>CM038356.1:30708329-31102403 GCA_021464625.1 Proterorhinus semilunaris
TTCTCTCTTAGACCTTTACTCCAGATGCCTTAGAAGAACAAGAAAAATGTCGTCGTCCTCCTCCTCATCCAAAGGTATATTCATATGTGTTTGTGTGAACGTAGTCATGGTTTACAGAGTCCTCATTCGGTATAAGAAGACTTGGGCTTTGAAGAAGCTACTTCTTCAAAGCCCATTATACTCCGCTCTTTTTGCCACAGATCAGCACTTCACTTGTATTGACACTTCTGGTAGAGTGCAAAGTCCGTTTACCAATTGAAGAATGAGGGAAAATGTTTGCTAAAATATGATGTACAGTAGATTGATTTGTGCAAAATGTCCAATGAAGAGGCTCTGTTCCTCTGCAGTAAAACACAAAGTGGATTCAGGAGATGGATAGATGAAGTAACCTTTACTTTTGTTCTCTCTGTCTCTCAGATCGTGACTCCAGCTGCCGTTGGAGAACAAGAAAATTCTCCTCCTCATTCAAAGGTACATTCCCATGTGTTTATGTGAAATTAATCATGGTTTGGAGCAGGGTCTTGAATAAAAGTTCCCTGAGGTCCAAACTGAAGAACAAAATGTCAAAGGTCCGGAACATACGGGGGTAATTCACAGTCATATGGGGATTTTTAATCCAGTAATAATTACTGTGCTTTGAAAATAATGTCATTCATTCAATTGTGTAGTTGTTGATGTTTTTTTACTCTAAAGATACATTTTGGCTCCTAAACAGCAGAATGCATTTAGGCTATATTATGTACACAATTTGGCAATGTATTTGTCCTCTTTGCTCTCTTCAACACACTGAACCCTGATCAGTCCAGGTTTAGTCCTGGGTCATACCTGCTGGCTGCCGACTGGGAAACAGCCTAGATATGTGTGAATTACAATCGCGCGTGCGTATTCAATTAGGATGTCCTCAGTTTTAAATCCGTATTAGTCATTCCACAGCCATCTGGAGGGTGGCACGGTAGCACAGCGGTTAGAGCTCGTGCTTCACAGCTAGAAGGTCTGGGGTTCGATTCCCACCAGGGACGGGGCCTTTCTCTGTGGAGTTTGCATGTTCTCCCAGTGACTGCGTAGGTTTCCTCTGGTTTTCCCTACCACTAAAAACATGTACAATAGGCAAGGATGTTTGAGACGGCACATGGGGGACGACAGATGGAAATTAGCCCACGGCTACAATCTGGTGTGGCTTCTTCATTAACTTGCACTGGTACAGTCAGAGAGGAAAGGAGAGATCGCTCGTCTGTGGGGATTCAAGTCAGGTCCAAGTTTGTGTCCGGACGGGTTGGTGCTTGGGTCCGCATCCGGTCCGAGGTCCACCATTTAGGGACCTCTGCTTTAGAAGAGGTCCCTAAAGCAGAGGTTGGTTTAGAGAGATCCTGTTCCTCTGCAATGCAGAACAAGTGGATTAAGGAGATGGATTGATGAAGTAACCTAATATTTGTGTTCTGTCTCTGTTTCTCTCTTAGACCTTTACTCCAGATGCCTTAGAAGACCAAGAAAAATGTCGTCGTCCTCCTCCTCATCCAAAGGTATATTCATATGTGTTTGTGTGAACGTAGTCATGGTTTACAGAGTCCTCATTCGGTATAAGAAGACTTGGTCTTTGAAGAAGCCACTTCTTCAAAGCCCATTATACTCCGCTCTTTTTGCCACAGATCAGCACTTCACTTGTATTGACACTTCTGGTAGAGTGCAAAGTCCGTTTACCAAGTGAAGAATGAGGGAAAATGTTTGCTAAACTATGATGTGCAGTAGATTGATTTGTGCAAAATGTCCAATGAAGAGGCTCTGTTCCTCTGCAGTAAAACACAAAGTGGATTCAGGAGATGGATAGATGAAGTAACCTTTACTTTTGTTCTCTGTCTCTCAGATCGTGACTCCAGCTGCCGTTGGAGAACAAGAAAATTCTCCTCCTCATTCAAAGGTACATTCCCATGTGTTTATGTGAAATTAATCATGGTTTGGAGCAGGGTCTTGAATAAAAGTTCCCTGAGGTCCAAACTGAAGAACAAAATGTCAAAGGTCCGGAACATACAGGGGTAATTCACAGTCATATGGGGATTTTTAATCCAGAAACAATTACTGTGCTTTGAAAATAATGTCATTCATTCAATTGTGTAGTTGTTGATGTTTTTTTACTCTAAAGATACATTTTGGCTCCTAAACAGCAGAATGCATTTAGGCTATATTATGTACACAATTTGGCAATGCAGCAATGTATTTGTCCTCTTTGCTCTCTTCAACACACTGGACCCTGATCAGTCCAGGTTTAGTCCTGGTTCTCCCTGTGTCTGCGTAGGTTTCCTCCAGTTTTCCCTACCACTAAAAACATGTACAATAGGCAAGGATGTTTGAGACGGCACATGGGGAACGACAGATGGAAATTAAGCCCACGGCTACAATCCGGTGTGGCTTGTTCATTAACTTGCACTGGGACAGTTAGAGAAGAAGAGGAAGGGAGAGATCACACGTATCTGCTCGTCTGTGGGGATTCAAGTCAGGTCCAAGTTTGTGTCCGGACGGGTTGGCGCTCGGGTCCGCATCCGGTCCGAGGTCCACCATTTAGGGACCTCTGCTTTAGAAGAACACTCTAAATATTGTGATTTGGTTGGTTTAGAGAGATCCTGTTCCTCTGCAATGCAGAACAAGTGGATTAAGGAGATGGATTGATGAAGTAACCTAATATTTGTGTTCTGTCTCTGTTTCTCTCTTAGACCTTTACTCCAGATGCCTTAGAAGACCAAGAAAAATGTCGTCGTCCTCCTCCTCATCCAAAGGTATATTCATATGTGTTTGTGTGAACGTAGTCATGGTTTACAGAGTCCTCATTCGGTATAAGAAGACTTGGGCTTTGAAGAAGCTACTTCTTCAAAGCCCATTATACTCCGCTCTTTTTGCCACAGATCAGCACTTCACTTGTATTGACACTTCTGGTAGAGTGCAAAGTCCGTTTACCAATTGAAGAATGAGGGAAAATGTTTGCTTAAATATGATGTACAGTAGATTGATTTGTGCAAAATGTCCAATGAAGAGGCTCTGTTCCTCTGCAGTAAAACACAAATTGGATTCAGGAGATGGATAGATGAAGTAACCTTTACTTTTGTTCTCTCTGTCTCTCAGATCGTGACTCCAGCTGCCGTTGGAGAACAAGAAAATTCTCCTCGTCATTCAAAGGTACATTCCCATGTGTTTATGTGAAATTAATCATGGTTTAGAAGGTCGTAAACGCTTTGTTTGATTTTCATAGCAAGTTCAATGTTAATTTGTTTCTTTGGACGGACTGATAATAAAATTTTACCCATCTTTGTCTGTCTGTCTGTCTTTCTCTCTATCCCTTTTGACTGCACCGTATAACAGTCCCATTTATTTGTCAGTCAGCATGTAGTGAATGTGCAGGCTTGCTCTTATTTGTTTGCCTCATGTTTTTTTCCTGTGTTTATGTGCTTTGAACAGAAGGGACCTGAAATCAGTGAAGAGGAGGAAACGGATGATGAAATTTGTGATCTAGACTATGTTCCCCCCTCACAATCTGATACAGAAGATGAAGAACCTTCAAACAGGGCAAACTTGAAATCTATGGTTGCTGAAGATTTTCTGATGGACTGGGATAACAGCAATGTTACTGCACAAGGAAAAGACAACACAACAAAAGGAGGGCATAATTTCTGTTTTGTGTGTAAAAAGGCCTGTTCCAAACTTTCCCGGCATTTTATAACACATGTGAAGGAAGATTCTGACATAGCACAGGCTCTTAGTCTTCCAGTACGCTCAACACTGAGGAAGACGTTGCTTGAGCAACTTCGTAACAGGGGAAATTTCATGCATAACTGTAATGTAATGAAACAAGGCAGCGGTTCACTTAAAGTAAAGAGAAAGGGCAAAAGTTGCGATAAAAACTATGAATACTGCATCCACTGTAAAGGAATGTTCATGAGAACAGAGCTTTGGAGACATATTAGAAGGTGCCCCTCAAAGCCAGCAGACGATGAACACGAAGGCAGAAAAAGAGTGCTTGGAGTAGCCTTAGTAGTCAAGTCAGCATGTTCAGGCTTGATCGGTGATGGGTTGCTAAAGATATTAAGTCGCATGCATGATGATGGAATTGCAAGTGTAGTTCGCAATGACTTTTCTCTTTTAAAATATGCTGAATCCCTTTACAGCAAACATGGACATGACCCTGCAAAGCATGACTATATCCGCCAGAAGGTCCGTCAGCTCGGAAGATTCCTTTTGACCCTTCGCAAAATCTCTCCAATCCTAACCTTGGAGGATGCCATAAAACCTCAACATTTCATGCATGTTATAAGAGCAGTAAAAGAGACTGCTGGATTTGATATGAATCAGAATGCTTACAAAGTGCCAAGCCTTGCATTAAAAATTGGACATTCCCTGTTAAAAGTTAGTGACATCATTCATTGCCATGCTCTCATGGCTGGAGACGAGGAACTTGTCAAAACTTCCAAGGCATTCCAGAAGCTTCACCGGACAAAGTGGTCAGAGTTGATATCGCACAGAGCTTTAAGCAACATCAGTGAACTAAAATACAACAAACCAACCAAATTACCACTCACAGAGGACATCACAAAACTCCACAAGCATCTTGATCAAAATGCTGAGACAGCAACCATAGCATTGAAGGAACAGGCAACAGCGCAGAACTATTCCCATCTTGCAAGAATAACACTAACTAAAATAGTCCTATTCAACAGAAGACGTGTTGGGGAAGTCTCGAAGATGAAATTGAGAAATTTTGTAGAACGAGCTCACTCAAACCCCCATGAAGAAATTGGGCTTTCAGAATATGAGCAGAAGCTGTGCCGCTATTTTGAACGGGTTGAACTGAAGGGGAAAAGGGGGAGAAAGGTTGCTGTGTTGCTAACACCTGAAATGGTGAATGCACTCAATCTGATTGTTGAGAAGAGAACGGAATGTGGTGTGCCAGATGGAAATGAGTACTTGTTTGCAGTGCCAAAATGTCAGTCGTACTACAGAGGACATCAACATCTCAAAAGATTTGCGGATGAATGTGGCGCAAAGCAGCCTGATTATTTACGATCTACTCAGTTGCGCAAAGAAATGGCTACCACTTCACAAATCCTTAACTTAAAGAACAATGAACTTGATCAACTCGCTGATTTCTTAGGACATGACATATCAGTGCATAGGCAATTCTACCGGCTGTCTGAGCCCACCATTCAAAGTGCAAAAATTTCAAAGTTGCTACTTGCACTGGAAAGGGGAAAGTTGCATGAGCTACAAGGGAAATCTCTTGATGAAATTGGAGGTATTCATATTTTAATATGTTTATTTTTAAATATTGCATGGTACAGTTATGTAACATCATCACCATATTTCACAGTTGATGAAGACGAGGAGGAGGAGGACGACGACAAGGAGGAGGAAGAAAGTGAGAAGGAAGAACACCCAGCTGCAGGCAGAGCCCTAGATAATGATGCTTCTAATGAAGGTAATTCTATTTTATTGGAATGTGAAGAAAGAAAATCCAGCACCTAGAACCAAACACAAAAGTAGGAAGTCTGTGTAAGCTCTCAGTCATTCATCTTCAATGAAGGTAGTTGAGTCATCTTCTGTACTCTGTAGTTGGAAGTCTCGAACGTTTCGCCTCTCATCCAAAAGCTCAGCCTCAGCTTAGATACCCACAGGTGAGACTAGCTGTGATTAGACGGGAGGAGCCGGGCCAAGCCCAAATCCTCCTTGTGGTCTTTAAGCTGCGGACTGAGCTGAACCATAGTTCGCTGACGAAGCCTTTTGGATGAGAGTACAGAAGATGACTCAACTACCGTTATTGAAGACAAAAGTAGGAATGCATGCATCATATTGACAGAAAAGCACTGTAGCTGACATGAAGATAAACACATAGACAGTCTGATATTCTGTTGCATATTTTTCAGATGACAATATGGACGCGTGTGAGGGACCATCTTCTGACAGTCTCTCTGGACTCAAGGGTATGGTCAAGTTGACTTTCCTTATGTTCCAGGTTTTAAATATAGCAACTTTTTTCCTTTGTTACTTTGTTACATTTTCCTTGGCGCCAGTAGTGCAGTGCCCCTGCCTTTAAAAATTGTGCCTTACTAATACGCTTTTTTATTTGTTTTTAGCTACTCGCAGAGGAGCATATGCCAGAAAACCGTGGACGAAAGCTGAAACCACTGCTGTGATGAGACACTTTAATTCTCACGTCATAAAAGGTTTTTTAGCATCAAAAAAGGAATGTGAGATGTGCAAAAGCAGCGAACCAGCTTTAAAACATAGAACATGCCAAAATATTCGAGATTTTGTCCGAAACAGGGGACTTTCTTTCAAGCGTCGTTAGATTGACCTTACTTGTCTTTTTAAAAGCATTAAAGTGGATTCAGAGAGAGAGGTAACACAGCCTGAAGCATGTGAGCCCATGTGACCACCTGTGTGAAGTTAGCCCCCACAGTGTTTGTGCACGCTCTGTTATGAGTTATTGAGCATTGATTGGTTCTTGATCAGATGCCATTTGTAACCTCTTATTTCCCACCTGAACCGAGCATATTTTCTCCAGTTTGGCTTTACCCAAATACAAAAGCTTCTTAAACAAAGTGTAGTGACAAAAGAGCGACAATAACACAATAAACAAGTGACAAAAAAATGTCTAAAAACTATAAAAACATGACAAGAAGGTGACAAACACGATAAAAACGCTTCGAGAATGTGACATAAACGTGGTGACATGACAAAAAAGTTGCAATCAGTTTTTAGGGTCTTAGCTTTCAACTGACGCGTGGCACTGGTCTGAAGTTTTTACATTTGGGTAAAACTGAATTGGAGAAAATGCGCTTGGTTAAGGCGGGGGCTACGGGGTAAAACAGAGACCACCACCCCGATCTGCCAATCCAGAGGCACTGTCCCTGACCCCTAGAGTTGTCAAAAAAAATCGATTCCTCGATACTTAATCGATACTAAAAGTGGTATCGAAGTTAGATTTTCATTTGAGCTGTGTCGATACTTTCTCCTCCGGGCTGCGCACAGAGCAGCCCCTCCCCCTCCTGCTGGCTCCCAGAGCACAGGAAGGAAGCTGCGTGCTACAATCAAAACTTACACTAGAGCTTAAAAATACTTAAACCCTAAATAAAATTGTAAAACTAAATCCATCCATTGTCAAAGTGTAGGATCTGATTGCTGGTGCTGTACCAGGTCGAAAGGAGTAGGCGTTTTTTTTTAATAGAAACTAGCATTTGCGATGGTGGCTAATGTTAGCTTAGCGGCTTCCATTTGTTTACTTGTATCAGTTAACATTGGCTATAAAGCGTTTTTTTTTTCTGCTAACAATTCTCAACAAAATTAAATTATACCAATGTCAACTGTATAATTACATGTTTCCTATCTGTACTTGACTCATGGATATATTTAGAGGAATTTTAAAGCCCAGTTTTTACATTTTGCTTTGAATAAATGCATTGTTCTGCTCTTTAAAATGACAGCAGTGATTGTTACTGTTCATGAAGGCAGAAACAGACAACATGATGATCATGGGCCAAATCCAGTCTGTAAATAGTTTATATTGGAGGTTAAATCGCCAAGTACACTATAAGCATTTGGCTATGAATATCACAGCTGAAAATGCAAAACAGTTAATTAGAACAAATTAGACTTTTTATTACAATGATTTCTCAGGAACATGGTATATCTGAATAAACTGATATATTGTCGAGTGTTCTGCAATTTAGATAATACAGCACAGATGGAAGAAGACAAGAGTTTCTTACAGCAAATAGTGTATTTAAAAGTTTATTTTTATTTTTGTGTCGTATCGTAATCGGTATCGAGAATCGAGATTTATTTTCATTATTTTCGTAATCGAGTTTGAAATTTACTACTGACCGCCATAGGATGTTGCAGAGATGTTCTACAACATCCAGAGACTTAAGGTACTCAGAACGAATCTCATCCACCCCCGGAACCTTGCCACCGAGGAGCTTTTTAACCACCTCGGTGACTTCAGCCTGGGTGATGGGCGAGTCCCTGTCTAAGTCCCAGTCTCTGCTTCCTCATCGGAAGACGTGACAGTGGGATTGAGGAGATCGTCTAAGTCGTACTTTCACTTAGGGGTGGGCCAAATTGTATCGCATTGCATGCATGATGATGGAATTGCAAGTGTAGTTCGCAATGACTTTTCTCTTTTAAAATATGCTGAATCCCTTTACAGCAAACATGGACATGACCCTGCACCATGACCATGTCCTAAGAAATCAGCGAGTTGATCAAGTTCATTGTTCTTTAAGTTAAAGGATTTTTGAAGTGGTAGCCATTTCTTTGGAGAGATTTTGCGAAGGGTCAAAGGGAATCTTCCGAGCTGACGGACCTTCTGGCGGATATAGTCATGATCCGCCAGAAGGTCCGTTAGCTCGGAAGATTCCTTTTGACCTTCCGCAAAATCTCTCCAATCCTAACCTTGGAGGATGCCATAAAACCTCAACATTTCATGCATGTTATAAGAGCAGTAAAAGAGACTGCTGGATTTGATATGAATCAGAATGCTTACAAAGTGCCAAGCCTTGCATTAAAAATTGGACATTCCCTGTTAAAAGTTAGTGACATCATTCATTGCCATGCTCTCATGGCTGGAGACGAGGAACTTGTCAAACCTTCCAAGGCATTCCAGAAGCTTCACCGGACAAAGTGGTCAGAGTTGATATCGCACAGAGCTTTAAGCAACATCAGTGAACTAAAATACAACAAACCAACCAAATTACCACCCACAGAGGACATCACAAAACTCCACAAGCATCTTGATCAAAATGCTGAGACAGCAACCATAGCATTGAAGGAACAGGCAACAGCGCAGAACTATTCCCATCTTGCAAGAATAACACTAACTAAAATAGTCCTATTCAACAGAAGACGTGTTGGGGAAGTCTCGAAGATGAAATTGAGAAATTTTGTAGAACGAGATCACACGAACCCCCATGAAGAAATTGGGCTTTCAGAATATGAGCAGAAGCTGTGCCGCTATTTTGAACGGGTTGAACTGAAGGGGAAAAGGTGGAGAAAGGTTGCTGTGTTGCTAACACCTGAAATGGTGAATGCACTCAATCTGATTGTTGAGAAGAGAACGGAATGTGGTGTGCCAGATGGAAATGAGTACTTGTTTGCAGTGCTTGTCGTACTACAGAGGACATCAAAATCTCAAAAGATTTGCGGAGGAATGTGGCGCAAAGCAGCCTGATTATTTAAGATCTACTCAGTTGCGCAAAGAAATGGTTCAACCTATTGAAAATGGCGGCACAGCTTCTGCTCATATTCTGAAAGTCCATCCTTAACTTAAGGAACAATGAACTCGATCAACTCACTGGTTTCTTAGGACATGACATATCAGTGCATAGACCATTCTACCGATTCTACACAGTGTTGGTGAAGCACTGCTTCCCCCTCTCGAGGCCCTGAATGGTTAGCCAAAATTTCTTTGAGGCAGACCGATAGTCCTTCTTTATGGCTTTTCAGAACGCCTCCCAGACCCGAGTTTTTGCCTCCGTGACCGCATGAGCTGCAGCTCGCTTGGCCTGCCAGTAGCTCTCAGCTGCCTCCGGAGTCCCACAAGCCAACAACGCCAGGTAGGACTCCTTCTTCAGCTTGACAGCATCCCTTACTTCCGGGCGCCTCCACCGGGTTTGGGGATTGTGGTCGCGACAGGCACCAGAGACCTTACAGCCACAGCTGTGAGCAGCCGCATCAACAATGGAGGAGGAGAACATGGTCCCCTCGGACTCCATGTCACTAACCTTCCTCGGAATCTGGGTGAAGCTCTTCCGGAGGTGGGAGTTGAAGACCCTACTGACAGAGGGATCCACCAGACGTTCCCAACAGACCCTCACAACACGTTTGGGCCTGCCAGGTCTGACCGGCTTCCTCCCCTGCCAGCGGATCCAGCTCACCACCAGGTGGTGATCAGTTGACAGCTCAGCCCCTCTCTTCACTCGAGTGTCCGAGACACGCGGCCAGAAATTCGATGACACAACTACAAAATCGATCATCAACCTCCGGCCTAGAGTGTCCTGGCACTTGGAGCACTTATGGACACCACGGTGCTCGAACATGGTGTTTGTTATGGACAGACTGGAACTAGCACAGAAGTCCAATAATAGAGCACCACTCGGGTTCAGATTGGGGAGGCTGTTCTTTCCATTCACCCCTGTCAAGGTCTCATTGTCCTTGCCCACGCGGTCGTTAAAGTTCCCCAGTAGAACAATGAACAAAATAATCTGCGCCAAATCGGTGCAGATTACCCGGCCTCTTTGAATCCCTGGGAGGGGTACTAGACGCTGCTTCAACAAGGGACTCCATCGTTCTACTGGGTAACTTGAACACCCACGTGGGCAACAACAGCAAGACCTGGACGGGGCACCAGGACACCCTCGACCGGAGGTCGTTGATCGTCTTTGTAGTTGTGATGATCAAACAATGTATACACAACTCAAAGTAGCTCCCAAAAGCTTTTTGGATGAGAGGAAAACGAAACGTTTGACACTTAAACTACAGAGTACAGAAGATAACTCAAGAACTTTCAATGAAGAAGAAAATCTTTATTTATATAGCGCCTTTCACAGACATGGTCACAAAACGCTTTACATGAGAGCATTTTACATTCACTCCACACTCAGTGATGGTAAACTACGTTAGTAGCTTCAGTTTCCCCTGGGGGAGACTGACAGAAGCACGTCGCGACTACACACGTCTGCGCCAACGGTCCCTCTGACCAACACCATACATTCACACACACCATTCATCCTAGCCTATTGTACATGTTTTTGGTGGTAGGGGAAACCGGAGTACCCGGAGGAAACCTACGCAGACACGGGGAGAACATGCAAACTCCACACAGAAAGGCCCCGTCCAGGTGGGAATCGAACCTGGGACCTTCTAGCTGTGAAGCGAGAAACGCATGAAGACTTTAGACTTTAGACACGCAAATTCGTGTCCATTCTTGTTGTCTTGGTCTCCCCTACCCATTAATGTATGCACGTCCCCTTCCTTTAACTATCATCTTGTTTTACCCTGTTTAACAGAGTCGTTAGCTCTGTTGGTTTTGTATGTTTTTTTCTTGTGTAAAATAAAAAAAAAGACTTTAGACTTCTGTGTCTCGGACACTCGGGGGATGAGAGGAGCAGAGCTGTCAACTGATCACCACCTGGTAGTGAGCTGGATCTGCAGGTAGGGACGGAAGCCGGTCAGACCTAGCAGACTCAAAGTATCGTGAGCATCTGTTGGGAACGTCTGGTGGATCCTTCTGTCGGTAGGGTGTTCAACTCCCACCTCTGGATGAGCTTCTCCCAGATCCCGAAAGAGGTTGGAGACATGGAATCCAAGTAGACCATGTTCTCCCCCTCCATTGTCGATGAGGACGCTCATAGTTGTGGCTGTAAGGTCTCAGGTGCCTGTCGCGGCGGCAACCCCCGAACCCGGTGGTGGTGCCCGGAAGTAAGGGATGCCGTCAAGCTGAAGAAGGAGTCCTACTTGGCCTTGTTGGCTTGTGGAACTCCAGATGTAGCTGAGAGGTACCGGTAGGCCAAGCGTGCTGCAGCTCCTGTGGTCGAGGAGGAAAAAACTCAGGTCTGGGAGGAGTTTGGAGAGAAGGACTATCAGTCGGATTCGAAGATATTCTGGCCTTAGGAGGGGACACTGTTTACAGTGCAGTTGGGGACCTTGACTGGGGATGTTGTCAGATGCCGGAAGGACGACTTTGAGGATTTCCTCAATCTCAGCATCATGTCTTCCGATGACGAAGTACAGACTGGGAACTTGGAGGGGGACTTGCCCATTACCCAAGCTAAAGTCATTGAGGTGGTTATAAAGCTCCTCGAAGGACTTGGTCCCGGGGGAGGTTGAGATCTGCCCTAGTACCTTAAGTGTCTGGATGTTGTAGAACTGTCTTGACTGACATTGTGTGGCGGTCAGTGTCTCTGGATTGGCAGACCGGGTTAGTGGTCTGTCTGATTTTAAAAGGTAGGTGATCAAGAACCACTCAATGCTCAATAAATCAAACCACTTTCTTGTCTTGTCAACAAAAACCCAGACGTCTCGTTATGTTTTAGTCGACAAAGAGCTATATTTTTTAGCTCAATATCATTACATTATCGTAAGAAAAAGGTGTCAATGCAATGATTTCGTTATTGTCTCGGTTGACAAAAAAATACTGGGTTGGAGTTCATTGAAAATACCAAGATTATGTTCTAAAATATATTCAGTTGCTGTTCTAGCTAGGGCTGGACCATATCATATTGTGCAGGGTTATACTGGTATGTTTGTGTAAATTTTCACATCACTGTAGACAATATAATTTGCATGCTCTACAACTGATTTTGACTTGAGTCAGGACCAGGGGCAGAGATTGCAGCTAATGTTATGCACAGCGCGACTCAAAGCAGCATTAACATGAATGTGGAGGCTTTAGGGGCAGGCTCATAAAAAAAATCTAATAATATGAATGAAGCGTGTTGCTTAAGTAGATCATATTGTGATGTAAGGACTCAGGCTTTGCATCTTAAAGCAAGCTAGCTTGCGTTCCTGAGCACGGATTAACAATAACACCATAAAGGCTAATAATATCAACTAGACCGTTCATCCGGTCTAAGTCTCAGACCTAGCTCATCTACTTCTCTTCCTCACTCTCTCTTTTACTTCTGTGTGTACGTCTGCGCTGCTGGGTGGCAACGAGATGCGCAGAGGAGAAATAGGGAAAATGGTGCAAGCTTTGAAAGCCACAATAAGTCTGAGGCATGTTGCTGCCAAACACATGTCACAACGTCGTTATTACCCACAAGTCTATCCCCAGTCTCCTGTCAATAAATATGCAAGTAAACTGCACAGAGGCAGGCAAACTTACAGGAGCATGTTACTGTGTGGAAGATGAAGGTGCAGCAGTTATTGTACCAATAATATTTGATCTTATCTCTAATTTTTGTCCAAAGATGAGGTAGACCCACAGATGTAGGTGACCTTTGATGTATAAGAATAATAAAATAGCTTTGAATTAATTTTGTTAATAGTTTAAATTTGTAAGTATTTTATCAGGTGTCAATATCGCCAAAAATATAGTTATCATATTTCTTATAATGTGATGTATACATTTTAGCTATATTGCCATAGTTCTGGCTGAACTGTTTTGCAAAAGTTGCTTGTTTGTCCAGTTATCTTTCTTCCATTTGATGATATATTTGCCGTTCCTAAATGAAATGTTGTTGTGCTTTATGTATAGTGTTTTTTATCTGTATAATTATAATTCAATTAAACTGATTTAACTCTTTTTGTTAATACATTATTGAAGTTGGACTATTTCACTTTGTTTATTCTTTGAAAGAGTAACATAAGTCAAAGTTTAATTCATTAAAGTTAGCAGTTTTAAATTGTAAGTCAGACAGTGCTTGCTCCAAAGTATTTGGGCATGAGAGGAAAACGAGACGGAAGGAAGGAGGCACTAAAGTCCTTACAGACCTAGCTTGTAGCACGAGTTTGTCAGATACCACTAAGCTGTTTGTGTGTTGTGTTTAAATGGTCCTCATAAGTAGTTCTGGCCTCACAGACCAGTAATTTGTCTGATTTGTGTGTTGTGTATATATCGACCTCATAAGTACAACCGGCTTCGTAGACCAGCGATTTGTCTGATTTGTGTGTTGTGTATATATTGACCTCATAAGTACATTCGGCCTCGTAGACCAGCGATTTGTCTGATTTGTGTGTTGTGTATATATTGACCTCATAAGTACATTCGGCCTCGTAGACCAGCGATTTGTCTGATTTGTGTGTTGTGTATATATTGACCTCATAAGTACATTCGGCCTCGTAGACCAGCGATTTGTCTGATTTGTGTGTTGTGTATATATCGACCTCATAAGTACAATCGGCCTCGTAGACCAGCGATTTGTCTGATTTGTGTGTTGTGTATATATTGACCTCATAAGTACAATCGGCCTCGTAGACCAGCGATTTGTCTGATTTGTGTGTTGTGTATATATTGACCTCATAAGTACAATCGGCCTCGTAGACCAGCGATTTGTCTGATTTGTGTGTTGTGTATATATTGACCTCATAAGTACAATCGGCCTCGTAGACCAGCGATTTGTCTGATTTGTGTGTTGTGTATATATTGACCTCATAAGTACAATCGGCCTCGTAGACCAGCGATTTGTCTGATTTGTGTGTTGTGTATATATTGACCTCATAAGTACAATCGGCCTCGTAGACCAGCGATTTGTCTGATTTGTGTGTTGTGTATATATTGACCTCATAAACACTGTGTCCCTATATACCACAATTGGTTTTGACCCCATAATCCTGTGAAATGTCACAGTTTTATTTTTGTGTGTTCTGAAAGACAAATTAAGAATATGAAGTGAGTATTGTCTTCTGCAGATTAAATGGAGATGTTTGACATGACTTTTATGTTGACTGGATGCTGTGAAAGGTGTGTCCCCATAAACCACCAAGGAGACAATATGACCTTATAAACCACATATGCCTGTATGTGTGTGTGTGTGTGTGTGTGTGTGTGTGTACGTGTTATTTTAAAGTCAGCATTCTGTTTTCGCTCACAGCTGGACCCCAACAAGACGGAGGGAAGGATCCGGCCCGATTTCAGACACGATTCATCATTTAAACGACTGACGGACCACAACTACACGGCGGTGCACATCCCCACAGATATCTACAACGGCTGTGAGTCTGCCACACGCACGGCCCGAGTGCACCGGTTACCATGGCGATGTGATGCGCACACACACACACACACACACACACACGCACACACTATTATACAATGTTGTTTACAGATAGAGCCGGCGGCAAATTCGCCCTTGGCTAAATGATAGTTAAAAAAAAAAAAGGAGAAAAAAAGTGAGTCGGCATAATGGGAGATACTCTGCACACTCAAGGCTAAGCTACATGTCCTTGGGAGCAAAACGAGCGCTGCAACAATGACTAATATAAGACTTTCAACGCGAGGAAATCTTTGTATAGATGTTGCGAAGTGAATAATTGAATAAAGGTCTATACTTATTCAATCATAATGATTTTTTGTGTGATTTTAACGACATTGCTATATGCTCTTCATTAAAGATTAAAGTTAGCATTTAGCCTCTTCTCCTCTCCTCTATGGGGCCAAACCCGGGGTGAATTTAGAAGCGACCGAGCTCTTCCACGTTTTCCCTTATTTAAATACGGTCACGCGAGTAGTTACACAATCCAACTCTAGTCACACAAAATTAAACATGTCGATTTTCGGAGCGGATAAAAAGACGTAATAGCACCTTAGGAGCATTTGCTGCGCGGACGTCGAGATGTTATTACGCCTTGCAATATAGTTCCCCTTTTTTATCTGGGGTGTAACTAGACTTGGATCGTGTAACTACTCACGTAACCGTATTGAAATAAGGGAAAACGTGGAAGAGCTTGGTCGCTTCTAACTGCACCCCCGTTTGGCACCATAGAGGAGAGGAGGAGAGGTCAAATGCTAACAACATCTTTGGTCTTTTTGCGTGACTGAGCGCACGCACAAAGACCAGAAAGGTACACATCAACTCGTCTAAGCTCAGGTGAGAACATATCTCAGTATGGAAAAAACTGTGGCCTGTTCCTTTAATTAATAGTATGTCATTATAGTTACATTTGTTTTCTGTTATTTTCCAAATGTTTTAGGTGTTAATTAATAATATTCCTTTTAAAAACTCCACATTTCCTTCAATAAGCAGATCTCTTGCTGACTTTCAAAGTAGCTCGCAAACCGAAATAGTGTGGGCACCCCGGTGTAAAGCGTTTGAAAAAAAACATAATGCAGGATCTTTGAAGTGCATATGCCAGATCTATTTATTTCCTACCAGAAGAGATAAGAGAAGGTAAGATCGGATTTATTGATCTCGCAATGAAATTCACTTGTTACAGCAGCCCCAAAGAGCAAAGAGCGAGGTGCAAATAGTTGGAGAAAAAGGAGAAAAAGAACTTTAAAATTAATCAAAATAATGCAAAATATACGTATATAAAAACAAATCAAAGTTGACAGTGCAAAGAAATAGAACACGGTTAATACCAGTGGCGGCCGTGGGGTTTCAGTCAGGGCCTTCAATAGCAACCTGGGTTCACGCAGTCAAACGCATATAAACTGATCGACAGTATGCGTATGGATAAAACTGCCTTTTAGCGTGGCATTTGTTCACTAAAGGATTTGTCAACAACACAAACCAAAGCAGGGGTGCCTCCGACTCCAAACAAAAGCAAACACCTTCGGGAACACTCGGGCTAGCATACGGAAACACACGACACATGACGGGCGGAGACGAGCGCGTTATAATGTGGAGACAGGCGGCGGTTTTTAGGAGATGTTTTGTTGACAGAGCGGGTAAAATAAAAAATATACTAAACTTAAAGTTTGGTGCTATTTGAGATCCTTTTTTATAGCGCTCGTAGTCTCGTACCTGTTGCCTGCCCGAGTCCCAGCGCAGCTGACGCGGGGATACCCTTCCCCTGTCCGGGCAAAGCGTCTACGTCCCGCTGTCGTTCCCGCTGCTTTGCTCTCGAAGCTCTTCATAATGAAGGAGCGCAAAATATCCGTGATCAGTAAATCCACTTTTACCTCGTTCGGACGTTTCCAAGAGGAATATCTGTTTATCCGGTTCTCTTCGGAGTGGCTGGGACGTCTTGCCCATGCGCGGCTACATTAGCGGCTACATTAGCGGTTCTCCCAGGCGAACAAACCGTAGGGGGCGCTGCTGAGCTACTGCAGGCCCTGGGGGGCATACTGTCAATGTATATCGAATTCTGATTGGCTGATAATTCTGTCAGTCACACTGGCTGTCAATCACTGACATTGGTATGATTGGTATGACTGCACTGTTCCAGTGCAGTCATACCAATGGGCCATGAGCAAGTCCCAGTTCATTACTTAAATTATGAAGCTTTCGCTCTTCCTATGTCACTAACATTTTAAATAATAAAATCGCAACTTTCTCCAACTTTTCTTCATAAAATGTCCATGAGTGACATGGACATTTTAGTATCGTTTTCCACCAGTGAGGTGGAAAACTATAGGTAAACTTCTCCTCTCAAGCTGAAGTTTTCTAAAAGTTATATGCAACATTGCAAAATCTACTTTCTCAGCCGAGTTAGCGAATGAGTAGCCTTTGTTTTAGGTTGTTGTCATTTCTGTTGTTGCATTCCCCCGTGCTGGGAAGTACAGACCTGCGCCCTTTGCTTGTGGTTGAGCTACTGTTCAGTTCTAGAGGTATTTTAAGCACATACTGTACATCATTAATTCACAGGAAGCAAAGGCCAATGTGGAGTACTTAAATAACAAATGTGGTGAGCGTCATGTAGGACCTTTTTATGCTTTTTTGCAAAGCTTTACCTGCTCCGGTCTCGAGGGGACGAGTGTGGTTTCCTTCTCACCCCCGCGGCCCGCTGAGATCACATGGTTCCGTTGTGATTTGGTGACATTTACTTGGAGTGGTCGGCAAGAAATTTGGATCCCCGGAGATGGTCTGACATTACTCAAGCTGAATGTCACTGTCTTAAGGTTGACCACCTGCATATATCAGGTGTTCCCGGTGTGTCAACTGTTTCTGTTTCAGCACTTGAAACACAACACAGATGTTGTCAGAATACATACGTTCTGTTGTGTTATAGGTCTGTTATTTGTTTTCACACTATTCTGGAATTTGAGATAGTTATTTCAGATGATGTGCATGTGGGGCCCATATTACTCTATGAAATCATCCTAACAATCACACCCTTTTGACTGAATATTAAAACTTGGTAAAAGCCTCATTAATATTACATCACAGTGATATGAAGTTGGAACGGCTCCCTCTCAAATTGAAGAGGACAAACCATTTGCTGATGGCGCTTGATCAAGTCAAGTTGTTTTTGTATAGTCCAATAACACAACCTCGGTCCAATCTCAGCCATGGCCGTGGACAAACTAAACACTATAGCAACTATATACGGTCAATATTTCTTCTGCTCCCAGTCAAACATTAGTCATTATAGTGTTAACTAGTGTCATTTGCATTAGTTTGGTGTGAAACCATCTAAAACTATGTGTGTGCACCTCGTAAAATGGTGAATAGCATTTTTTTGTTCCTGGTGAATGTAGGGGTGGCCATTATGGTAAAAAATGAATGTAACATTTTCATAGATTTGTCATAAATTAGATTCTGACAATCAAGATTCATTTGGCCATCTGCTTCTTCTGAAAGTTCACACTTCACTATCATGACTTAAATCCCCCGTCACTCAAAGTGTATTTGAGCTTAAGACAGGAAAACGTCGTGACGTCACAAGGTATTCACCATCCACATCCACCACGTCTAGATCTGGTGTCTATAACACGTCTATAACAGCTCTGAGAACGCTGTCTGGATGGGCAGCCAAACTGTCAGCTCTTTTTTTTATTTAGTTTATTTGTTTATTTGGTTGGGACAGTGCATGTTAATGAACAAGCCACACCGGATTGGGCTAATTTCCATCCGTTGTCCCCCATGAGCACTCTCAAAAACACTTTCATTCACCATCATTGGTCTATTGTACATGTTTTTAATGGTAGGGGAAACCGGAGTACCCGGAGGAAACCTACGCCGACACGGGGAGAACATGCAAACTCCACACAGAAAGGCCCCGTCCAGGTGGGAATTGAACCCGGACCTTCTAGCTGTGAAGCACGAGCGCTAACCGCTGTGCTACCGTGCCATAAGTCCAGTTGTTCTGATTTACCATTTTAGAGTTTTAATCAACTATCTCGATGACTGAGAAATGACATTGTTAGATCTGCATTAAACTTACAAACCATTGAATGACAAAATCACCAAAAAGGCAGATGGTCACAGGGATCAGATTTTGCTCAGCCCTACAGGCGGAGGTCTTTGTAAAAGTGGTCATTCCGACCCACAGCCTGATCACACACACAGCAGTACATCCAAACAGCATCCGGCGAGTGTTTCTTAGCGCTCACTGTACCATGCAGGTGTTTAGCTCCTCTTTAAAATGTACTTATGAATGAATGAACTTGTATATGCTGCTGCCTTGTTAATTTGGAGAGATTAAAGGTCTGTCTTGTGGTTGGCTAATGGAAGACCAGTTCGTCTGTAGAGGTGACTGTAGTGCTATCAGAGTAATAGTTGCTGAGTGGGATGTGTCGGGAAGAAGTGGAGGGAGCAGCGTGAGGCTCTAGGCCTGCTGGGTCGGCCGTCTGCCCCAAAGTCACAGCCCTTTGCCCTTTGCTGACCCCTGACTCAGGAGGACCACATCTACATGGGCACACGCTGGCTCATGAGAGACATTACAGAGGGTACAAGTCAGCAATGAAGGTGTTTTGTTTTTAGAGAGAGAGAGGGATATTAAAGACTTCGAACAGCGATGACATCTACAGTGAGAACCATATGTTTAGATACACTTTAAAAAAGACACATTTGCATTTTTTTTTCTCACTGTCTGACATGAAACCAGAATTTCATTTTACTTTTTATGTCAATTTGAATTTTCAAAATTTGTATTGACTAAATGCCAGAAGATTTTTTACAAAGTCAGAAGTTTACATACAGTAAACTAAAAAGACTATACCTTTAAACAATTTGGGAAAGCCCAGATGACAATGTCATGTACTTGGAAGCACAAGTCTAGTTCATCCTTGGGGGCAATTTCAAGACACTTGAAGGTGCAAATGCAAAAGACCTGGTGAAGATGCTGAACCTGGTAAGAGTTTTTTTCATTATCCAGAGTAAAACAAGTCCTGTACCGACTGAGAGGGAACTCTGCCAGGAAGAAGCTCTTACTCCAAAAGAAACATGAAAAAAGCCAGATTGGAATTTGCAAATAAAAAAAAGATAATAGCTTTACATTTTGGAGACATATCCTGTGGTCAGACGATAATGACCATGGTGGCTTTTGGAGGAAAAAACCTGAGAACACCATTCTCAGGGGTGGCAGCATTATGCTGTGGGGTTGTTTTGCTGCGAGAGGGACTGGTGCACTTCACAAAATATATGACATCATAAAGAAAGAACACTATGTGGAAGTATTGGAGCAACATCTGAAGACATCAACCAGGAAAGTTAAATCTTGGGCGCAGTCTTCCAAATGGACGATGACCCAAAGCAAACTGCCAAACTGCTTACAAAGTATACACAAAGTCAATGATTTTAAGTGGTCATCACAAAGTCCTGATCTCAGTCCAGTTGAAAATGTATGGGCAGAGCTGAAAAGGCATAGGCACACAAGGTGACCTACAAATGTGTCTCAGTTATACCAGTTGTGTTTTGAGGAATGGACCAAAACTCCTGCCAACTAGCACTGAGATTTTCATGTAAAGTGCATTACAAATTAAAGGTATTATTATTATTATTAACTATTGTGAGAATGTTGTGGAAGGAAATCCAAAACGTTTAACCCAAGTTATACAGCTTAAAGGCAATTCTACCAAATATTAATGAAATGAACGTAAACGTTTGGCTTTGTACAATGTAATACAAAACTGAGTAGAAAATTCTATCGCTCATTCTTTTGGAATTTTTGCAAAATAGAAATATTTTTTTAAATTCTACTTGACCTAAAAAACAATAAAAGTTCATTCTAGTTTCATTTCAGACAGTGAGAAAAAAATGCAAATGTGTCTTTTTATAAAGTGTATGTAAACATCTGGTTCTCACTGTATACGGGCGAAAAACAATTCAACTGTACGCTATTAGCATTTCAGTTTTTAGCATTTCAGTTTGTATATGACACTGGCAGTGTCATATACAAACATATTTCTGGTTGGAAATGATCAGGAGCGGAAGACAACCGGATGTCGGAGAGTTCAGTCTGAAGTCATGTGTCGCTCTCGGCTCCGGCAGTTGTACAGTGTCATTGTGACTGTTATATATACGTGCATATATAACGTTAATAAAGAGACGAGAGCAACTTCAAGCATGGTGTATTAGCTTCCTTGCTAAACAACAGTGTGCAACAGGCATCGGCGTGCTTATGTAAGGGGTGGTACACTGGAGGGACAATTTTCAAGATGTCAAAAGGTAATACATAACAGGAAGTAAGTAAGTAGTACTTAGAAAAACAAGATCTTTACTGTATTTAAATAGCGCCTTTCACAGACTTGGTCACAAAGTGCTTTAGATACACTTTACAGGTAAGTGCTTTATTTGTCATTGTACAACTGTACAACAAAATAGTGTTCAGCTGTTAGTCCTGAGCCGCTGCGACTGAGCCGCACCACCACTGTGGGCCAACCTGACCTGCATGTTTTTGGAGGTAGTGGTGGTGGAGCACCCGGAGGACACCTGGCTGGCTGCCTTCAGTCTTGGGCTTAGGTTAGCGCTCTCGCTTCACAGCAAGAAGGTCCCAGGTTCGATTCCCACGTGGACGGGGCCTTTCTGTGTGGATTTTGCATGTCTTTCCGTGTCTGCGTAGGTTTTCCTCCAGGTACGCCGGTTTCCCCTACTACTAAAAACGTGTACAAGAGGGTCAGGATGAATGATGTGTGTGTGTGAATGAATGATGGTGGTCAGAGGGACCGTTGGCACAGATGTGTGCAGTCGCAATAGCGCTTCTGTCAGTCTCCCCCAGGGTAAACTGAACACCACCGAGGATGGAGTGAATGTAAAGTGCTTTGTGACCATGTGAAAGGCGCTATATAAATAAAGATCTTCTGGAAACGATGCAGCGACTCCTGGGTTTGTCCCTGTTTCAGAGCGTGGTGTCCTGCACTGGTCAGCTTCTCCTCCTTCTCCTTTCTCTTCCTCCAACATCCCTCCGCTCCACAACAGTCTTTCACCGTCTACTGGGAAGAGCCTAGCAGTAAATCTGTTTTATTCTCCAGTGAACGTCCATTCGCCAGAACAGTAGCAGGAATAGAGGCTTTTGTGACGTAGGAAACCTCTTTGTTTGTCCCTTCCTTGTTTCTTGTACTGCCTCTTGTGATACCTCCACTGTGCAGGTGTGGGGGGCTCTTGGTGCCTCTTCAGTGTTTCAGAAGAAGTGTGTAGGTCTCAAATGTACTTTTATAAAGCTGCTCCAGAACCATTATGGACTCTCTGCAGTAAAAACATGCACTGAACCTCACACATCACTGCAAAGATGTACAAAAGTATCCAGTAAAATAATGTGGAGAACAGAAACTACAATTTTGCAGAAAAAGGCATAAAACGCAGCAACAAAAAACTTCACCCAGCCTAACTCCAATGTTTGGACTCATTTATACACCATGTGTACACAAGAGTGTGAATGGATGAGTGGTTCCATGACAGAAATGTCCTTTGAGTGCTTATTGCATTGCAAGTGCTGTATAAAGTAAGACCTTTTTACCATTCTGAGCATGTAGCCCATAGCTACAAACAATCACAGGATAAAGAGTAACTTTCTACCTCATGTAAGGTGTCTCAGAGTGGGTCAAGGAATTGTGTGCTTCATCTCGGCCTGCTCTTATTATGGTCGGAGCAAAGACAAAGGCTTTGTTTAGAATGAATCCACTCTGAGAGACAGAGAGAGAGAGAGAGAGCTCCAGCAAATCTTAATGTAGTGAGTGGAGACATTGTATGTTACCTCTGGTTTCTGCACATTAGGAGGTGTGAAAATGAACCCAGTGCAGTATACAGTATAGGCAAAGATTCATTGATTGGTGGGCAAAAACTTCAACCCTTACTCAGACTTTTGAGGCATGACTAGCGCAGATTGTGATTGTGCTGAGAAAGAGGCTGTTGGAGATTGGCAGTGAACAGTAGTTTATTTCACGCTTCATCAGGAGCAGAACATCTGTGGCCTATTTCAGCAGTCTTCATTTTTAAACACTAATGTAAAATTGAACTCTGTAAACATAAGGGGGGGAATGACTCGACAGCAGCCTTTTCCAGACTCGATTACTACTCAGAAATGGTTATACAAATGAGACACATTCAAGGGAAAAACAGATTCCATATATGGAATCTGTTTTTTTCCCTTCAATGCGTCATTGTTACATGTTACTTCCCGGCACTTGCTTTGATCATTCCGGCACCCCTTATTGCCTTCATGGTCAACCTTTTGTTTAACTTGAGTTTTACTTGAAGCAAGATCAAATCAAGATGTGTCGTTGTACTTTTGAATTATTGGTTACAATTATGTCGTAGCAGTAGCAGCAGCAGTAGTACTATTTGAGTTATAGGTTTACTCTTAGTGTTTCAATATATCATATTGCCTCTTGAAGTACTCCATTATCACCAAGCTAATGCAAAAGCAGTACTGCAAATTAGATTGGCAAGAAGGGAACTTTAGTTCTGATTGATAGAGATGCAAACCAGGCCACAGTACATCACTGGGTCACGCTTCAAAAACATGGACAGAAAAAAGGATTTATAGCTTATTTAGGTCTCATCTATCCAACTGCATCTCCAGCCAGTAAATGTTCCAGGAATAACTGCTTCTCGGCTGAGGAAAATCGGATTTTGTGGGTAAAGTGTGGGGGCTAAGTTTATGAAAGCCGCAGATCACGTGTGGGGCCTTTGTGGGACTGAAACAGATTTCCACATGATAGAAAGGACCACCGGGGCCATAAAGAGGGCAATAGGTCACCCCATCCTCACAGCATATATCAATATGTGTCAGAATGCTGCTGTTGTCAATGTGACATCTGATAACGCCTCACTACTGCTTTGAAATGGCGAGAGAAAAGTGTAAACCCACCACTATTGATCAAGACACATAAGCTAACATGTTTAGAATGGGCCAGCAATGACCGAAAGACACATTGAATTGCTTCAAGATGTGTCGTTGTACTTTTGCATTATTGGTTACAATTATGTTGTAGTAGTAGCAGCATCAGTAGTACTATTTGAGTTATAGGTTTAAAGGCACATTTTTCACACACAGACACACAGGTATCATTAAAGTTGAGTTAGTTGGACCATTTTAAGTTGAAAGTTGAATTGTAACTCCACTCTGTTCTCAACAGCCAACACAACCTTTGAAAGATCTGTCTTTAGATCATTTTTGACCCAGTCTAAACATTTCTGCTTAGGTGGTTGTGTTTGCACTTTTCTCACAATGTCTCTGAGCACTGCACTCCTTGTACTTCTATGGTCCCCTCCCAATGTGTTTCTTTTTTTAATTTCAAAATGGCTACATCCAACCATCAATTATTTGTAACTTTTTAGAGTTTCTGAGATGTTTTTTCCTTCCCATTTTGTGTGAGGGAAAATCGCGGCTTAATAATTCTGCACTCGATTCAGAGCGTGGACCTGCTTTGACCTCACTTCCTCTCATTACAAACATCGCGGTCACCTGGGACGCTCCAACCTGACACAGCCCTTCAGTTTACACCATTTGGAGTTTGAAAATGATTTTCTCTGAAAGATGTTTCAAAACTGATCACAATATTGGTCAGTAAGAAAGTACTGACACGATTAATATGTCAGGTTTTGGACCTAATTCCTAACATCAACAAAAATAATGAGGTTAAACATGTTTTTCCTGTTCTGTTTGGCCCCTGACCTCCATCTGAGATTATGACATCATCAAATTCTACAATGTGAATTGCAATTATTGGTTTCATAGTGATGTAACATTAAGTCTGTTGACAACAGTAAATAATTATAAAACAAAACAAAAAAATAATTAACATTCTACCTTTTAAATAATAATACAAAATAAATCTTCTAAATGACATCCATAACAAGTCCTGTGACTAAAACTCATCTATATACAGTAGGAGAAGTGGTCGTTGATAAATAGTAGACGGCATATTGCCCAATTTAATGCTCTAGGAGGAGAATAGCAAATCTATCATTCTTTCTTTACCACATGACGGACATCTCTACCTGTCAGGGTCTAGGCGCCTGTGCCCAATTAGGTCCTTTCTGGTTGATGTTGTGGAATTATTTATATACATATTTGTCATATTAGGTTTTAGTGATTATATATATAACTGTGTTGATCTGTAAACTGTGCTTTGAGATACATTTGAATCTGGCGGACATTTTAGTTTCTGCTTGTATGTATGGTTGATCCACTGGGGGGCAGTGTGTTCAAATGAGGAGTCAGATTGCGCAGAAGAAGAAGTGACGATCCAAGAGAGCTGATTGGTTGGGGGGGGAAGACACCTACTATATATGGTCCTGCTTGAGAAGCGTTCCGCCCTTCTCCTCGCTTCTCCCCCTGGGGTCTGTCCGGTCAACATGGAGTCAGCTCAACAGATGGACTGTTAGCTTGTAATAGGAAATAAAGTAATGATTTTGGATTATATTATACCGAGTCTCCATCCTTTCATCCAGCGCTAAAGAATACGCTATTTTCAACAATTGGTGACAACCGACGTGACATTTTTGACTTGTGGAAGTCTGGATGGAGATCGTGAGTAAAAAAATTATAATAATGCTAACTTTAAAAAAAAAAAAAAAAAAAAAAAAAACGAAACGAAGTTAAAAATGCAATGAAACTTGACTGGATTGTTCCGTGTTTAGACCGTACGCCTTGCAGATTTTTAAGGTGCTTTTTAAGGCATGTAAGTAGATGTTTTTATTGAAGTTAGACAAGTTATGGCCGCCTGCTATTAAAGGCCTTACTGGAAATGCGTTTGTTTTGGAAAAAATAACTGTTGTTTGCGATGATTGGTTTTCTATTTTTGCTGTTGGCATGTTCTGTGAATCTTTAACTATATCCCCATTGTCTATGCAAAAGAATTTCCTCAATATTTTGGTCAAATTACAGCTTAATGTTGTGTTGTTAGCTTTCGTTAGCATCGTTAGCTTAGTGCGCTAGCATACCGCATGGTTAGCTTAGTGTGTTAGCATGCAGCTTATTGTTGATAAACGTGTAATAACCCCACAAATGTGTTAAACCCAGCTCAGTGTGTGGACACTGAAGGCTGTTCTGTGTAGTAGTGAAGGTTTTTATTGAAGTGTGGTGCATGGTTTGTTTTCAATATGATCTGTTTGCTGTTGGTATGCGAGGTTGCTAAGTTAGCTCTGAGAACAAAGGATTTGTTAGCATTTAGTTTTTTCCATGTGGTACTGTTATTTGGCTGTTATATTGTAATACCGGAGTTTATGGCCGCCATTGCTATAGTCTCAAAATGTTGATAAACCGCATAAATGTGATGCATAAAACGCGTACATATGGAGCCCGATAAAACAGTTTTTTAAGAGCGGTACATTCAGACCAATGGATGCGGTACATTGAGACCGGGGCATTGAGGCAACGGTACATTCCGACTAACACACCTGTAGTACCACCATATGGCCACTAAATTTTCACTGAAAGGCATCGGACTTTAGACACATTAAGAACTATTTTAACGCCTGTTTTCTATTTGTAAACACTTAATATGGCTACATATTCTTACTGGGATGACGCTGGGTTATTTACAATTAAAGGAATGAGGCTGGTTTTCGAAATAAATTTGTTTTACATCTGCCTTAAACAGTGACTTCGCAGGCATCTTTTATCTGAAAGCGGAACAATTTTGTTAAGCAACTGAGGTGCATTTTTTTTATCTGATTTTGTTGACCGGCGGAGAGACAGGCGGGAGAAGTGTTTGTCTTATCTGTTTGTTTGTTTTGCCGTATTGTTTGTTTTTTTTTGTTTGTTGGTGAAAATATAAAAAATTTATAAAAGATAAAATACAAATAAAAACTATTACATTAGAAAATGATAAATAAAAAGACGGAAGACGTGGGCGCACCGAGTCGCTAATATAGTTTGGGAGTGTGATGTTATGTCGCTGAGCATTGTGGGATTGGCAGCAGTAGGTAGCGTTCACGTGACATCACAACATTCTAAAGAAAATTGAGGTGGAGGGCAACTGAAAATTCAATGACTGTAACCATAGTCCCATAGAGTTGTGTTGACACCGGCCCTCCAACTGAAATAATTCTATAATGTGAACGCGGCCTATTGTATTGTTGCCAGCAGTGACTCGGCGGCTGGCGGAAGTGTTCCACGGCTTTTTAGCTAATGTTTGTCAATGGAGAGGTGTAAGCTGTCAACTGCGGAGATGGCGCATCCACATGGCAACTCTGGAATGTCCCCGAACTTTATGACTCTATAAAAGTAGCCGGCGAGCTACTATTTAGGCTTTGGGATTAGGATTGGCAATTAATCTCGGTAAACAGTTTGGTGGACACGTCTTGCCCTGGTTTTGGTCAGAGGACAAGCCTAAACGCCACCCCTTAGACTGGTAGGATGGAGCAGACGTGCTCACCTGTTGCGACGTTCTTGCAGAATCCTGCACTGTGTCGGGTACCCGCAAAGATGCACACTCCTCAAACGTGTGCGCCAGTTGTGTGATTTATCATGGGTGCGGGTCCGACCCATGCAGGACTCTGCTTCTTGGTTATACGTTGGGGAGTTTTGTGGCCCCCAAAAAAACCAATATACATAACGGAAAAGGAGACTAAATTTGAAGATAAAAGACAAAATAAAATAAAAATATAAAGATAAATGAGTGAAAATATTCTACTGGCCAGATTATGTTTAGATGTTTGTGCACATGGTTATGGGGTATATGTGAAATTATTGTGTCTTGTTGTCTTGTCTTTTGTGTAATGTTCTTTTTATTGTAGAGTGACTGAGTGTGTCCTGAGTGACGAGTGACCAGTGTGATGGACGAGTGGAGAAGGACAAACAAAAGTGATATTTTTGTATCGCTGAGAGCAGACTGTGAGTGGCGGAGAAGCAAACGGAGAGAAAGACTTGGAAAGTATTGGAGTGAATGCATCTGATCATTTAACGGTGATAGATGGTTCTCTGAGGAGACTGGATGCCGAAATGGCATTGAATGTGAAGCGTGATGGAAAGGTGATTGAAAGTGAGAAGGACGGTTGAAAGAAAGTTTTTAAGATAAGATAATTCCTTACTCAGAGATGTGGTGTATGAATGTGGTGTGGACACTGTTTATTTTAGAAAACTAACCGTGTATTTGCTGTGTCTGCATTTGTGTGGACGTAGGAAATGATCAAACAGGAAGTAATGGTTACATTGGAGGAGTGGCCATCCTTCTTTGTACCCAGACATCCGTGTAGGAGGGGAAGTGGAGAAATTGCTCCGCCCCTCATTGAAAAAATGAAGAAAAAAATAACGTTTTTGACCAAAGTTATTGTTATAAAAGTAATTTTTGTTTTGTTTTTTATAGAGAAACATTTCTGCTGGTGGTAGTTATGTCTCCACAGCATACATTTGAAGAACAAGTATCCAAAATTAGTGTGAGACAAATGCTATTTTTTTAAGCCTGTGATTAACGGAGCATTTAGGGCTCTGAGAGATGTTGCTGAACGAATTAGAACCTCTCTCCACACGGTGGCGCCATGGAATGAAAACTGAAGCAGGGAAGACCTGTCGTGAGTTTGAATACATTGATTGAAAGTACAAACCACTATTGATTTAAAGTTTAAGTTGATCTTTATGCGCCATTTTGGACGCATTACCAAAAGTTATGAAGGAGCAATTATGCAAAATTTGAATTATTGTTAAGAAAACCAAATAAATTAATGAATACATTTTGAGAATATGGAGAACGCCCTTGAACAGAAGCGAGAGCAAAATTGAACTGAAAGAAATGAGTGCAACTTTTAAAGGTGCAGCTTAAAGGAGCGAGTAATGAAAGTAATAATGAAAAAAGAGTAATAATGAGTTTACTTGAATGTGCAGTGACCTGTGGGTGTGGTGTTGGTAATTGTGGCCAAGGATTGTTTCAGACAAAGATGACCAACAACGTTCGAGGAGATCGAGGCGTTTACAACAACGCTGATGGGAACAATGCTACTCTCATCACTGGCTGCTGCTGGGTTCAGAGGCATGGGAGTCCAGAACTCTGTTACCTGTGAAGGTGAACGGACAGACTCTTGACGTGCTGGTGGATAAAGGTGAACGACACTCATCTGTGAACTATGAGACTGTGATCATTGACGGACACCATCTACTGGGTGGATACAGGAAGACCACCCAAAACCTTTCACCAAGCCAGTGCCTAGTCAGCTCACAGGACTGAATCTGACACGCCAACTCAGACTCCTGTTTCTCTCCTCGGATGTGATATGCTGATGACAGTGAGAGCAACAGTTTTGTGCTCTCTGAATGGACTAACAGTGACTTTTCCCTGATTGGACAAACACCTTGCTGTCTGACAGTGGTTGCTGAATGCAGATATCTCCTGGGAAGAGCTGAAGGACTGTACAACTGACGTTTGACCTTGGATCAAACATTCACTTTGCCAAAGCCACCCACCCATTGATCACTGTACTTTGATATGATATAGAAAAGCTTTTAAGGCTAACCTTAGTGGACATGAATGGTCCTTTTAAAATAACAAAATTAATTAGGCAAACGAGGTGTGACTGCGAACTGTTTACACCCTATAGAACAATAATATGATGTGTTTATAACTCGTTTGCTCTCTCTCCTGGACAATAGGCTAAAGAATTTGTTCCATGACCAAAGCGTGAGTGAAACAAAAGATTGGTAAGAAATTGAAGTTTCTAAAATGCCCTGTACCCTCCATCAGTGTCTGATACTTATGTCCGTTTTGGAACATCATTCCACGACACCATGATAGAGAATTATGTGTTTATAAACTGACTGAAAATATCTTAATGCACCCGATAAAGATGGTCTTTAGGACCTACTGATGCTGGTTTATTTACTAAATTGAATCGATAATCTTTAAGTTACAACTAAATGCATTTGTCTGAATCTTTAAGTTAAAACTAAATTGTCTGAAATTATGTCTAAAAGCTGAAATGAATTGGGCTTCGGCCCTTTCTCTTGCTCTGCTCCTGGGGTCAATCTGTGAGCAGATCGAGAGGAAACTCTTATGAACTTGACACAGGCCATTTTGGCGCCTGAGATCAGACTCCTCTTTGATTCCACAGGAATCCAGTGGACACTGATCTTGCGATTGTATATGATCCCTATTGAAACCATCTACACTCATTAGTTTATTTACTCAGGTTGGAGGTGACTGCTGATCTCACTTTGGGAGCCGCTGAGAGCTCCTTTCCCAGCCTGTCTGACAGTCCTCTGCCGCGATTGGACTGAACCAGTGCTGGTCTGATCCCTTTTGAGGCCACTCCCAGGACCTCACATGCTGTCCAGGTCGCAAACCAGACGGGTGATGTCACACCTCTCACTCGCCCTGTCGACCCATTTAAACCCGCCTTCAACCTCCCTGGACTGAACCTGACATTTGTTATTTTGCTATTGTTTTCTTTGTGTTATGTAGGTGCCGAAGGTATTAATCTCCAGTGAAATTGGAGTTGGTTTGTTGTGTTTCCTGTACAAGGATAGAGGTTTCACTTGTTTATGTATGTTACATGACTCTTTATTGGACTGAGTTTTCCTCAGTCCAAGAGGGGGTGTTAATTATATGGGAAAATTATTATAATTTGGTTTATTTTGGCATGGGAAAGAACTGATACAATTATATCTAAAAGACAAACAAACGAAAACATGAAGTGACGAATTGACAAATGTTATGGCCAACTAGGATAGGTTTCAGATAGGTAAATACATTTATAATACTCTGTTTTTGACGTTTGCTGTGATTCTGAAGTGCACACAGAATCTGCGGCAAATGTGGGAAACAGAAGCTAAAAGAGAGTTTTTCTCTGTAGATTAATGAAACCTGAATTCCTGAATTTTCCAGATAAAATTGACCCTAGTATTCCAACAGATAAATTAAGTTAAATAGGTTTTTGAGTCCAGCCATAATTTGCAAGATTAGCTGGCATGGTCGCTCTCACGGTGAGCGGCCCTGATGAGAATTTTTTTTGTAATTTTTGTCTGTTCTTTTGTGTTTCTGTTACAGATCTCTGTTGGTTCCTTGTCTCTGTGGGTGCTTGTGAGTGGTCGTCATTATGAGAGTTTTTGATCCAATCAATAAAGTTGTATTTTTAAAGTGCCTTACAATAATCAAAGTTGACCAAAACACGATGATGTAAAAAAAAAAACAAACAATAAAAACCACCCTTAGTGGTGAGTGTATGTTTTTATAGCGGACGCCGAGGAAGCATGAACCGAGACAACGACCTGACAGAGTAAAGGCAACCAGTTAAAGGACATGCATCTGTCACTGTGATTTCATAGGACAAATATTCAATCTGATTTGTGATCTCTTTTGTAGAGATCAAAACGGGGAATGTGGAATTATTTATATACATATTTGTCATATTAGGTTTTAGTGATTATATATATAACTGTGTTGATCTGTAAACTGTGCTTTGAGATACATTTGAATCTGGCGGACATTTTAGTTTCTGCTTGTATGTATGGTTGATCCACTGGGGGGCAGTGTGTTCAAATGAGGAGTCAGATTGCGCAGAAGAAGAAGTGACGATCCAAGAGAGCTGATTGGTTGGGGGGGAAGACACACCTACTATATATGGTCCTGCTTGAGAAGCGTTCCGCCCTTCTCCTCGCTTCTCCCCCTGGGGTCTGTCCGGTCAACATGGAGTCAGCTCAACAGATGGACTGTTAGCTTGTAATAGGAAATAAAGTAATGATTTTGGATTATATTATACCGAGTCTCCATCCTTTCATCCAGCGCTAAAGAATACGCTATTTTCAACAATGTCCTGCCAAGTGTATGCCTATAGTGGAGGCATTTATTTATTTGTATTTATGACGTCGCTTAGACGTTAGATTTCACGTTCCACTTCGTGAGCTCTTTCATTGTTTGTGTGGTCCCAAGATAATTCATTCCATCTTGTCAGTGTTTAATTGGATAAACATCGCTTAGCATTCACTAATTGATATGCAAATAAGCACGTCATCTGCATAATTACGGTGTGATACATGATACACATCAAATACATCCCGGCACTGCATTAAGTAGTTCATAAGAAGATAATAAGATAAGAATAATTGGGATCCTAAGATTGGTCCCTGAGGCTAATCCTTTGTTCAGATACTGGATTAATTAGAAGATTTTGCTTTAATATACAGTACAGGACAAAAGTTTGGACACACTTTTTATGTATTGGCTTTTCTTTATTTTCAACATTATTAACACCCTATTCTCAATGAAGGCGTTAAACTATGAATGAACACATGGGACTAAGGAAAGAAAAACAGGTGAAATAACTACAAATTATGTTTTACATTCTAAAATCTTCAAAATTGCCGCCCTTTATTCTTGGCATTTTCTCCATGAGCTTCATACGGTCGTCTTTTGAAATAAGTTTTCAACATGTTTGAGAAGTCAAAACCATTTCTGGGACGACCTCACTGAGAAAATGTCAAAAGTGTAAAGCAGTATTCAACGCGAGAAAGCCATTTGAAAAAAATTTATGTCAAAGTTTTTGTTTGTTTTTTAAACACAATTCTGTATGTGTTCACTCATAAATGAACGACTTCGGTGAGAATCTACCATGGAAACAGTTTTGAAATGAAAGGAAAAAACATTAAAAAAAGAAAGTGTGTCCAAACATTTGGCCTGTACTGTAAGTGAATTCTGATCCCTACATATTGCACCAATGCATAGTTTCTGGAAGGTATTACAATGACCCGTACTATGGGTCTGATCTTGTGTTTCAAAACTAAACTGTAACATTATGTGCTTATTAGAAGCGCACTTTGTGATCTTGCCACTCCAGACTTTGCGCATTTAAGTGGGAAGTACGTAGGGTGGAGACACACTTTTCCCTCCAACCAGACTCTGCGGCCGGGAAAAGGCGAGGGAGAGGGGTTGTGGAGGAGTGGGGGGTGAACATGAGAGTGCCGATCAGCGCTAAAACAGGACCGGAATAGGTCCTGCTCACGATGGGGTTAATAAAGTGTTTAGTTTGACCTGTGAGAGCCTATCCTGCTTAAGGAAGAACACCAGACACACGATCTGGCCCTATATTCATAACTTTAATGTTCAAACATTTTATTGAAGGAATTGGTATATGAAATTATTTGTTTTTCTAATCATTGCTTAATTTAATAGAGTAATGTGTACTTTTTTGTATTAAAGATGCATTATGCAACTTTTTTCAAATGTGCCCCAGTATCAACTTTGTTCTGCTTAAAAAGATGCATAATGCACCTATAAGAATAAATCACAGTTTTACTGAAGTTGCGATTTTATGAAGTAGACCTAATCTTGAAAAAAGTGTACATATTTATGTTCTGGAACAGTGGTTCCCAACCTTTTTGCTCAAAGGCAATACACTGCTTGTGCTGCAGACAATTCCCCCCTTCCCTCCCCCACAGTCCAACACTGCAACCCCCTTTTATTTTAGCAATTCCATGTGACCCAAGTTTGGGAACCACTGTTCTCTTATACAACCTGAGTGACATAGGGAGAAGGAAAGTTCCATAAAACTTTGACTAACACAATTCTGGAACTCCTACCGTCTTCTTCTTCTAGATTTGATGGAATGTATGTAGTATTGTATTGTAGTATGCTACAGTATAAACCTGCAACTATATGTAAATTGCAAAAAAATAAAAAAATATAAAAGAAGTGCTGCATGGGAACTCTTACAGTTGTGCTGCTCTAGAAGGGGTTCCTTCTAGACTCCAAAAATACACAACCAACACACTCTGTCCATTATATGTACATTTTAATTGAATTATTATTATTATTTATTTTTCGAGAATCAGGTTTTTCTCTTTGTCAACCTTTGTTTCTTGTAGCTGCACACATTTCACAATTCGCGTTTTAGTTTAGAATCCCGTGCAACCTTCAGTGATTGCTTTTAAAATGACTAGCGTGCGATGTGTTCCACTGCACATTCCCACATGAAAGAGGAGGAATAGAGTATGCGCTGCTGGTACTGAGGCTTCATTAACTGGAGTCTCCGGAGAGCTGCATGCAAATGAACTGTGTTTGCTTTACACATCAATGGCCATGCAGTCAATAACAAAGTAGCAATTTTATCGGCATCATTTTGTCATATTTGTCTCATCTTGTATTTCCTCTTTTCGTGCTTTCAGTTTCATTTCCCACTCCGTCAGCATTTAGCGATTTTCGTTGAGAATCCTTTTCTGAATACTTGTTTTGATCATTGTCTTTCAAAAATATTTATGTATACACAGTTTGCCTTACGCTAGGGCTGGGCGATATGGCCAAAAAATAAAACTGCGATTTTTCTACTCAGGTTGGACGATTGCTCATTAATATTTAGATTCATAATATAGCCTACAATTAGGCCCCTTCAAAATTGTAATTTCTCTTTTAAATTTTCTTTGTCTGCTCTCAAAAGTAAAACTTCTTAATAAGCCTTTAGTTTGTTTAATCATCCTCGAGCTCAGCTGTGATTGACAACCGTCTCCATGGAGACTGAAGGGGAAAGGGGCGGAGTTAAATGCTTGCAGCAGCAGCTTTGTTTTAGCGAAGAAAACTCCATCGCGCACAACGGAAACACAATGTGCGGCCTTTGTAAAGCAGCAGAGATCTCTAGAAAGTCGCTGGTTCCGCTGGTGTCATTTTCAAAAAGAGTCGCTACAGAGCGTCTGAAACGCCGCTAAATGGCAGCACGGCGCTCGTCAGGCGGACATGCACATCGTCTGTTTTTAAAAGCATGTATTAATTGAATTAATTCGATTTACCTTACGCCATATATTAAAGAATACATGAATAGAAATACATGAACCAGAATGATGCTGATATATTGTCTACACTGATATGAAGGGCCTCTCTTATACCGTTGATGAAAACTGTATATTATACACATGCCCAATAAAAAACTTTACAAATAAACTGATATGAGACTCTCCTCGAGCCATTGACCATTGGCCTTAAAGGACCTGTATCATGCTATTTTAGCCATTCCAAAGTAAAGTATAGGCATTTATATGATATATTGTACCTCTACCACTACGGAGCACTAATTTTTGTGATAAATATAAGTATTTTCTGGAGGTATTTTTCCAACCCGGAAGACAAAACGCTTGGATTCAGTTAACTCCGCCCCCTCTCGCCGCTCATACAACTTCAGCAGTAGTAGAAATATATATATCACAGCAAAAAGTGAAGTTACTTCACGATGCAGTTATAAGGAGTTAACATGTGCAACACAGCTTCATGGCTAAATGGCTAGCACACACGCTAACACGCATTTTGATTGACTCACCGCTCTGATGTTTCCATTATGTTGGTTATAAAAGTTAATCCATTTTGATTCTGGCCAAGGTTCATCAAACATCCATCAGTGACAGTCACAGACAAACACTATTTTGGCTGATAGTCGCTGAATCCTGGAGAGAAATTCCAACTTCTGGCGAGTGGTTGCCTTCTTTAGGAAGGTTGAATAAAGTCCTGTCCTCGCAGCCAAACGCACTTTTCTCCGTGACATTATCGTTAGAAAAAAGAACAGGTGTCCAGACTCCAGAGTAGGTTAGAAAGAGCTCCTTCTTCACAGCTTTCGGTGCAAACACGACATCTGCTCAGACACTCAGGGTGTGCGTTTGTTTTCGCTGCAGGGGCAGCACGGACGCGTCAGGCACTTCCTTCTTTTTTTTTCTTTTTTTTTTTCTTTCTTACGACAGAAATAATGAAAATCATGCCGTAAGGCATTAGATTACAGACGTCGAGCACTTCCGTTCCGCTGTGACGACACAACTGAACATGCCAGTCGTTTACCAGGAGAGGGCGGAGCATCAGCTCAGAGAGCAGGATTCAGGAGGATTACTGAGAACTGCGTGAATGAAGCCAAAAACCACTCTGGGGGTGTTTTTGAGAAGGAAATAGCAGAACAACATGGTTAAAAGCTCAAAAAAGTCGATTTTGCATGATATAGGACCTTTAAAGAATGACTCCTTTTTGTAAGGTGTACTGTATTTTGCTTGCAATTTCTGATTTATTGCATTCTTCATAGTTTTCTGTAATCTGTCAAGTAGAGGACACGGATTCATTCCGTTTCATTCAGGTTTGATTTGTTTGCAGTAACTACGACACGGAGAGAACAAACAGGGAGAGAGGATCTGAGTAGAAAAGGGGATGCAACATTTACCATCAAGAATATCATACACAGTCAGAAAGCATTTCTTACATACATTGGGCAACTGTTACCGGCGCCAGCCCTAAGGGAAGCTGGGCGGTGACGAGTGGCACACGGTTAGCGTACCCGTGTTGCCAATGGTGGTGTAGCTGTGGACAGACGCAGAGGAGACGCTGTTAATCAGGCCACAGCTTGTTTACTTCTGAATTCAATATTAACATACATTCAAAAACATTGATAATGTTTGTCCATTTGCAAAATACACAAATACTTAAAATATAACGTCACGTACACACTCATTCCCCTTCACATTCCAACTCCATATGACTGTGGTAGTGTATTGAAAGTCTCCAACAGTACATCTCCCTCACTCCCTCGTTCGACAGCTGGGATTGACATGTTTGGGTTTTTGCACTACGACTTGTGCTGGTGCACTTTGTTTTTGCACTTGAACTGGTTGAGTACTTTGTCTTACAGGATGGTATTCAGGGGCTGCAGCGCCGAGTTCACGAGCTGATTGAGGTTGAGTTTTGTTTCTCTGAGTCACAGGTACACAGGCCAGTGATATGTGTATTCCTCTTCCTCATCAGAGTGTTCTGACTCTGGCTCAGCAGATTCCTGATTTTGTCTTTGATATTTTCTCTGTCTTTGTCTTGTTTGGTTTACATTTTGGCGTTTTTCTTTTTCCAGTGGTAGGTCATTGACAGGCAATAGAAGATTTCTGTGCAAAACCCTTAAGTTGCGGTCTCCTGTCTCCGGTCCACTTCCAATCTTTTCAATAAAAAGATTTTTTCTGGATAGACTTTTCCCAATAAGCTCTTAGTTTTTCAGGTCCTCTGTGTTCTGACAGATTCCTGACTAGTACTCGGTCTCCAGGTTGTAAAGGAATGCCTGTTGCGTGTCGGTCATAGTATTTTTTTCTGGCTGTTTCCTGACGCTATTTTGTATGCTTCCTGCATTTGTGTAGCCCATTTTTCAGCATACTCTTTTTTTCTTTTACAGTCAATTTCAGGTGTTATATCAAAAAGCAGGTCAACTGGTAATCTAGGCGTTCTACCGTACAGGAGAAAGAATGGTGAGTACCCAGTTGATCCGTGTCGAGTACAATTGTACGCATGGAGGATGTGTGGTAAATGGTCTTTCCACGGTGTTATCTTTTCTGCCTGCAGAGTGCGTAACATTTGTAAAAGAGTTCTGTTCAGTCTGTCAACGGGATTCCCCTGCGGATGATAGGGGGTTGTTCAAGAGTCTTTGGAATAGCCTGTTTTTGAACTCCCGGCCCTGATCATGGTGGACTTTTTCAGGGTACCCAAATCTTGGAATGAAATCGTGAAAGATTTTCTCAGCTGCAGTTTTGCCGGACTTATTTTTAGTTGGATAAGCTTGCGCAAAACGCGTGAAATGGTCTAACAGGACTAATATATATTCATACCCGCCCTTACTCGCTTCGAGATGAAGGTACTCAACTGATAGAAGTTTGAAATGGAGCACTTGTGGTGATTGACCCCATTGAAGTTTTTTGTGGAACACTTGGGTGTTTTTGCTTTAAACAAGTGCATTGGCGAATTACATAATCTTCGATTGTTCTCTGCATGAAGGGCCAATAAAAGCGTTCTTTTGCCAAGTGAATGACTTTGTCGGCACCTACATGTCCCATATCATCATGTGTTTCAAAACAGTCTTTCTCAGATTTTCAGGAACAACTAATTGTTTTCTCTGTCCAGCACATCTGTATAACAGTTCTTTTTCAATTTTTACATTGTTCCATTCATGAACGAGTCTCCTTGTGTCACGTGCCATTTGTCTCTTATCCTTTTCGTTTGGATTCCATCCTCTCTCCTTTAACTGTATTACTTCTGAGATGGAAGCATCCTGTTTTTGAGGATATCTGGACAGCGTGTCAGCGTCTGCGTTTGATTTGCCAGGACGATACTTGATGGAAAAGTGAAAATCCGCTAGTTCACCCACCCAGCGATGCCCAACTGCATTTAACTTGGCTGTGCTCAAAACATACGTGAGGGGATTATTGTCTGTGAATACAGTAAAAGTTGGTGTGTAATAAAGATAGTCCCTGAATTTATCACAGATTGCCCACTTAAGTGCGAGAAATTCAAGCTTGCCAGAATGAAGGTGATACATTTTTTTCAGCAGGCGTGAGAGTCCTGGAACCGTATACAATGACACGTAGCTTGTTTCCCTGTTGTTGATAAAGTACAGCTCCCAACCCTTAATTTGAAGCATTTGTAGGAAGGACGGAAGGTAAGTGAAAGTCTGGGTATGCTAGAATAGGTGGACTAGTTAACATATCTACAAAATGTGACACGACTGCACTGTGTTCCTGTGTCCAGTTAACAGGTGTTTTGGAAGGAAGCTGACCTCTATTGCTTTTCTTCTTAGACTTGTTTGTTTGGCTTTTAATGGGATCTGTTTAAGACACTGGGACTCTCAACCAGTTTAAAAAGTGGTCTCGCTAACCTAGAAAAGTCCTGTATGAATGTCCAGTATTTTTTATTTATTGGTTTATTTGGTCAGGACAGTGCATGTTAATGAACATACATGGGTCTCATGCATGTAAACAAGCCACACCGGATTGTAGCCTTGGGCTAATTTGCATCCGTCGTCCTCCATGCACACTCTCAAACACGCTCTCATTCATCCCGGCCTATTGTACATGTTTTTAGTGGTAGGGGAAACCGGAGTACCCGGTGGAAACCTACGCAGACACGGGGGAGACCCCGTCCAGGTGGGAATCGAACCCCGGACCTTCTAGCTGTGAAGCACGAGCGCTAACCGCTGTACTACCGTGCTACCCTAAGAATCCAAGGAGAGCTCTTACTTCTCCAACATTCCTTGGTTCTCTGTCTCTCAGCTGGTTAACTGCTTCTAGGTCTTTAGGACCTATCTGGACACCTTCATTAGTGACTAGACGTCCTACATATCTGACTTGCCTCTTGAATAGTTCATATTTGTTAGGTCGTAGCTTAACTCCATAGTCTCTGAGTTTCTGTAGAACACTCACATGCTCAGTGAAAGTCTTAGAACAACATAACACGTCATCTAAGTAAGGAGAACAACACTCATCCCTTAAATCTTCAAGGACCCCTTCCATACATCTTTGAATGGGTGCTGGGGAGTTGGTAAGGTCAAATGTGAGATGGTATCACTCATATAACCCCCAAGGTGTGCTAAAGGCGGTCAGGTGTTTAGAGTTCTCTTCCACGAAGCCTTGGTGATAGGCACTGCCTTGGTCGAGTATTGAACCAAGAGTAGCCCCCCCCCCCCAGATTATCCAGCAGGTCCTGAATGCGTGGAAGGGCTAGAGTCAGCAGGTATGGGTTGGTCAGGTGGTTTGGTCATTTGGGTTATATGCTTAGTCAGTGAGGACACCTGTGCTGTTAGTGTCATGTTGTGTCAGTCGGTCTTTGTCAACTTTGTCATTTCTGGTCTTGTCACCACTGTCAAGATTTGCAACAGTCACTGTCTTAGTTTTAGCAGTTGTACCCAGTCGTTTCTGTCTTTCTGCTTCTTCGCTTGTGGACCTAGTGATTTGTTCCAATACCTGGTCATCACTAACTTACATGTCATTAAGGAAAGGTCAGAAGTGTCACGGTTTAAAGTTGGACCCAAAAGCAGAACACAGATGGAAAATGGTTACAAGTATTTATTTACAGAAAACCTGGACAGGCAGGAAAAAACTAACAGACTCACGAGTCCAACCGGTAACAAGACAGAACCAAAAGTGTCTACTGACGGTAGCAGTGAAAACGAACTGGCCAGGAGCGGTGGAGAAACTGGTGGTCTTCAAGTGCAGGTAACGAGCTGTGGATTGGATGCAGGTGTGCGAGTGATAGGTTGCAGATCTGATGGCTCCGCCCAGGGGAGGAGACAAACACAAAACAGGAGGGAGGGGAGAAGTGGCAACACAGGGCCATGACAATAAGTCACATGGTCATTTTTCTCATTTAACCCCTGATGGAGCGTATGGAGAAAAGTACCCTGTACAAGTTTTGCATCATAGTTAAAACTAGTGCTAGTTTGTTGTGACTCGAAAAGAACACGTTGTTTTAAGTCCATTTCTCTATATAGAAACCGTTGTGGACTCTCTTTAGCTCATCAACACTTAAGTCACCCTTGTTAGTTAACATTTCTCTGAAATTACCAGGTTTTAATGTTTTTAAGTACACCTCTGATGACTTCTGACTCAGTAAAACCTTCTAGTAAACCATCATCAATTTGTTTACACAGGTTACCAAAAGAAACATCAGAACTGGTATCTGAAATCTGTCCACCGTGTAGCTTAGACTCTCTGAGACATCAATACTTGATTTCTCATACTGGACGAAGGACTAGCACCACTCAAAGAAGTGCCAAAAGTTCTTGGGACTTGAAGTGGAACGGTGAAACCTTGTGGTGAAGCGCCAGTGTCTCTGTCCTGTGGTCCAGGGGAGTGGCGATGGGAAGGTGGTGATAGGGGTAGTTGGTGAAGTTCAGCCGGCTGTGGTGACGACAGTGCGGCGATATCCCCAGGAGTGGCGGATGGTTGGGGTGGGGGAATTGTAGGAACAGGGGCGATGGTCTGGTCTTCCCTCTGGACGTGGATCGGACTCTCCCCTCCAGGTGTGCAGCTCGTTTACTTCTGAAGCTGCGCCTGCGCAAGCCTCTCTAGTCCCCACAGTAGCGTTACTGCACCATCTACTGGTCAGGATGTGTATTACCCAAAACAAAACAGACGATAGCGAATATACAAAAAAATAGAGGTCACGATACATTCTTACAGAAACATTTGTTCTTAAGGCCGTCTTAGGAAGGTTTTTGGCATTTACAAAACTTGTTTTTGCTGAAAACGTTCCTCTGTAAGAACAAATCCTAAGAACAGTCTGGAGGACTCTTACGCACTAAAAACTCTCCAGTTCTGTTCACAATCTGCTCCTGATGGAACCCAACGTTCTGAATCATGAGTATATTTGTACATATTAAATCCTTCCAGAACACAAGTTAATATAATTATTATCAATTACAGATACCTTGTTTTTTCAGAAAAAAAGTTACCCCGTGTACTTTTATTATTGGCAATGTATTACTGCTAAAACTTTTGAATGGCGCCGTTCACAAATATCATTAAAGTCACTGCATTAACATTATTTGATAAAGACGCGCGTCGGCTTCGATCTTGCGACCTTGTGATTACAAATGTGCACGCCTCTGCATCTATTTAATGGGCTGACCGGAAGAGAGGGAAAAGCCTTGCGCGGTGTACAAAACATTACCAAACATTTTGCAATGAGAGCTAATTTACATGCCCAAAGGTTTAGGCGGGTCCTTAAGCAACGGCACGGTAGCACAGCGGTTAGCGCTCGTGCTTCACAGCTAGAAGGTCCGGGTTCGATTCCCACCTGGACGGGGCCTTTCTGTGTGGAATTTGCATGTTCTCCCCATGTCTGCGTAGGTTTCCTCCGGTTTCCCCTACCACTAAAAACATGTACAATAGGCCTAGGGACTGACTGCAGGTGGAAATTAGCACAAGTGCTATAACCTGGTACAACACATCTCTCCTTTCTGAGGCTAATGTATATTGTGCACTGTCCCTGTTCAAATAAATAAAACAAGATGAAAGATGTTTTTCTTTTGGAGTTTTGTTGGTTATTAGTATTTTTTGTGCTTTGCCATTCATTTCCTCCTGCCCGCCTGTGGTGCACAGCACTTTTTGTCCTATGGTGAATGACAGGCGGTGACATATGATAATTAGTTCTCACACACACTTCCAAGTTAGGATTGACCAACCTCAGAACACACATGCGAAGTAATTCCCTCCTTAAAGGGACTATACGGAGTTTAAAAATGTATTTTCCTCCCCCTAAATGTTCCAGCCATGTCCTAATGTGAAGAACGGGCCCAGACCTGTTCAACACAACTGCTTCTAAAATCCTGCACTCCAACATTTTAAAAAGGTGTTAATTCGGGTCCGAAGTGCCGTCAGCACAAGCTTAATATAGAACCCGCAGTTACACGCAAGACCTGAGGTGGCAGTAGTGAGCATAAAAATGCATCCACCTAGTCTAGTCTAGACACTGCCTTTGCAAGTACGGATTTTAGGAGGTTTCTTAAGAAGATGTTCATGAATGAGGCCCATTGTCCTGGAACGATGTCCTCAAACTTTACAATCTTAAACTTCAAGGTCTGAACTGTTATTTCTCTTCTCTGCAAACATTAGCACAGGTTATTTATTTCCATAGCAGAGCTGATTGATGATTAATAATTCAGCTTTTTTAATTACAATTGTCATTTATATTTCTGCGCTTTTCAATTCAGCCTCAGATATAAAGAATATTTAGGTTTCTTTTCCCACCTGACACCAAAGAGCACCTTCACAGAACAATGACTTTACAAGAACTTCGAACTGTGGGCCCCTGTTTAATGCTTGGAACGGCCCTGTGAGTACACTATAGGCTATATGTGGCTGCGATGCGCGCGGCGATCCATCATGCAGCGAGTTGTGCGGGCCCCGAGCTGTCGCGTCGCTGTGTCATTACATCCATAATGCCTGTTCCCTCCCAGCGCGCACGTGATCGATCGGCGCGCGGGTAATCGAGCAGTCTGAGGCGAGTGATGGCGGGAGCATGTGTTTTATATTAGGTGATGTCATCTTGGCGACGTATCAGGCTTAGAATGACGGCTGAACTCCAGGAGGAAGACGTTGGAAGAGGAAAAAAAATCAGGGGCTCTGTTGGGAAATGTTGGAAGCTGTGTAATTGGAAGGGGTGTTGGTGGGTGCTCCGAGAAGGGGTTGGTTGGGGAACTGGCGCCAAGAGGTCGCAGTGTAAATTATCAGGGGAAGGTCGAAAAAGAAATACGGGTACTTTCGTGATCAACATGCCAGTTTTGCATCAGTGTCCGTCGGTTAGAATAAACAGTTTAACTCCAGTACAGCGGTTCTATAACGGCGGTCAGCGTCCGATGCTGTTACGCCTGTGAAGAGGCTATGTTTGAGGCCAGTCATTTTTTTTTAAGTTAGGACTATCCAGTTCGCTCAATTTATTGGACTGATGGTTAGGTACATGATGAGAAAAATCAGATATCTGTTGTAATAAGATGAAGGTTCTTGAGTTGTCTTCTGCACTCTGTAGTTGAAGTGTATGACTTTTTGACTCTCATCCAAAAGGTTTTGTCAGTGCCAATATTTCATGGTGCCATGCCATTGGTCCGACGTCTCATTAGTCCGAACATTTACCATTGAGCAGAGGCGCTATTAGTCCGAAATTGTGTTGTGGATTAGAGAGCCATATACAACCATTGGCCTAACCTTAAGGTCAGTGGACTCTCGCCTGAACCTAATTTTATTTTTTAATATTTTCGGAATAATGAGACGCCGGACTAATGGGCCGACCCCAGAATTCATGACCACCAGGCTGACTTGAATCCTTTTTCCTTCTGTCTACAGCCACCATAGTGCTGAATGAGCTGAAGTGGACCGAGCGTTTGGAAGAGGTCTTCAGGAGAAACAAAGAGGACGACCCAACGCTGCTGTGGCAGGTGTTTGGCAGCGCTACAGGCCTGGCTCGATACTACCCAGGTAAACGCCAACCTCCCATTCTACAGCTTCAGAGTGGACAGCAGGGGCGAGGCACGGGACGCATTTTGGCCTGGGTTATTTTAAATGGCATAGTATTGTTTTATTGTTTAGTTGTAGGCTAGTCTTTTAGTGGGTTTGTTGGTTTTCTTCTATATGGGTCTATATCACATATAGACACCAGGCACGAGCGGTGAACTTTATTTTCGCAAGTAATGTCGAACAAGTAAAATTGAATGTGCCCTTTTAGATCGTGAGATTCTCCCTTTTGAAAGAACTTTCAAGCGTTATTTTGGGTTTAATGCATGAACTGAACTGAATTCAATTTTAGTCCTCTTAACCCCCACCTAAACCGAGCACATGTTCTCCAGTTCTTCTGTGCACTGTAAAAGGTTATGCTGCTCCACAAATGAAGTTCCTAACGGATTATTAAAGTTCTTACCTTATCTTATTCTCCAGGTATACAGGCATTAGCCAAATCTAAAAGCTTCTTGAACAAAGACGTCAAAATTGTGATGGAAAAACGCAACATAAGCAAAGACGCAACAAAAACGCACACAAAAACGCAACAAAAAAAAGTTACAAAAATGAACTGGAGATAATGCCCTCTTTTAGAGTGGGGGTTAAAGAACCTTCAAGACTTCACAACAGGCCAAACTTTCAAATCTTTAAAAAGGAAATACACATTTTGAGGTTTTAGTGAGTTTTCTGCCTTGACATCTTAGTTTTAATGTTGGGGTATAAAAAAGATCAAACTTATGTTTCGAGCCGGGGATTTCCAGGGAGTAACTACAACATTTCCCCTCGCTTATTCATTCAAATATTGACAATTACGTGTCGTGCAAAAGGCTGTGACCGAGGTGACTCTGTAATCCAAATATGGTCATTTCCTTTCGAGGAGACGGCGGCGGCTAAAGACGGGAGACATGCACAGGGCGCATGTGCAGACGTTACAAAACTTTACGGCCATTTTCTCCAAATGAGGTTTTCATTCCACTCCTGCAACAACATCTCCGTTTTTAAAATTCTTCAGAAAAGTCTTTAATGTTGAATGTTAATGACATATCATGTAGAAAATCTTATTTAAAACCTTTTTCCAATTGATAAGACTGCAAATGCCCTTGCCTACACCAACCCACCCACTGTTTCAAGTAAATTATCCTAAAACCGGACACTTAAGTCAAAACCTCCAACACAATCCATGGTTTTCACACAGTTCTCCCCAAAATGACTATCCCTCGACACATACACAGTACCGAAAGTTAACACATCGTTATATTTATTCTTATTTGTCATTGCTGTTGCATATGACGACACATTGATTGAACAGTGTTTAGTGTTTTGCTGCAGTGCGTTACATCCCCGATTTTGACACGAGAGGACCCTGCTTTGCCAGTTTGGTCCCAGAGTCTGTGTGCTATATGTCAGGAACAGTGCCTTGTCAAGTGAGGGAAACTGTAATAAGAACAGTGCTGACAGAAATATGAACCGTAAACCCAATCAAAACTTTTGGAGTCCTTGGCAGCGAATTCTTCACAAGTATTCTAAGCTGGCCTCCAGCTCAATCTGAAGCTCCAGGGCCTATAAAATGTAGTTTATTTGTGGCAAAGGAAGCGCGGTATGTACAAGTTGTGATGCAGTAAGTCAAGTGCTTGGAGAAAAAGAAAAAAACCCTCAGCACAGCAGCAGAGAAGTGGTGGCTTTTACACGACGGCGTTAGACGGAAAGACACTGGAGGATGGCCACGAGCGCTCTCTGAGAGCAGGGAGTCGACACATGCATTAGTGCGGCAAGTCGAGAGCAGCAGCCCCCCCACCACCACCACTCACATACTTAAGAGTAAACACTAATGGTATTTTAACGCAAATGAATACAGAAAAGTGAGATGTGAGATGAGGCAGGAGATACACAATTATTATATGGATTATCCGTTTCAGTTTAGTCAATCAATCAAGTTTTATTTCTAAAGAGCCTTAAAACAACCAAAGTTGACTAAAGCGCTGCACACAATAAAACAATACAATTTAAAAAGGAGTACAATTTCATTAAAAACAGACCATTATCACATCCACAACAGTTGCTACAGAACTATGTGTCAAATGCCTCTTTAAACAGGTGAGTCTTTAAACAGGTGAGTCTTTAAACAGGTGAGTCTTTAAACAGGTGAGTCTTTAAACTGGTGAGTCTTTAAACAGGTGAGTCTTTAAACTGGTGAGTCTTTAAACAGGTGAATCTTTAAACTGGTGAGTCTTTAAACAGGTGAATCTTTAAACTGGTGAGTCTTTAAACAGGTGAATCTTTAAACTGGTGAGTCTTTAGTTTTGCTCTGAACAGGGGCAGGTCTGAAACGCCACGTAACTCAAGCGGCAATGAGTTCCAGAGTTTTGGACCTGCCACAGCAAAAGCCACTTACACTGTTTTTAATGTGACCTGGGCACCTCGAGCAGGTGGTGTTGGGCAGAACGTAGGGTTCTGCTGGGCTGGTAAGGGGTCAGAGTCTCACATAAATACACAGGTGCAAGGCCGTGGATGGAACTGAAAACAAAAAGCAAAAGTTTGTACTGGATTCTGAAAAGGACTGGAAGCCAATGCAGGGAGTAAAAGGACGGGCGTGATGTGGTCATGTTTGCGAGAGTTGGTGAGGAGCCGGGCGGCAGCATTTTGCACAAGCTGTAATCTGTGAATGAAGGTTTGACTGAGTCCAATATACAGTGCATTGCAGTAATCCAATCGTGAGCTGATGAATGCGTGAATAGTTTTTTGCAGGTCGGAGCGACTGAGGAAAGGCTTCACTTTTGCCAGAAGGCGAAGATGGAAAAAACTCGCCTTAACTACAGAGTCAATTAGCTTGCGAAAGTCCAGATTTGCATCAAGATTAACGGCTAGGTTTTTAATGACAGTGTGGGGGACGAGAGACTGAAGACCAGGAAGATTGTCTGCATAAATGTGAAAGGACACGTTAAGGCGAGAGATGATTGAACCCAGGGGCAACATGTAAAGTGAAAATAAAACCGGACCTAAAATCGAACCCTGTGGTACACCAGAGGACAGAGAGGCTGTACAGGAGGAAAAGTCATTGATGACCACAGAAAAAGACCTGTCCGTTATGTAGGACATGAACCACTGCAGCACGGGTCCCTGAAGGCCCACCTGCTGGGCCAGGGGCGTCAGGAGGATGGAGTGGTCCACTGTATCGAATGCTGCAGATTAATAGTCAGCAGCAGTGTGGCTACAGATTTTTTTATTTTTATTTATTTACATAATAAAATAAGACAAACTTTAATCCCCCCACCCAACCCCAGCCACTCCTCCTTGCATTCATACCACAATCACAACCACAATCATCCACACACTCATAGTATTTTGACAGTAACACAGAAAGGAAGCACAAAGCAGACACAAATAAAATCATGTAAAATATATATATATATATATATATATATATATATATATATATATATATATATATATATATATATATATATAAAATAAAATAAAATAAAAGAATAAGATGAAATCACTAATACCAATCAAAAACAAAATACCATATAATTGGCAAAACATTTATGACATAACAAATGGCATAGCAAGTACAACCAATTTTTATATCTCTAATTCAAGTGTGGCTACAGATTACTTGAAATAGTAACCTGATTACTGATTACTCCTTTAAAAAGTTACATAGTTACTTTACTGATTTTGAAAGTAAGTCAAATTAGATTACACGTTACTTTATTCGTTATATTTAGCAGCCGCCAACTGTAGTGACATTAGTCTACTGTTGTGTGGGTACGTGGCCACTAGAGGGCACTACATTACTGCTATTGATTGAGTCTGATTCACTTCAATGGGCTGGTGTTCGCCTCGTGCTGTGGCTAAAATCAAAGCATTTTCCATGAAGATTATGACCCGTTAGATCCTGACACTAACGTTAACCGCCTCCTCCTGCATTAGTCTCCGCTTCGCATCATCTGGTGGGACTTTATCAGTGAGTTTGACTGCCGTTCTGCAACTCCAAATGTTTCTTAATTGAACTTAGTGTTTTTGAAGCTGGATAACACTGTAATCAGCACAGAGTGTACAGCAAACCTGTATATTGTATATATCTTTAGCTGACACAAACTCAAAATAGTGACTATGCAGTATTTCCAGTGAGTAAACATGCATCTCTCTCCTCCCTCTATTGTTGTTTACAATGGTCGTGGTCCTCATGCTGAAAACGTGACTATGTTACGCCACTCCTTGGGAAAAGCAAATGTATCTTTTTACAAAGGAAAATGACATAATACTTAAAAAAGTTGTCAGATTATTATAAAACTGCAGAGTGGTGCGCACTACTTCAGAGTAGAGTAGTAGTGTATTTCCTGCATCACTGGTCAGCAACAGCAGTGGCAGATACTGAAGTAGCTGTTAGCAGCAGTTCTGGTTCTAGCAGTGGGAGTAGCAGCAATAGTAGCCTGAAACATGAATATAGAGGCATCTCTTTGGAAAAAAGAGGTCCACTGAGACATTGTGAGCGCTAAATCCTCATCTCATCCTCTCCCTTGAACATGAACACCTTTTTAAGCTCTCAAAGGAAACAGCAGAACAGATGATGGTACCCCTGAAACATCGTCGAAACATTAGCACATGTCCACTGATGTTCATTGCCGATTTTAAAGAACAGAAAATGTTCGGAAAACAGCAATGACACAGACATCAAGGCGTGCCCGTCCTTAGACCCTCCTTCCCGGCAAAAAGGATAGACTCCGAATCCCAGCGGGAGCAAAGAGACGGCATCCTCGGCATGTGTTACAGCGAAGCAACAAAACCTGCAGATGTATTCAGGACTCGGAGGCATGACTTGGCAGATAGCTTGAATACATTTTGGTCTGGGTTGATTTAATATGCTGTGAGCTGCAGATAGAGCTGTGTAGCCTTTAACAGCCCCACAGCCGGCCTTCTTTATCCAAGGCTATTTCTATTCATGAGCGGCCCTGTCATCACCGCATCATGGAGCTTTATGGGAACAGCTAACACCATATATATGACTTTTTTATTGTCTTGGCTCATTTTGTTTGTCTTCTCGCCTCGTGCATTTACCCACGCTCGGCCAGTGTATTAACATTTGGACTTTAGTAGTGGTCAGCGTTTTGGAGGAGTATACTTATTTCTTTTGTCTCAAAGCAATACTTAAGGGCCGATCTATATAGAGATACTTTAGCTTGGATAACATTTCCCTTTTTTTGTTTAAAGGCACATTTCAAATATGACTTTCTCCTTTTTATAAAGCTGGGAAGAGCAAATCCGAAACCAACACCTGCCCTTAAGCCCTTGCACTGTCTGTGAATGTGAGTCGGTAGATCGAGCACTTGGATGTACAGTGCTGCCCTCTCATGTCCTGGCAGAATATAAGCAGACTATGGTAAAACCATTGGGGGCACTGCAGCCTCATAATTATGGATGATGAAAACCAGTGGCCTTACCACCTTGTGGCGCTAGGGCATTGTTAAAGCTCAGAAGCTAAGCTCTTGCCTGGAAATCCAGACTCTTGAGTGACAATGGCACCCATTAGGAAGTAAGTAAGCGGTGGGGGAGCAGTAGGATCAATTATGTGTATTTTTTCCTCTATAATCAAGGAAGAGTGTTGCTGCTTGGAACGGTTGTCATTCTATTGCTCAAATTCACAAATGGAGAATTAGGGTTGGCAAGTTATGGATCTGTTGAGAACGGGCTCTAAACCTTGTCTGTTAATGCACCACTCAGCATAGGAACATATTCTACAAATCAGCTGTTGTTGAAGGGGAGCTACTGCCCTCTTCAACTGGCCCACTCTCTGGCTTTTTATTGCATCACACTATGCAGGGCTTGCATCATACTTCACATATAAATCAATTAAATAAATATATAATAATGATTATGATAATTAAACCCAAATTAAAATTATACTGAGTATGGTAATGACAACTGGGGAAGTATCAAGATCTCAGAGTATAATATCTATTAATGTACCTTTATACCATAAAAGTAACTCTCGGTTATCAAGGGTAAAAATCTGAAAGAAATATATTATGGATCAAATTTTCCAATTAATCATATAAACAGTTCATATATTTTTTTTTTGTAAATTGGTCTGCACGAATGTAGCTGCTTGAAATGTTTTGAAATTTTCTTTTTTTATTTATTGGACTTGGGGGTGGGCGCTCATAAGGTTTTTGCTTCAGCCCACTCCTTTTGAGCACAATGTGTACTGCTCAAATAAACAAAACAAAAAAAACTAAACTAAGGTGTGAACCAATCAGCAGAAATTTTTGTTTTGATTTTCTTATAAAAAACTCCATCCATCCATCCATTTTCTTCCGCTTTATCCGGGGCCGGGTCGCGGGGGCAGCAGTCTCAGCAGAGATGCCCAGACTTCCCGATCCACGCACACCTCCTCCAGCTGTCCTGGGGGGACCCCGAGACGACACCGGGCCAGCTCGGAGACATAGTCCCACCAGCGTGTCCTGGGCCTTCCACGAGGCCTCCTCCCAATAGGACATGCCTGGAGCACCTCCCGAGGGAGGCAACCAGGCAAAAAACTGGATTTACAATTTGATTTGATCTCTTTCCCCTCCATTTAAAACAAAATACTGCTGACTGTAAAGATATTTTATATATATATATTCATTGTTTATAGTTAAAATGCATCTACAAACCCCAAATAGCAAAGGCAATCGTTGTAAAAAAAATAAACAAATAAAATAAATCTAAAAAAATTAGATTTTCTGAAAATATTAATCGATTTGACTTACCAACTCGATTTTTATTTCAAATAGTTTTTTTGCCCAGCCCTAAGTGCAGGCATATGTTGTTGCAGTATAGCAGTGTGACTAACAGTAGGTGAGTTTCCTGAGTAGTGTGTTTTGTTCATTTGCCCACGATTGGTAAAGCTCCCCCTCTCCAGTGCCCATCCGTGGATTGTTATTGAGGGACTTCCGCGTGACAGGTCCTTTTGAGTTTCCTTAAGCAGCCAACAAGGGCATGGGGCCCAGACTGATATCCCGTTGTATAAAGAATACAAATCATTCTGGACTTGCCAGGCTAGCGGCTCACACTGATACAAAATGAATGTTCGTTGGTATCTAGACTTGGAAATCTTTTGCAACACACACAGCGTGACAGCTGACCCCCCTGAAAATATTAAATAAATAAGATAAAATACGGGTCACGGTTATCATTCCATGGAAATCTCATACCGGCCCCATCCCTAGTCAGCTGGAAGCCATTTTCCATTGCTCAGTCTCATGTCAACAGGAGAAACAATGACGTCAAAGCCCCGGTCTCAACACATAATTGCACATGAGTTTTTCAGAATGCCGTTTGAATGCAGAGTTGCCTCATATTGTTGAAAGTGAGCTAAACCGTCTTCCTCTGTCTACTCAGGTGTGTATGCAAGTGTGTGTTAGGCACACAGCGCCGTCGGTTGGACAAAGGCGTGCATTGCAGTTTCAATGTTCCAGATGAGTTCATTTTAAAAGCTATTCAAGAGTTTTCCTGGCGACGATCACTGTGTAGGAAAAGTGGTCAGAGACTCAGATGTGAGCATCCACGCTTCAGTGAGTAGAGAAAAAATTACCTTGAGTGAAGAAATATTCTGACCCAGCCGAAATTAGATTTTGAAGAGTAACATTCTGTTTAAACTATTTATATCTTATATTTTATATAGCGCTTTTCTACCTTGATTAGGCTCAAGGAGCTTTACATCAAAGAGCCACTCACCCATTCTCACTCTCAGTCATACGCCAGTGCTAGTCACTGGAGGCAAGCTGGTGTGAAGTGTCTTGCTTGGCACTGGTGGGATCTGAACCTCCGGCCATCTGGTTACACGGCCCCCCCAAATTATACGGGTACGATCGAACAATTTGCCGCATGAAATGAAAATATAATCTAAATCTAAATTGTAAGTGGCCAGCCAACTCTTCCTATTCTGTACAAACGAAGTCTAGATTGTTTAAAATGTCATCCTAAAACTTGATGGTCGGAATGAGTTGTAAAGAGAGTCCCTGACACTGCAGTTTTCAAAAAGAAAGTAGCGAATGGTATAGAAACATCTCATCCTACATCTCGTTCATAGATTTTACCAAACGATGAGACATTTTGCTGTTGGCTTCATTCAGCCACTTGAAATCACTGAATATGCTTCCCTTTGCCGCGCTCTGCCAGGCTGACACCGCAAAGCCGCTCGATTTCGCACATCGGAGAGTAGGAGGGAGGTGTCGGGGGTGAAAAAAAAAAAAAGATTTACAGCTTTTTAAATTTATTTATTTGTAATAATACTGCATTTTGTCAGCTCAAACCATGAATGAATGGGCTGACGCGTGCCCTCTCCTTGCAGCGTCTCCGTGGATGGATGTTCGCAAAACGCCCAGCAAAATCGATCTGTACGACGTTCGGAGGAGGCCATGGTGAGTCGATATTCAATTGACTTTTTATTTTATAATTAGGGCCCGGCCAGACCAATATCATCAGCCGCTGTGGATACTTAAAGAAGCCATCAACCATCCACTGACAGGTCTGCTGAAATCAAACCATGTTATACCTCGACTGAGTGTGTTCATTCTTCACATTTCAGTGGTTTAAGTCTTTGTTGAGACATTGCTGAAATTGCTATTGAGATTTTCTAGATATGCCCCGATCCGGCACCTGCTCACTCTCTGCAATCTTCCTCGGGCTGTTTTCCTTCCTCCACGTGAAGGAAAACAGCGCTAAAACGGGTCTAAATTAAGCTGACACGTCACGGTGACATCTTGTGACCAACTCTGAGGAAGACTGCAGAAAGTGAGGGGTTGAAACTGTTAGGCATGGGGGGAAAAAAACACTGGTCTGATGGAAAATAGAACGTCAGTTTGGTCCTGAAATACTTTTTTAAAGGAACAGGCTGCTGTTTTTCCACAATGAGATATGTTCTTACCTGAGCTTAGACGAGTTGATACGCACCCGTCTGGTCTTTGTGCGTGCCCTCGGTCACGCAAAAAGACCAAAGATGTTGTTAGCATTTGGCCTCTCCCCATGTATTCCTATGGCTCCAAACGAGGTGATGTTGGAAGCGACCACGCTCTTTCACGGGCACAAAGAGCAGACAGGTACGCATCAACTCGTCTAAGCTTAGGTAACATATCACAGTATGGAAAAACGGTGGCCTGTTCCTTTTTAAGTTGTTTTTTTTTTTAGCACAATTTGATGAATAAAGAATTTGCTTACATTTTTTGATGGAATTTAATGTAACGTATTTTGTAGAAATGTTTAAATAAAATATTTAAAAAATTAAGTAGTATTCAAAACAGTTACAGGGCTGGACTGGCTATCAGGAGCACTGGGAGTACTTTTGGGCCAATCTCGCTGTGGTTACCAGATTTTTCACATTTTTGTCGCAATTTTGACGCTTTTTTTCACGAAGCTTTTAGATTTGGGTAAAGCCGAACTGGAAAAATGTGCACAGTTCAGGTGGAGGTTCAGAGGGTAAATTAGAGGTCTGTGCATTCTCCTGAACAAAGTCTGGGCATTCAGTAGCAATGTCTCACGGTAGACTGAAATCAAACCGGTCCAATATATAAAGACAACATCAATGATATCAAATGTGGGTACGCCTGTCATTGTAATGCTGTGACGTCTTTTCTGAACATTTTCATTCAAGGTACATCCAAGGAGCCGCCTCGCCCAAAGACATGCTGATCCTGGTGGATGCGTGAGTGCCCTGATAATTGCATTGATCCATAACAGACTAATAGCAGCCATGATTTCCCCTGATCCTACGCCGCGGCTCCGTAATGCCATGTATTTCCCCGGGTGGATGCAATCTTAATTACAGAGTGATTCTCATGGGGGGGGGCGGGCGGGGGACAGAAGAAACATGTTTTACAGAAAATAATCAGGCATTTCTGTGTGGGGAAAAAGTCGGGCATACACTTCATATCGTGATTTAAAATAAATAAATGGGCAAAAACTTTTCTTCTCGTAATAAAAGAGTTCACGGGGGAATCAGTTTCCAATCCAATTTAATCTCATTTTATTGCTATCCCCCTGTTTGTGTGTATTCTTTTTTTTTTTTTTCAGGAGTGGCAGCGTTTCAGGCCTGACGCTCAAACTCATCCGGACGTCGGTCAGCGAGATGCTCGAGACTCTTTCGGACGATGATTACGTCAACGTCGTCTACGTAAGTCTGGATTTGGTTTGTTTGAGTGGGAATGGTAGTCGTGGGGAAATCGGACTTGCGAATAAATAAGATTGTCGGCCTTTGAGCCAATGAAATGCAACAGAATAGAGGCGCTGGAGCGTTTCGTGTAATTTGGTGGAATATTTGCGTCGATATTCACTTTTTCGGGTTGCAACCCAGCTACAGTCCCAGCTACAGCGGTGTTCAGTTTTATTCGATCAAAAAGGTTTTACTCAGAAAACTGTTTGTTATGCTCTTTCCATCACGTAGTTTTATTGAGAAGTCAAGTGCGGGACAAGAGGTGTGGAGAGCTGTGTCTTCTCCTCTGGCTGACAGCGCTGAGCAGCAGTGAGGGGCGGGGCTTTCTCCTCCTCCTTACTGTGAGGGGAGGGGCTTTCTCCTCCTCCTTGCTGTGTTTATCCTGGAGCAGGATACTCTGCCCGTCCCCATCACCAGATTTTTATTTCTCTATAGCTTAATAATTATTATATTTATTTCCCATGTTTCTATATAAAACTATTAATTAAATTGTATTTTAAAGAGTGGCTATTGTTTTGGGTTTAGAGAGAAGCTGCTAGACATTTTTTGAAGTGACCTCAAAAGACAAATGACAAAGGTTTAACATAAAAAATATAGGCCTATATTTTAGTATTTTTAAGAGGGCTATATACTTTATTTATTGTATTATTTTTGTCAAGGTGTATCTAAATAAATCTCAGGAAAGCCACAAGTGTCAAATACTTTTTGAATTCCGTTCCTATCTGCTACAGAGGCTGAGAAATCAATCATTTAGTCGGCGTTGACACAATTGCTGAATTTCCAGAAAAACGTTTTTTAGGTCTAAATGGGTTATTAATACCTTGACTTGGAACGTTACACAGTGGTTTTATCGTTGGGTGTGAGCTCATTGATGCGCTGCTGTGGAGAAAATAACTTCCGAAAGTTGCTAATGTTGGATTAAACCTTGTGCGACTCTTTCCTGTTCGCTAGTGTCCTTCACTGTTTATGCCGCTGTAATAAGTTGCAGTATTCATGACACATTAATTTGATTTTTTTCGAAACATCAAGTCATTTTAGACTGGACTGTCATGAATGAAAGATCTCCAATTTGTTTGTAGTTTAAGGTTGGGTTGTTTGGGTCATCAAACTCACAAAGGCGAGAGACGGCAGGTGAAATCACAGATTCTTCATGCAGGTCATTGTTGAGCTTTGTTGCTAGTTTGTATCCCATAACATGTTAGTTGTAATAAAAAAGCGCTTTGTTGCTCTTAGCAAAACCTTGATATTTCAGGCGTGGGTGGTTTTGTTTTGCCCGTGCTGATGGCACACAGGACATTGTGGCATGAATATCATGTTCCCTCGCTGAATAAGAACCACAGCCACTCGGCTCATCTAGGTTTAGCTAGCTAGCTAACTTAACAAACACACTCATATTTATTTAAAGGTGTGTTAATGTAACTCTTTATTTGAAAAAAATAAGTTAATATCATTGCGTATTTGACCAGTGACCCAGCGACTGTATGGGTGGTCACTGCTAATAGATCTGCATTATACATTCCATCCATAAAATCTTCCAGAAACTCTAAAAACCCTGAAATAAAATTGGTCCCTCATAGAGGCCACCGGGATGGAAAGCAAAGGTGCCAAGCATGGTTATAAAAAGTGCAAGTAATAAAAAGTTTCCCTGTAGTTTCCCAGTAGTGCCAGTGCCTTGATAGTTGTAGTGTCCCCTCTGCTGCATATTTAAAATATATTCCTCCACTGCCCTTTGCGACTCAGTTTGCCTTGATCTGGAGGACATCGTGCTTGAATTGCTCCAAAACGGGTCACTAACACGCACTTCCCCCCTATTGTGACATGTGTTCATCTCCACTTATTGACGGAGCTAGCTAACAGTTACTCACGGGCTGGGGCTTTTGCGAAAGGTCAATTATCATCAGTAAAACTATTTTATTTGAAAATTCATTTCTCATAACTTCCGTATACAGGTGCTCGTCATATAATTAGAATATCATGAAAAAGTAGATTTAAATTGAGTAATTCAATCAAGAACAGGGGATACCATGGTCCTTAAACCAGGCACTGGTAGCTTTGTGTGCAGGTGCCAAGTCCTGTTCGAACACGAAATCTGCATCTCCATAAAGATGGTCCGCAGCAGGATGCATGAAGTGCTCTAAAACTTCCGGGCGGACCAACACCAGTAGATGACATGGCACCCCAAACCATCCCCGACTGTGGAAACTGTACACTGGACTCCTAGCAACGTGGATTATGTGCCTCTCCTCTCTTCCTCCAGACTCTGGGACCTTGATATCTGAAGGAAATACAAACTTTACTTTCATCAGAGAACATAACTTTGGAGCACTCAGCAGCAGTCCAATCCTTTTTGTCTTTAGCCCAGGCGAGACACTTCTGACACTGTCTCTCATTCAAGTGTGAAACCCATGTCTTCATACGTCTGTGCTGGTGGTTATTGAAGCACTGGCTCCAGCTGCAGTCCACTCTTTGTGAATCTCCACCAGATTTTTTGAATGGGTTTTGTCCCATCCTCTTCAATCCTCTTGTTCACTTTTTTCTACCACATCTGTTCCTTCCCTTGGCCTCTCTATCAGTGTGCTTGGACACAGAGCTCTGGGAACAGCCAGCCTCTGGTGTCATGCCCTCCTTGTGCAAGATGTCGATGGTCGTCTTTTGGACAACTGTCAAGTCGGCAGTCTTACCCATGATTGTGTAGCCTACAGAACTATTGAGAGACCATTGCAGGAGTTTTGAGTCAATTCTCTGACTATAGTGTGGCACCAGGTGTCTTCCATAGTCAACCTTTTCACAATATTCTGATTTTCTGAAATACTGATTTGGGGTTTTCATTAGTTTTCAGTTATAAACATGAACATTAAAAACAATAAACACTTGACATATATCAGTCTCTGTGGAATGAATCATTATAAAAGTTTCACTTTTTGAATGGAATTACTGAAATAAATCAACTTTTTCATGATATTCTAATTACAGTATGAGCACTTGTATCTTGGGGCTTAGACTGGTCATGTTTAAGAAATATTTACACACAAAAAAACCTTACAACGCTAGCCAGGATAGCCCGTAGATCAGAGTCTCCCGTCTCCACAGGAGCCGAGGCCCTGCCGGTGCCAGACAGAGATGGAGTAATGCAGTATAGATCTGTGTCGGGCCTGGGCGCTCTGTAACGGGACCTAAATGAAATCCCGCCGCCCTATTTGGAGTCGGCGATTAAAGTGTGTGCGCCGCGGCCCCCCCGCTCCACCTCTTTACTGTCAGAGGCGCTGCCAAAACAATCAACGCTGCGGCCCCGGAGCAGGCCGCACCAAAGATCCTCCTGTTTACGGCTGAGACGCCAGGGGGCTCGTTCTCAGGACACATCCACCTTTTACGAGCATCTTCAGGATCTTTAGACTCTTCTCCAGGAGGCCCTCAAGCGATCATGTCAGAGTAGTATATCTAACTGTTGGACAAACATGTGCAACCATGCGTTTCAGTGGGACTGGTTATTGTGCGTTCGTTCTTCTACTGTTAAAGCTGCGATACCTGAGTTGTTGGAGTTGGAGGCAGTTCTAGCTCTCGCGGACCCTCACGCACATCCCACTTGTTCACTTGAGTTCATTAGAAGCACATCGCCGCTGGAGTTTATAGCGAGACAGAGTTGAGATGTGACTAGACCAACGCCTCAGACTTCTTGGTTCACACTGGAGGAAAAATGTGCTATATTTAGACACACACGGTCAGTTTTATCTGTCACAAATGCTGCGTTAACAATGTGGATCTACGGCGCTACACGGAAACGATTTAATGACCACAACGTTAATGTAAAGGAAGGTTTAGCTTTTTCTCTTTGCATAGTTTTGGTGTGGGACTTTTTTTCTCCCAGTGACGGGCAGATGATTCCTTTCATGATTGTATCGCACTGTATCACACGGGGGTAGGCTTCTCTGTATAGTAGGTGCCATCTGGTGGTGCAAAAGCATTAGACCAGTGAGTCTAGAGAAAAAAAGTGAACTCAACACTGACTGTGCTCATTAATTCTGGTTCGGAAATATGAACCAAATCGTCACAAATGAGCTCGTTTAACAGCACAGAGTGATCAGACAGAGGAAAACTGCTCAGGATTATGAGAATAGAAACAGTAATAGAACCATCTCAAAATGAAGTCACTGACCAAGATTTAATAAAGGATACTTCTACACAGCATTTATCATTAACCAATTGGTATAAATGATAAATCAATCGATTGACTGAACCACCAAAATAAATGGACTCGAACTCACGACCTTCTGACTACTAACCCGGGCACTTAGCCTAAACAATATACAACAATAAACCCCCACCTTTAAAGCCTATGCTGCACTTTCATTCCTGTTATTGACAGGACGTGAAAAGAGATGGCTCTTTCTTCTCCTGCATCATTTTAGACACGTTTGATGATAAGACTCCAATCTGCGGCCATCCCGGCCTGTTGTACATGTTTTCAGTGGTCGGGGAAAGTGGGAGAACACGTAAAACTCAACAGAGCCCAAGGCCCCGGAGATCAAACCGCCAACCGCTGCACCAACACATTTTTCTTCTTCTTCTTGTCCGATCCGACCACCATTCCTTTGAACCCCACACGCCCATTCATCTTTCCGTGTTCATATAACACATATACCCAGCCCCCATTTCCAATTTGGTTTCTTTTCGTTTCCGCTTTCCTCGGTAACCAATCACCCCCCCCCCCCCCCCCCCCCCCCACCCACCCACGTCTGTGCCTTTGATAACAGCACAAAGGTGTTGAAAGAGAAAAGAAAAGAAAAAAACTGCAATTGGGCGGCGATGGAGTGGAGAGAGGGAGTGAAAGGTGTTTAGTGGGACGGTTTTTTATAAAGATGGGAGACGCGGGATCAGACAAAGTGTCCACGGAGGCCCATTGTTTTGGACACAATGCGTTTTGGTTTTCTCCGCGGGTTCCTCCTCCCGTAATCATCGGCGCTTGGAGCAGACTGTGCCTGTGTCATCGTCAGCCTGAACGAAAGAGCGGAGATGGTCCAGAGTCATTTTCACCCCAAGCACTTTTCCTCTCGCCGCTAATTTAAGGCGAGACGCTGCAGGTGAGCGGGGAAAAAAACAGAGATTTCAACTATACACTTTTGCTGTAGCTCGTTGATATACAGAGGAGCACGTTTCATTTAAGGCGAGATGCTGCAGGTGAACAGGGATTTTTTATTTAATTAGAGAAATCAATTCGAAACCTTTGGGTGAGCATTACTGGGGGAAAAACAAGGTTTTGCAAGTTTTCTGTCATTTTCCGTTTTATATAAAAAATAAGAAAGACTTCCAATATGTTCAGCAAAATGTAAATAATAGATAGATCCAAATTTAAATGGTTTTATTTTGTTGACATATTAGAAACTAGAATTAGTTTTTCAATGAGCTAATTGTAAGTGGAAAAATCGGTAAAAACTAAAATGATACCTTGTTTTTTAAATTGTATGTATTCAAAGCTGAATAAAACCAGACTGGGAATGAGAAAAAAAATAAAAATATTCAACATTTCAAAAAAGTTTGGAGTATTTTGGACTCTTCAATGAAGGTTCTTGAGTCATCTTCTGTACTCTATAGTTGATGTGTCGAACGTTTCACCTCTCATCCAAAAGGCTCCGTCAGCACAGCCCGCAGACTAGATTTAGACCACAGGGAGGAGTTTAGCTTGGCTAAGTCCCTCCCCTCTATTGCTGGGTTGCAGGACCCAGTGGGGGGAGAAGCCAGTTTTTCCTTTTAACTGCATTACACTTTAACAAGACGTATCTAAAAATAACATTTATGAATTACAAAAATGATCATTAATATCAGTCACTGGGTTCATAATGTCCTCAAAAACAAAGTAATTGTACCTCTATATAATATTATTGGCCTTTAGAACGCTGTGGTGTCACCTGAAACCCAGCAATTAACAGCTTTTCGCACCTGTAGGTAAACATCTATGTAGTTCTAAGTCCTAACAACCTAACCCTCACCTGAGTTTCTGTCTGAATGACCCTAATCTCAGATGATCCCTGATAATTACCTGCCTATTGATCTGTCCTGGGCTGAGTTTCAGCACCATTAGCATTAGCATTAGCATGACAGAGCTCTCCAGGCCCGGAGCGCAGGAGGCTGCTGTACAGTGGAGACAGTTGACGTCTAAGTCCACCATTCCTGTTCATGGAGGGATTTAGCTTAAGAGATGTTGAGTCAAGAGTGGAATTAAAACCTTATTTGGACAAAACCGGCCCCCAAGTTCGAAGTTCTTAACACACTAAAATAAAAGTAAAAGTATCTGTAGGCCGCCGTTCTCTTGGTGAATTTGACGGCGCATGAAGAGAAAAGTCCAGTGTTTCCAGCGCTGATGTGTTTAAGCTGTGGCTTATAGATCAGTGCAGCCTAGACATATATGTAAAAAAATATATATATTGTTGATGAACCTGAATTCATCCATTATAGATTTCGTCACAGAAAATAGAACCAATTTAGAAATTTTGGAATATGAAAACATTAAATGACTTTCAAACTTTCACATTTCTGAATTCACAGTTTTTTTGTGTGTGTGAAGTAGTGTGGTTAAAACTGCGTAATGAACAGCTTATTTATCACTTTCATCCTTATTTTCTTGCATGGCAGTTTCACGTCCCGGAGCGCTGGTGGAGAATGTGGGCGGACAGTGTTCAGCCACTGTCAGCAAAAGTCAGACACGAGACGCTTTCCACTCATTGTTTTAGAATTTGGAAAAAGTTCATGACTTGAGAAACTTCCTATGATATGCATTATAGATGCTTTTATAACCTGTGTATTTACAATGTAGTTAATAATGCATTGGTTTTGTATAGCGCTTTTCTAGACACTCAAAGACGCTTTACATTGCACTATTCATTCACTCCATACATGGTGGTAAGCTACTATTGTAGCCACAGCTGCCCTGGGGTAAATGGACAGAAGCGAGGCAACCAGTCTGCGCCATCGGCCCCTCCGACCACCACCAACCACTCACTCACTACATTGGCTAGGCTTCCTGGTGTTACTGAACGGTCTCCCATCCAAGTACCGACCAGGCCCTTCCCCGCTTAGCTTCCAAGGTCTGACGGGATCGGGCAGAGCAAAGTCAGTATGGCCACAAATGTTAAAAATGTTCCTCGGGATTTTTCCTGTAAAGCTTCCATTTTTGCTTTGCTTATTACAGTTCAAAGCTCAATAAATCAGGCAGGAATTAGAGATGAAGAAATCCATTGTGTTCATCCCTTGTGGGGGGTTAGGGGTTAAAAAAAATCACATATATATATATATATATATATTATATCAAGAAAATAAAACCATACATTTAAACCTTTATCCATTATTTAGCAAAAGTTTCATCATGATGTCTCAAAATGTGATCTTTTCCCTGTTCAACTGCAGTATCTCGGTTTCGAATCTCAAATCGTCCTTCACTTGTGCGTGTTGTCATCCTGAAACAACACGCTCTCGCTCGCTCTTATCCCACTGCACACACGTAAGGATCCAGCAAACAGGAGTACGTGCCGAGCCAGAGGGAGACGGAGTTTCGTGTCGACACGCAGATCGGCAAGGCCAGATTATACTGTTGACAGGATGGAGTAAACTCGTGCCACGCGGAGAAACGAAGCCAGTGAAAGTTGTCCGCTATACGGCAGCCGTCCCCCACTGTACATGGTTTCCCCGTCTGTCCATGGGGGGCATAGAAAGCAGACTCCTCAGATCCATACAGTACTGAATAGGTCAAACATGGAAATGCTCTGATAGGATGCACCCATTTCCATGGCCTGACAGACTTGGCATTTTAGGACGATACAGTCATGATGGTTTCAAAGGCATCATGCAGAATGCCTTGCCATTTTATTTTTATAGTCAAGGGGGAAAAAATCATTATGGATGTGTATTTACGAGGGATGCAACGATTCTCAATATTATATCAAATCGTCCGATACGTGCTCTTCGATTCAATACGCAAATATTTTTGATATGAATCGGAGAAGTATTGTAGATGTGCCACGGCCCGTTACCCAGCGCTCTCGCTGAGAAACACAGAAACTCCTCCTCTCCGTGTGATCTGCCTGAAGGCGGAGCTGCTGTTTGTACCATTTCAGCGAGCAACAGCAAGATCAGCTGTGGGCAGGATTTTGCTATCGATTATAATGACCGGGGGAAGAGAACAACCAACTTTAGCTCCACGGCGTCATGATGAGATGGAGACCCCAGCAGAAGACAGTGAACAGTGTAAAGTACATGGGTGTGATGAGTGAATGTAGGAGTAGTGTTCCCCTGGAGTCCAGACACTGTGGAGGAGGTAGAGGGTCAGAGGCGGACAGTGGTCGGCGAGCCTCCACGAGCAGAGTAAAGGTTCATGTATGCTCTCCGTTCGAAACGCATACGGATACGCATGTAGCTTTCCCTCCGTCTCCTGCGTGATTCTGTCTGAGCGCTCCGTCAGACGCTTTGTTTATCCAGAGTCATAGCAACAGAGCAGTACTTGAGCTAACCACTGGAGGGCGCCACTGCACACCGCTCGCTCAACAGGTGAAGCGGAACAAACGTCCAAACCATCACTGCTTGACCTCAGCTTCTTGACTCTTCTTTGGTTAATGTGGTGCCATCGCAGGCTGCGGCATATTGTTTACTCTTTCTTCTCCCCTTTTGGTATTTTCTAACACACTTTCAGCGCCCTCTGGTGGTAACTTTCGATAACACATGCTGGCCATTAGAAACGGGCGGAAGCATAAACGCCGTGACAGTAACTATACGCTTGGAACGCACAGATCTATTTACGTATGAAATGAGAGCGTAAATGAGCCTTAAAGGTGAGGCCAGGTGGAGGAGGGTCGCAGCACAACTGGGAAACAGCCAAGGCTGTGATCTAAGGGCTTAGGAGGGGATTCTTGTGCAGTGATAGGCTGAGGCATAGGTGCCGTTTGAGATGCTTAAGCTTCATTAGTGAAAACATGTGTAAATCATTTACATGTTGCCTTGCTTTTTACAGTTCAACGCTCAATAGATCAGGCTCAGAATAAGATATGAACAAATCCCTCTGGGAAAAAAATAACTCTGCAGGAGTGTAAAGAAAACTTGATTTAACACTTATCTGACTTTTTTCCCAGCAGTTCAGCAGTTTGAATGACTGCTTTTGGAAATCCTTTGCACATAGTTGTGACTTTTTTCTTCCTATGAATACAGCTGTTAGCAGGCACTGGTCAGTTCCACCTCATCATTCCCTCCTAACTCCAGCTCATAACTCAGCCTGCCCCCGCCCCTGTCCTCCGCCCAGTGTCCGGCCCTGGGGTGGGCGTCCTGACACTTCATCATTAATCTCTGGTATCAGCCATAAATCTAGGGCCATTACCACCATTGGCTTATGAAGACGCCCAGGCACTTCCTTCGACGCCGTTACACTTAAACTGTGTAAGTTCATACGACTCATTTGTAGAACAATATAACAACTTTATTATACTTAACAACTGACAATGTGACATAGTCCATTTAGAGAAAACACGTAAACGTTTAATAATGTTCAGGTCTAAGAAAAGTTTAAAATGCACATGGGCCAAACACATTCTCAGACTCAGTGGGGCCAGCAGTTCTTATCAAATACAATGATTGTGCATTTACACAATTTAATATTATTTCATAAACCACTTGCGCCTCATGCTTCCGTATGGACGAATTTTCAACAGATTTTATGTGATTTTATGTGTGGAATTTCCATGCAGGAAGCAAAATGAGACCTTGGTGCATTTGTGGTTTCTGTCCACACTGTTTAGCTGGATGCTTTTTGTTCGTCTTTGTAGTGTTTTTTGTGGAATTCTGCAGATTTTATTTACTGTAGAGAGACAATAATGGGCCTGAAGAAAGCAGCAGTAAACTAACAGCCAGCTTATGAGCTAAAGACATTTGAGACCTACAAATGTCTTCTTCTGAAACAATAAAGAGGCACCAAGAGCCCCCACACCTGCAGCCAGAGATGCACACAAGTCCCTGACCCGCAAGTCCAAGTCAAGTCCAAGTCTCTGGCCCAGGAGTCCAAGTCTCTGGACCCACAAGTCCAAGTCAAGTCCAAGTCTCTGGACAGGAGTCCAAGTCAAGTCCAAGTCTCTGGCCCAGGAGTCCAAGTCAAGTCCTAGTGTCTGGCCCAGGAGTCCAAGTCAAGTCCAAGTCTCTGGACCCGCAAGTCCAAGTCAAGTCCAAGTCTCTGGACAGGAGTCCCGAGTGAGGTCCAAGTCTCTAGAGCTGCAAGTCCAAGTCAAGTCCAAGTCTCATAGCTTGTTTTATACTGATTAAAATTACGGCACAATAGAACAAAGGATTAACAGATGATTTGAAAAAAATTAGACAAATAAAAGAACTCAGAGCTCCCACACAACCAATAACGTATAACACCACTAATCTTTTACAAGAACAACATTTCTAAGCCAAAAGCCATTCAAACAATCTTGCAATGCAATGGAAGGGAACATAGCACCAACAATAGATCTGTGCCGAACCTAGACTGTTACATCTGCTCCCTGCTACTTCAAGTCAAGGCAAGCACTATTCCTATCAGAGATGCACACAAGTCTTTTCTTGCAAATTCTCAAGCACTTATTTAAATGTAAGGTGTAACTTCACTTAAATGCAGGAACTACACCACAATAGTGCTATTTATTTAACTGAGTGGACAATAAATGTACTTTAGAATGAAAGAAAAATATTTTATTTTGTATTCTTTCAAACAAAAACTGATATTGCCATGTCGTGTTCACATTCTAGAATTTGATATGGTAATCATTTCAGTTGGAGGGCAGGGACCAATACAACTCTATAAACAGAAAACAGAAAATTGACAAATGTTGTACCTTATCAGTATATGGTAGTGATTGGAATCACAAATTCGCTATATTATTTTTATTCTTTATGGCAGGGAGGCCTTTCTACTGGCCAACATCACGTAAATGTTTTTTTCAATATTGTCTCTATTTTTGAACATCTTTGAGATAATAATCAAACATTGTCTCTTTAGAATGTTGTGATGTCACGTGAACGAAAACAAAAAAAAGTACAACTTATTTATGGTTACAGACCAAATTTCACTAAACTAATGATCTTAAATAGAACAGGTGCATACAAGAATACTATGCACCTGTTCAAAACAAGTGTTTTGAATGTTGTCAGACAATTTAAACTTCCTGTCAGTATACTTAGGAATCTCCAACCGGTAGATTTCTCAGACCTTTCCAAGCAGGTCTTCAAAGGCTTTCTTCATTTCTATATAGGCTTTGAGTCACATTTAGATAATTTTTTTTATGGATTTGAACAAAATACGCAAACATGTATGTAAATATAGTAAACTATAAAGGATCATTTTCTTTGTGCTGAAAATAGAATTGCACCTAAATTAGGGTGATCTCCAAGTTGCATTGCACACAAGTAGTTCCCTGCCAACTTTGTAACATAAAAGTAGCTTGCAACCAACAGTATCCAAGTTAAACAATGACCACTTTTTACATGAGTGATATGTTACACTTGAGATTGACCAAACTTGCTCATCCTGGCTCTGTGTGGACGCATTATAAGACCACCCTGGCTAAAAACCCTCTCTACAGCTGCACTGGTGGCAGGAACAGCAAGAGCCCGCATAGCTACATGGTAAAGTCGTGGAAATGTCTTTGTATGATTTTTCCAAAAATCTAAGCAGCCTGTATCCTCTTCATCACAGCAAGTTGTGATGTAGTGCATTAGTTCCGTTTCGACTGTGGAGTTCTCCACATCATGGCTTTTTCTTCTCTTGTAACCTGAAAAGAGCAGTGGGACTTTGGCAGGTTCTGAAGAAACAGGTGCCACTTGTGCTTCAGCATCTTGCGCTTCATTTTGATTGAAGTCTTTCTCAGGGCTTTCCTTTGCGCATTTCAACAATGACCAGGTCTGAAAAAAAATGAAAAAAATCACTGTTACTATAAATATCACCGTTTTGAAATAAACATATTACTTTTTCATATTTATTATATCAAATCCAGGTGAAAAAATTTAATTAAAAGTGAAATACTTCATGAACAATATATTTACACATGTAAATATTTGTAAATTATAATAAAGTAGAATACCAACCCATTATTCTCTGTTTTACTTGACTCTTGACTTCCTCTGTTGCATGGACATCCTGTTCAAGCCAAAAGAAGCAGAAGGATGGGTCTAGCAGAGCAGAAATCATGTAGACTGAATCCCCAAAAGGAAGCGTGCTTGGATTTTCTTCTGTAGTATCCATTTTTACATTGGCAAAAATCCCTTTGAAGCGATGCATGAGTGACGTATGGAGGGCGTCCACCAATTTCACCAGATAATGACCTGTATTCTTCAAAGCAATGAGGTGACTATTGAGAGAAAGTACACAAGGAAGAGCTGCGCTTACAGTCACCACTTTTTCTCCTTGTGTAAGGTCTGTTGCTTGAAGAAATGGGGCCAAAACTTCTACAAGCTCATTCAGCTGACTCCATTCTCTGGTTGAGAAGCAAAGCTCCTTGTGTCCTTGGCCATCCAGAAGTGTGTTCAACATCTGTAGGTCCAAACTGGTTACTGCTTTAACTAAACGAAAAGTTGAATTCCACCTGGTGGATACAGCACTTGGAAGGCTACGGTTTGGTCCAAATGCTGCCTCGAACGCTTCCTTTAGTTTGCATGAGGAGTGCAGTAAACTGCACAGTTTGGTTGTTTTTGCCATCGCACTGTTCAGTATTTTCGTTTCCTTCAGTCCATCTCGCACAACAAGCTGCAACGTGTGAGCAAAACATTGCAGCCGTTGCTTCCGACAGGCTCTATGAATGGCATCAACTACATGTTGATGATTTTCAGCCACATCCTCCCATAGAGGATCATTGTCCACATCTTCTTCCATCACAGCAGGTTGACTGCCCATCAAGCAACAATAGAAGTAGTTGCAAGCCCTGATAAATGGCTTAAATTGTGATGCTAATGGTGCCTGAAATAAAGTTTAGCTGCGTGTCGATCTATTCTGACAGTAAGCCTTTGCCAACACTGCCACCCTGACTCACCTCTGTGGGTGCGTTTTCAAGTGCCTTATAAAGTTAGAGGTTGTTGTCTTTGCGTCTGTAATTTGAACTCCACACAATGTGCCACATTGTAAGTAAGTATAATATTTTAGATTTCGACGGCTATCAGAAGTTCCTGGATGCCTGTTTAGTTTTTAGAGTTTTAAAAGGTCTTGCCCCTCCACCATTAAGGAATTTTATATCACAAATAAGTAACACTCGAGTAAATACCAGAGCTCTGACCAGAGGAGACTGTATTGTGCAACGTCGTAGGACTAAATTCGGTCAAACGGTGGAGTCTATCAGAGGCTCGCAGTTTTGGAACTCGCTGCCTGCTCACATCAGGAACTGTGACAATTACCACACCTTTAAAAAGGTCCTAAAAATCTGGTTAAAAACAAATCAATCTTGCACTCACAGGTAGTTTATTTAAAGTTCAATACTTAATCAATTTCTTGGGCGTGTTATGTTATCTCACCTGTGTCTGTCCTTGTAACTGACCTCTGTGACTGTAACTTTGTTCTGTTCTTTGTATGTTTGTATTTTCCTTCTGTCAATGTTTCTTTACCTGCCTTAGGACAACGGATGCAATTTAGCTCTCACGCTAATTCTGGTACATTTACATTGATGCTTTTGGCTGACGTGTTGATTAATGTGCACTGTCCTAATTCAAATAAATAAATAAATAAAAATAAATAAAATAATAAATAAATGTGCATTTGGCGAATCTCTTGTCATGGCGCTGAATACAATTTTTAAAAGCAAAAGCTATTATAAGCGGAGGCGCTGTCGCCGCTTGTTGTCCTGAGTCTGCCATGCTGACGATTGATTTATTGCATTGAGTGGTGTCGCATTTGTCATTTACACTGGACGTTGCTTGAACGCACGGGACGGGCAGGGAGGGAGAGGGAGAGAGAAGGAAAGCAGCGCAACAGATTTTATTTGGAGAAGCGAGAGCAGGCCATTCCATAGAGACTCACAATGTTCACGAGTCCCATACAAACGAGTCCGAGTCAAGTCTCGAGTCTTTAGGGGACGAGTCCGAGTCAAGTCTCGAGTCTTTAGGGGACGAGTCCGAGTCAAGTCTCGAGTCTTTAGGGGACGAGTCCGAGTCGAGTCTCGAGTCTTTAGGGGACGAGTCCGAGTCGAGTCTCGAGTCTTTAGGGGACGAGTCCGAGTCAAGTCTCGAGTCTTTAGGGGACGAGTCCGAGTCAAGTCTCGAGTCTTTAGGGGACGAGTCCGAGTCAAGTCTCGAGTCTTTAGGGGACGAGTCGAGTCGCAAGTCTCTAAAAATAGCGACTTAAGTCGGACTCGAGTCCGACTCGCGAGTCCCCATCTCTGCCTACAGCACAGGGGAGGCGTCACAAGAGGAGCTACAGGAAATAAAAACTAGATATGGTGAAAGACTGTTGTGGAGCAGAGGGAGCTGCACAGGAGGAAGAGGAAGGAGGAGGAGCTGACCAGTGCAGGACACCACGCTCTGAAACAGGGACACACCCAGGAGGCGCGGCATCATTTCAGGGGATCAGAGGAGCCTGAAGGCAGCCAGGTTTCCTCCGGGTGCTATGGTTTCCTCTCCCTCTAAAAACATGCTTGTCAGGTTGTCCCACAGTCGCATCGGCTCAGGACTAACACCTGAACACTATTTTGTTGTAGAATGACAAATAAAGCACTTACTTAAGAGCTGAAGGAGCTCTGGGAGCCATGATGTGGCCCTTAAGTGGCTGTTTAGTGATCACGGTTTTAAATGGAAATACAAGCTCTACTTGTGTCACGGTTTGAAGTTGGACCCAAAAGCAGAACACAGCTGGTAAATGGTTACAAGTATTTATTAACGGGAAAATAAGGAATAGCAGACCAAAAGGCAGGTAAAAACAAACTGAGTCAAGAATCCAACCGGTTACAGGACAGAGCCAAAAGCGGCCAGGAGCGGTGGAGAAACTGGTGGTCTTCAAGTGCAGGTAACGGGCTGTGGATTGGATGCAGGTGTGTGAGTGATAGGTTGCAGATCCGATGGCTCCGCCCAGGGGAGGAGACAAACACAAAACAAGAGGGAGGGGAGAAGTGGCAACACAGGACCATGACAACTTGCAGCTTTTGGCGCCTGTCATGGCTGCCTATAGCCTGATCATTTACATATTAATACGTATCAATACTTGGATTTCAGTATCGTATCGGTCTGCCCATCTCGAACAGCCTTTTTCCCAGCGTACTGTCATAGAATTCAGATGGCGGTTTGCTCATTGAAGGCCTACTTCCATTCCATCCTATCCTCATCTGCTCTCTCAGTCTCTCTCTCTTTCATCCCTCCTTCCCGTCCTCTGTCACTTTGATGGGGTGCGCTCAGCTGTGTTGGCCGCCGCTGTCAGTCTGCTCGGCAGACCTTAATACAGGGTGTAGAGGGGGAGACGAGTCCAGCTCGGTGGGATTAGTCTGCTGGAAGATTAGCCTTTCTCTTGTGTCTTGCTAATCCCGACACTAGCCTGGAAGAGCACACGGGCCATGAGCTGTTGTAATAGGATCACAGGGGAGCGGCCAGATTTGTACTAGCATTAAGGCTAAATTCCCCCTTTTTTCATGATGGACTGCTGTGCTAATGGTTGCATTTTCTTTGCCGATAGGTTAACTCGTTTCTTTTTTTTTTCTCGGCTCAAAGGCTTTTGGTAGACAGTTCAGTTAAAGGGGCTGAGCAACAGGTGAGATATTTAGCACATTGTCAGAGTTGGAGAATTCTCAATGCTGAAGCAATGGGCGAGGAAAGCGCTTCTCTTTGGTCCTCATGGCGGGGAGCTGACATTGCTCTAGGCCAGAGGTGGGCAAACTAAGGCCCGCAGGCCAAATGCGGCCCGCGAGTTGATTTAATCCGGCCCCTGACTTGTAGGGCACAAATTCCTGAGTGTGTAAAAAATAAAAAGCTTAAGCTCATTCTTGTGCGGAGTTATGAATTTTTAAAGAAATAATCAGTGTGCTCATTCCAGCCACTGGCGGCAACTTAAATTAAAAAAAAAGGAACGAATTTCACACGTGTCCAGTATAGGGCACTGACATAATAAGAGATCACATTATAGCCAGATGGTAAATGGTCAATCTGCCCCATGGCGGCTGTGGCTACAATAGTAGCTTACCACCACAGAGTGTGGAGTGAATCAATAATAACTACAGTGTTGTAATGACTACAGTGTACTATGAGGAACTTGTGACGCAGGCTTCTAAAGCACAATAGTCCTGTCGGGCTTTTGACCAAATCAGCACTATTTTAAAATCACAGCTCATTATTATTCATTTTTTGGAAACATGTTTTTTTTTTCAATAGTATTTTCCTGTTTACATTATATGCAGCCCGCGACCCGCAGAGGAAGCTGGATTTCGGCTCACGACCCAAATGAATTCAACACGGCTGGTTTAAAGGGTGAACAATATCAATGTTTTCACTGACATGAAGAAGGACACTACATACCTGCTGCAATTTGTTGCACTTTTCTAATTTGTCATTACGGTCAAATTGAGAGTTGTACTTGTTTGAAATGCTCCAAACTGCTCCGGCCCTCCTGGCGAGTTCGAAAACCCAACGTGGCCCTTGAATCAAAAAGTTTGCCCATACCTGCTCGAGGCTGACTTTTGATGAATTGAACCCACGCTTCCCTCTGTCCGCTTATTTAACGCCTGACAAAGATAGAGACAAAAGCGAACAATGCTAACCAGGAAGCTAATTTTAGGTTCATGCTACATATGCTAACGTTAGCTACCCGTACCAATTTGCTGTGAAAAAACATTTGTATGGAACTGATGTGGAGAGTGTGAATGGGTGACCAACAGGCCCGGTTAGAACCATGAGGCCGTCCTTCTGTGGACCCACCACCTGCAGGGGGCGCCATAGGAGCCTGGTGCGATGTGATTTGGGCAGCTCCAACAGCTGCCCCCACGACCCGGCAACGGACAAGTGGAAGAAAATGGATGGATGATAAATATGTAGTCCACAGGCCACTAGAAAACGGGTCAAAATAGAGAAAAATAGTGATACCCGTTTGAGGTTCACGTCCCCTTGTATGAAGCGTTGACTTCTGTATCTATAGGACAATGCCATATCAGATCATAACCAGGTTTTGTATACAGTAGCTTTTTAATGTAATTCTTGTTGCACCAAACCGTAAGCATGTATGCTATAAACCTTTAAGCATTGTTCAGCTTTGATCATATAATGACTGGATATGTCAGTTCTCTTCCCCCACTCGCTTCCCCAGCCTACCTTATGCCAACCTCTTCTACAGTCTTTTGATAAACTGAGTATCTTCCCGCTCATTGTCGCCGTTCCCCAGCGTTTCTGCTGCCTCCCCGTAATGCCGTCCCTTTGTCCGTCTGTACCTTTCAGTCGTCCACAGATGTGCCACGCTATTATGGCAGTAAATGGAACTTCAAGGCTACGGGAGCTCGCTGCAAACACGCACAGTAACACATGCACGTATTTATGCGCACAGACTGCATGGTCAGAGCTGCTCCCACTGGCACAGTAGCCCACTGATCACATAAAATCAATACGGTCAATATTGGACACTGCTGGGGACGTGGTTAACCCACTAGCGGCATATACGCTATCATGCAAAAATAATGTCCATCCAAACAGAGCACGTCTATGTCATCCTCACTTACGGCTAAACTGAAGGGTGTAGACTCTAGACATGCAAAGTTACATCTTCCAAAAACACACACGGAATCGGCGTGGCTTTGTAAAGGTTTCTCCGGGATCTATTTACTGCTTGGTCATCAGCAGGACTTGTGTCTGAAACTTATCCAACAAGCACGTGGCCTACACTGCGCTGTTTTTGTCTGTTGGTTGTTGTCTTTTAGAGCGCCACAGTGTTGTTTTCCGATTTGTGGGACACATTATATTATAAAGCCGCTTTGAAAAATTAGAAAGCATTGCCGATTTTATTCTGAAACCATTCACACTGCCTAATGATGAACTCTCGGGCTATTTGATTTCAAAACCAACTTGTTGTGTTTTACGTCGCACTTGACCGTGAACTGAACCGAACCGCGGGAGAGCTGAACCGTCACACCCCGACGGCACTGTTTTATAGTTATAAAACAAACCATATCAACACTCACTCACAATTTTAGCTCAAACCCCAGCTAAACAACAACTTACTACTGCAACGGAATATTTCGCTTTTAAAAAAATGTTACGCGTGTTTGTAAGACTGTAGCTGCACCTCCAGTTGGTCTGTTAGGGAGATTGAGTATTGATTGAAGCGCTCGTTGGTGTTGGCGATGTAAAACGGCAACACCTCCACAGGACTGGTCTAAAACACCAAAAAATCACGTTTTATAAGCCCTACCCTTACCAAAAAGAAGTATACTTCAAGTATATAATATCAAGTTTACTTTAGTATATATAAGTATATATGCCCAAGTATACTTATACTTGTACTACAAGTATACTCCTTGGGACTAAATTGGCCCACTTGCAGTATACTTCAAGTATACTCCAAAGTAACCCAAAAGTATACTTCAAACTAATCTTTTAAGTTTACTTGTAGTGTACTTCTCATATAATTAAGTATACTTTTATCTTTGAAAGTATACTTTTTAGTATACTTAAAGTAATCTTTAAGTGTACTTATGATATAATTGAGTATACTTTTATCTTTGAAAGTATACTTTTTAGTATACTTAAAGTAATCTTTAAGTGTACTTATGATATAATTGAGTATACTTCTATCTTTCAAAGTATACTTTGTAGTATACTTAAAGTAATCTTTAAGTGTACTTGTAGTTTACTTTTGATATAATTGAGTATACTTCTATCTTTCAAAGTATACTTTGTAGTATACTTAAAGTAATCTTTAAGTGTACTTGTAGTGTACTTCTGATATAATTGAGTTTGCTTGGAGCAGCCGTTTAAACTCATACAGTTGTTTTGTCTTAACCATCCTCCTTATATTGAGTGAAATTGTATGCATTAATTGAGACAACTTTGCAATGTATTTTTTCTTAACCACCTCCAAGTTATACTTTCTAATTGAGACAATTTCCCCCACATTCATTTAAAGTAACCTGACACTCTTAAATGGGAAAATGAACCCTCAGAAAATAAATATAAACTTTAACAAGTATTTATTGTACTTTTGCCAAACAAACAAAAGCTGTACCATAACTTGTGATATACAGTATTTTGATATGTTTTCATTGCGATGAGTACTGTATAAAAGACTGAGTGCTATATACTTCTATCAAAGTACAGTAACATACAGTATCTCAATAATGGAATCATGCACATTATATTCATTGAAAGTTGTGGAGCCTGATAAAGTCCAAAAGTGGCCATGAATTCTTTCAGAAGAGTGCGACACTGAACATGTACTGATAAACCTACACCTACACACACACTTTTTCAATACTTCTTAATGCGGACTCTTAATGAGCAAAATGAAATTAACTAATGGGTACCGCCACAAAAAGTCTAACAACTAGGGCTGGGCGATATATCAACATTTTTTAAATGATATGGAATTAGAACATATTGCATATATCGATATAATTAAAATTTAATTTAATTTAAGTTTAATACAATACTTATTTTATAGGCTTTTATTTAAGATTTTTTATGTTTTCAATTAAACTATTCGTATTTGGCTTTGACTTAACATTTCACAGCTCCCACTTTCCGGAAAAAATATCGGGATACACATCGTATATCGATATTCCATCTAAATATATCGTTATATGACTTTTGGTCCATATTGCCCAACCCTATTAACAACTACTATGCCGACAGGGTTTTGCAGGAATACAGATGGTGAAAAACAGTTTTACATCTTCTCGCGCAGTAGTTTGTCCTTATACCTTGAACAACGGAGCGCTGCTCACCACCAACGTCCATGCTTTAGGTCCTTCAGATAGTCAATGTTCAAACTGTAGAGCAGACCCAGAAGCATTGCAACACCTGATGGAATGTCCTTCGGGTCAGTCAGTGCATCGGCTTCCTCAAGGAGACAAAATCCTTTAACATCACCCCGCCGACTCGCACGCCTTTGCAGAAGTCCTGCTCATCATCAGTGGCCTGCAAAACAAAGTATTTTTTAGATAAAGATAAATGTAGAAATAGCCCATTTCAAACCTGGTAAAACAGTATTTTTGTGGACTAGTTTAGTCAAATAGGTTTTTCAAATTCAAAGAGTAGGCTTATAGATATTAGTATAAAGTTGAAGCAAGATAAGCAAATGAAAAACAGCAGACAAAATATACCAAAAAGAAACAGAAAAGTGACAAAAACATTTCAAGAAAGAAACCTCTCCCCCCCAAAAAAGGAATGAAACTTTAAAGTAAAAAAATAAAAAAAATAACAAAGGGCTAAAAAAATTTGATTCCCACCTGGACGGGGCCTTTCTGTGTGGAGTTTGCAAGTTCTCCCCGTGTCTGTCTGGCACTGCCGCTGCTCCTTACAGGTCGCTCCAGTAACAAAGGAGGGGTTAAATTTCTCTACGGGGACAATATGCAAACAAACATTAGATTTTTCGCATTGTTCTACTCCAATTTTGTGACTGCAACAGTCACCCTCATTATGTCATGTTATAAATTACATTATTTTACTGCCAAGGAAGCAAACAACTGTGAAGGAAGACAAGTTCACAATTTTCTGATAGAATCCATTTCCCCAGCACTGTGCATTTGATCACTTATCATAAGCCTGTGGTTTTTAAATGTGCTGCACTTCTGTATATATATATATATATAACTTATTCTAATCAACCATTATGACTATATAACTGCTTATGGGCAGTTATTACAGACAGGCCTAAATAAAATACAGTGATGCTGCTGCGGGTAACATAAGCAGCTGTAGCTGTTAGCTTTACGTTAGCTCTAGGCTAAAACAAGCTACTCTCTGACAGTGAGGCTATCCGAGCGAACTCGGGTAAGTAAACACACCGCTAAACTGTCCTCTACTTCTGCACCATGATCTGCACCTGTCCTCTGTCCTCTCTTTGTGGCTCCTCCAACACGCTCCTCCCGCACGCGGGCCGCTCTGCGCTACAGCCGCGGAGGAGCCCAGCAAAAAGCGAACATCAGAGTCAAACATGGGGGCTTCTCTGGGAGAACAGTCTGGAAGCGCGTATTGATAGGAAATAACAGACGAAGCAAAAGCCACATCAGGGCGTACAGATGTAAACACCGCGGCTGTGACTCCTGTTCACTCCCCACAGCCCCCATTGAAACGGCACCTTTGCGGCCCGGGGCAGAGGAGCGCGGTTTCAGAGGAATAATATTTCAGTCGTTTTACCAAACCTTGACGGTGAATAACTGAAATATCATGTATGAGCATAGCATTCCGGATAAAAACACCAAGACAACTTGATGCCAAAAAATAAATAAATACGTTACCCGATTTAAATGAGGTAGACAGATCAAACACGTTTCAACACAAGCGTGTTAGGGGATTAACTTATTTCAAACAAAACTGTACTACCAATCATTATACTATTGTTAACAACAAGTTAGTAAATCGTAAAAACTTACAGAAAAGATGAATTTCCTCAAAGTGCAGGTCCAGTCGATTTGAATTGTCCATGGGCGCGAAAAAAAATTGTACCCACAATGCACCTCGCAACAGACACGCAAACGTAATGACGTAGCTATTTCAAACAAGTTCACGCCCATAATTACACACTTGGGACAAAAAAAGTCAAGCTTTCAGATTTAATTGAAACTGTAGATGTGATTTCTTTAGTTTTTTGTAATTGAGAGGTTTTCAATTAATAAATACACATTATAACAATAGTTTAGGAAAACTACAGCCAATTTGAATCAAGATTATATATTGAAATAAATGAAGGGCAATATGACAATTTACAGTGTGGTTTTGTGTACTATTTAAGGGCCGGACGATGTTTGAAATAAACGGGTTATAATGACACTATGTAGACTAGGAGTTTACTTAGGCTATAGTCTTAAGACTATAGCCTAAGAACTGACAAAGATCAGATTTTAACCATCTTGCAGTATAAAACAATCCAGCAAATGTGAAAATCTATCAAAAGGGATACAATCAAAAAGATGCATGCAAATAGTTTAATATTTAAACTTTTAATAAGATAACCTCAAGTGCATGTATTATCTAAATGTAAACTTTAGTCTAAGTGTATATGTTGGTATAATACTATAGCCTAATTTTTAATGTACTTAGACTTTACTTGGCAAAGTATACTTCTGATAAGTACAGTCAAGTACAAGTATAGTCTAAATGTAAGTAAACTTTTGAATAAGTATACATACAAGTACAATATTGAAATAATTATTAGTATACTTTAAGTAAATTTTAAGTATACTAAGTGCAAGTATAGTCTAAATGTAAGTAAACTTTGATATAAGTATATATATAAGTATACTAATAAGTATACTTAAAAATGTACTTGGTGAAGTATACTTCTGATAAGTACAGTGAAAGTAAACTTGAAGTATACTATATTCTTTTTTAGTATACTACCAAGTATACTTGAATGTACTTCTTTTTGGTAAGGGTAGTTAAAGGCACATTGTGTAACATTCAAGAAAAAGTTGTGTTGTGTCGAGTAGAGAAAGCTAACTGCTTTGACTGCTTTCTCTCCTCGACACACGTTGTCCCACGAGCAAGTCTTAGCTCACTCACTCGCATTTGTTTTTCACGGATACATTTTGGATCACACCTTTGCCGGCGAAACCAAACATACTCCTGATTAGAGGCCGACTGATGTGAGTTTCTCTAAGGCTGATGCTTGGCTGCTCCAGCACTCGCCGATTTTATTTTATTACTTTAGGTGATCCAATTATAGTTTCTGTACCAGCTTTGATTAGTTGTCATTAGCATTAGCATATTGTCGCTACATTTAGCGCGGCGATCAAAAATACAATAGTGCAGGTTAAAACTAACTCAGCGATTGAATTCTCCAGATTCTGCACTTCAAAATGACATGCAGCATGTCCATATTGATGCAGGTTTAGTGAAACTTGTGTTTTTAACAAACTTGAAGCTAACCAGTTTTCATTGCGATGTTTCTCACCTCTCGGGAGGTCTGTGGGAGGACTCATTTTAAAGCCCTGACTTTGCTCTTTCTAGTGCAAAAAACGGGTCATTTTCGATCCTGGAAATAGAGCCGATATTGTGAAATCTCCAAATATCGGCCCGATATGTCGATCAGCGTCTACTCCTAATGACTAACTGGACAAAGAAGTCGTTTCTTCACTTACAAATATTATTCAAAAACTAAACAAGATCCTAAATCCCCATTGAACAAATCTTTGAAATGAATATATCAGATAACCGTACATTTGAACCAGGCTCTATCCATTTAGATGTAGTCATTGAAATGATAGACAATTGACCATTAGTATTTTGGGTTTTGTCATAAGTCCGTGCCGCTAACATGGCTAACATGGCTCAGCATGGATATTCATTGCAACCACTCAAATGTAAATTCCAAGCCCGTTCAGAGTCCTTTTACCAACTCCAAACCCCGGCCCAGGGCATGTTTGATCCGAGTAATCTTGACAGCTAAACTGACGGGCGTTATTATCGTCACTGTGAGCCAATATGTTCCCCCTCTCGGCTGACGGGACGCACATGTGCTCTCCCACATTTATAAAAAGACGCTCACACTTCTGGATGCGCTCGCAGCCTGTTTCCATGGGTACGTCACGGCGGAGCGAGCCGCGTGGAGGAATTAGCGCGGCGTGATGAATGAGACCGTTTACCTCACAAGCTCCGGCGTCGGGACGTGTGTGTGTGTGTGTGTGTGTGTGTGTGTGAGGATGGATGTGGCTCACAGCGTCGGCACATAATCATCCACACAAAAGTGAAGCCTTGTTTATTTTCCTTTTTTGTTTAGTTTGCTTTTATCTTAACCTCTTAACCCCCAAATTTAAAAGCTTCTTGAAAAAAATGTCAATATAGCGACGAAAAAGAGGATGAAAACGCAACAGAGAAGTGGCAACAAAAGCGTGACGAAAACACGACAAAAAAGCTACGGGAAAAAAAAGGGACCAAAGAGCGACAAAGACATGATGAAAAAACAAAGCGCAACAATAACGTGTCGAAAACAAAAATGCGTAAAAAAACGCACAAAAAATGCGACAAAAGAGCTTACGTGAGCAAAACGTGACGAGAATGCGACAAGAAAAACGTGACAAAAACACAAAAAAGTGACGGAAAAAAACTACGAGAAAGCAACAAAAACGCGACAAAACAATGTACGAAAACACCTGGCGACAATGCAACAAAAAAGCTAGGATCACTTTTGTCGGTCTTAGCTTTCAAATGAGGCATTGTTACTCTACTAAAATATAATCAAACAGTCACAGCTGTCAAGTGTCCCATTTGGGCCGGGACACTACCCTATTTTGTCCCTCTTTCCCATGTTAGTTTTATCTGTCACTAGCCGCCTGTTGTCCCGAGTCAAGTGTCCCGTTCTGACCGGGAAACTGCCATATTTTGACCCGTCTTGGAGCTTGGTCGGGCTGGTGGGACGGCTCGCAGTGGGCGCCAGATAAGGTCCCGTATTTTCAAATCCAAAACTTGACAGGTGGGAAAATAATTCATGGAAACAGTAGAAAGTAGAAAAATATTTCAAAAGCAATATTGTCCATTTACAATATATAAAATGGCGTCACACTTCTAATGTTCTTTCTCCTTGTCTTTGGCTTTTTTGTTCCTCCAGTGCGTGTTGTCCTAACCCCAAATCTCAGCGTGGACTGGGATTAGTCAAATCACAAACTAAAACATTCCAAATGGTGACTTTAACGTGGAGTAGGTCAGGCAGCCATGGCTTCAACAATCGCTCAAAGCAATACATTCTGTTCTTGTGTCCTTGAGCAAAACCTGTACGTGTGATATGAGATGCCACATCAGTGCAACCAGGTTTCCATTTGTTTATGAATGTATCTCTGCTATGTGATTAATATTTCATGAACATTATTGGCATAATCCTGCATTCCTATGTAGAATAGAGCCTAAATTATTGTCCAGTTTAACAAGTAAAACGTTTGTGTGCACATAAACGAAATCTCGTTGATTTTTGTTTTGTTTTTTCCTCAAAAAAGGTTCTTGATTTGTGACGAAACAGTGAAACTGAAATGGAATCCATTTGATTCCAAAGGAGTGACTCACTGGCTACGTTTACAGTTTACATGGAGACCAAACATCAGATCATAATCTGATATCTGGAGTTCTCAGGTTATTGAAGAGACATGTAAACAGTATCATCTGATATCGTCCTGATCTTCCAAACGTGTGCCTGAACTGACCAGATTAAGATTAAAAGATGTAATAAAAATAAAGTCCTCCATGTTTGTAGAGTACGTGTGCTGTCGACAGTCGAGTGGTTAAGGCGATGCACATTGCTACCTCCTTCTCCTCACCTTTACTTTCTTAATAGAAGTTAAAGCTCAGTTTCCACCGGGCTACCGAGCACAAGAGGCTGCTGCCACCTGGACCAGTCTGACTCCATGTCCAAATATGGAGGTCAGTCATTCTCCACCTGGTTCTGCTGTGGGTCTGACTGAAGAGAGGGGTGGAGACAATTCAGTCGCTCGAAAAATCCAAATCTGCTCTGGTACATGTGGAGTCCGGTTTCTCAGATTTCCAAAGAGAATGTAAACGCATCAGATCTTATCATTGGGTTATCTGATCGTTTCTGACTGTTTCCATTGCACTCCTATAGAACCGCTCATTTACATTAGATGTTTTCAATGGCTCTCATCTTGTTTTTGCGATAGAGCTCTTCAGTCGGTGATCTCTTCCACTATCGCTGTAATCCCTGCTGTGTTGTGAGTGGGTAAATCATCCGCGGCTCCTGTGTGTTCCAGTTCAACACGCGTGTGAAGCAGACGGCCTGCTTCGACCATCTGGTCCAGGCCAACGTGCGGAACAAGAAGCTCCTGAAGGACGCGGTGCAGAACATCACGGCTAAAGGCATCACCAACTACACCAAAGGCTTCGAGTTCGCCTTCCAGCAGCTCTCCGCGGTAACTCCCGGCTTCAGTCGAGGCTGCGCTCACTTCTTGTAGGGGGACAGCTGTTTCCTGTCCTTGTTTCATACAGTAGATAGTCACTTACACATCGTTATACCTTTTCCAGGTATTTGGAAATGATCTCAAATACTTCTTAATCACTGTCTTACACTTTGTTGGTTAGAAAATGCAACATTGATCTGAAACAGCTGAAATATCCAGTAGTGTCACTTCCTGGATTTCACGCAACCCCTGACCTTGTGCTCCCCTTTGCTGCACACATGCTTTCCACACTCAGTCATTCAATAATGATGCCAAAAGTAAGGCATTCAAAGTTATTAAAAAGCATTACATCCTGATTCAATCTCTAAAATTAGAGATGCAAATAATCAGTAAAAAAGTAGTTGATGAGGTGTTTTACCTGACTGATGAAATAGCTGTATCCTTGAGTAAATATCTCTCATTTTAAGCTAAAAGTCGCTCACAGACACACAAAAAAGGGCGACTCCTGATTTCTAGTCTCGGAGGAGTTTGTGGGTCCAGTCTGAGCGTCAGGCCGGTTAGAAATCTGTCATTTGGTGCCATCTGCTGGTGTGTGTGGGTAATCAAGGATCATTTCCTCCTCTCTCACTAACTGCCTCCATGAAATAAAGTCCTGGTTCACTTCAAACTTTCTCAAACTCAACAGCAATAAAACTGAACTCCTCCTCATTGGCATCAAATCCATCCTAAATAAAATCAGCAATTTCTCCATTCCCATTGACGGCTCCTCCATTTCCCCCTCCCCTCAGGTAAAGAGCCTGGGTGTCATCCTCGATAGCACCCTCTCCTTCTCCGCACACATCAATAGCATCACCCGCATCGCCTACTTCCACCTCAGAAGCATCCGCCGGCTCCGCCCTTCTCTCTCCCCTCACACCACTGCCATCCTTGTACACAGCCTCGTCACCTCCCGTCTCGACTATTGTAATTCCCTGCTGTTTGGTCTCCCTCAAAAAACTCTCCATAAACTCCAACTGGTCCAAAATGCAGCCGCCCGCATCATCACACACACCCCCTCCATAAACCACATCACTCCTGTCCTTCAACAGCTCCACTGGCTCCCCATCACCCACCGCATCCAATACAAGATCATGCTTCTCACATTCAAAGCAATTCACAAGCTCGCCCCTCCATACCTGGCTGACCTCCTCCATGTCTCCACACCTGCCCGCTCTCTCCGCTCCTCCCCCTCCTCTCTCCGGCTCACTGCCCCCCCTCCCGCCCGTCTCGTCACCATGGGGAGTAGAGCCTTCAGTCGCTGGAACACTCTCCCTCCTGACCTCCGTAACACCGACTCACTCCCACACTTCAAATCCATCCTCAAAACTCATCTGTTTAGACGAGTCTACTCACTGTGACCACAACTGCATCGTCCTTTTTTATTCACGCTGTTTTAACTTTGTATTTTAACTGTTTTTAACTGTTGATGCTATTTTACTTGTGGATGTGAGGCGACCTTGAGTGTCTTGAAAGGCGCCTAAGAAATAAAATGCATTATTATTGTTATTATTATTATTTAGCAAGTGGTGACATGACATCTATGTCTTTAAATGCTCTTCACTGACGACCTCGCGATCCTAAAATAAGAGTGGACGTTTGTGAAGATGAAAGCCGGAGTGTGAGAAGAGGACAACAGAAAACAGACGTGTTAAGTGTAAAATAGACTCGATAAACGTGACCTTCTCTCTGTGACTTCAGACCAACGTGAGTCGAGCCAACTGCAACAAGATCATCATGCTGTTCACAGACGGGGGCGAGGAGAGGGCCCAGGCCATTCTGGAGAGGTACAACGCCGACAAGAAGGTATTATTATTGATCATTATTAACACCCCTTAACCCCCACCTGAGCTGAGCACGTTGTCTCCAGTTTGGCTTTACCCAAATCTTAAAGCTTCTTAGAAAAAAACATTAAGAAAGCGTCAGAAACATAACCGAAAAAGAGTAATGGAAGTGTTAAAAAATGTGACAATAAAGAGCCAAGAAAGCAAAAAAAAAAAAAAGAATAAAAAAGCAATAAAAAAACATCAGAAGTAGTGTTGGTTAATTAGTTAACGTTACGAATGACCTCTCCCAAAAGGTATTGGTATCGACAAAAATGACCCCAAAAGTATCGGTATCGTATCGATTCCAAAAAATATGGTATCGCCCATCACTACCACGTTGCCATTGTCTCTGATACGCTTGAGTTTAGAACATAGACTGTATAAACAATAGACAGCTCCTCCTCACTCCTCCCCGTTTAACAAAATGACCACGTTCGAGAGGGAGATCATGGCGGATTTACAGACTCCTCCTCTCCAGCTCTGACGAAGCATGTTCCTAAAAAGGGCATAAGGGAGGGATCTTCACTGTAGACCCGGCCCTGCTTGGCCCTCGCGAGGCGTGTAATGGGCGTGTATTTCAGTTGTAATCACACCCATGGCCAGGCAGCGACGTAAACGGCCTGTCAATCAAAGTCGGGCCCTCATTAATTATGCAAGATTTCTAAAATGTATACTACGATAACCAGCCCGGTGCCCCATATTGTTTTTAACCCAGCGTAATCACAGGAGGAATATCTAGCTCTAGCCACTTCTAAACCATTAGGCACCGGGCATTAAAGTTGTTTTTAACGTGTCTAAAGTCCAATGCATTCCAATGTGGGGATAGCGGCCATATGGAGGTACTACAGCAAAGGTGGAGCAATGGCGGCCTCCAGTGTCGTAGTCACAAAGCAGAGCAGTCAGCGGCCATTGGTTTAGAAGTGTGAGGCATAAACAAAGGCAGCGTGAGTAGAGACTCCACCCACCCAGCTTTTTCGCCAATCATCACCAACCATGCTGCTGCAGCTTGAAACACAGAGCCGGGCTGTCCGCTGTCTAGATCAGTGGTTCTCAATCTTTTCAGCTGTCGCACCCTAACATGCATTTATAAATCTAAGGCGCCCCTGAATTTGTTCCTTTTCACTCTCAACGCCCCCTTTCTCAGCTAAGTAATAATAAGTATAACATTATACATTTAGCCTAATATCCATTTAACATAAAATGGTCTATATCTGTGTATTATTAAATATGAATATAAGAACAACATTTTAACAAAGGCATGTCAAAGCCAACACTTAAGCTGCAACAACATTGCATTTCAAATAGTCAAGTTAAACTGACGTTCATTTCACTTGTGCCTGTTTGTGGGAGCACCGTCTGTGAAGGCGAGGAGGGATAGTGGACAGCAGGTCATCTTCAACTGAGGCTTTTGTCTGAGTTTATTTTTCATGGATGTGAGAGTGGAGAATGCCAGCTCACAGAGTTAGGAGGTGGGGAACTGAATCAAAATGTTGATGGCACTTTCAGACAATGTGGGATACTCTTCAGCTACAGAGATCCAAAATGAACCCAGAGGTAGTTCATTATGCTGCGGTCCTCTGCAAGCTCATCTTGGCCTTTTGCTGTCAGAGGTTTTGTGGCAGAGTCCATTGCATCAGTATGAAATGGATTTCTAACACAGTCATAGTTCTCATTTTTATTGGGAAAATAGATCTCAAGCTTCTCCTCCAGTGTTGTCAAATGGAAAGGGACAGGTCTGAAAAAAGTTGAAGTTTTGACTGTGTCATTGCTAGTAGTCAAAGGAAATATCTCCAGATTTTTCTCAACCACTTTTCTTTGCCACTGCTTTAACATCGACCTGAAGCCATTGGTTTGGTCTGTTGCTGTGAGAAGATTGTTTAATTCATTCATGTGTCCAAAAATGTCTGCCAAGTATGCCAGTTTGAGCCACCAATCGACTCTTTAAATGGAATGTCATGTTCATGGGCAAAGGCCATGAGGTCAAAGCTCTCTCTCTCCATAACCACCTGACCTCAGTGTGCAATAAGAGACCCTGGTGCTCGGCCCCCATTTCACTGCAGAGGGCGCTGAATAAACGTGTCTTCAACAGGCGGGATTTCATGTAATTGACTATTTTGACAGCCTCATCCAAAACCCTCTTCAGCTCGGGAGGCCTTGATTTTGCAGTAAGACTCCCCCCGTGAAGCATGCATGTGGGTTGCTAAAATGTTCGAGTTTTTTCTCTTTCGCTTTTGTCACAAAGCCTTCGACTCGGCCGGTCAAATCCCCACGCACATACTCCAACTCAAACCATTTTCCATAAAAAAAAGTCCTCTCCTGTTGTGCGATTTTCTAAAAAGCTCTTTGTTATTTGATCATCTTCCACATATCTGATGTTAGTTAGGAAATGGCAGACGTCTATTTGAAGAGAAAACTTTGTTTCTCACTGAGATGTGCATTCTATCAGTTTGAGTGTCATTTTGTCTGTTCAGTCTTTTAAAAAAAATCTTTATTTTTAAAGCCGGGATGGTTCGTTTCTAAATGCCTTGATAGTTTGCTCGGGGCCATCACTTCGTTCGCTAGCTTCTCCCTGCATGTTACGCTCGCCGGTGCAGGGCTCGCCGCATCTCCGCTCCAGAAGAATCCGCCCTCCAGGCAGGACTCATTGTAGGTTCTCATCTTCCGTTTGGCTCTCGTGAGCTCTGAGGAGATGGATCTGAGCTCGTTCGCTTCAAAAACCTCTCCATTTTTAAATCGTGCCGCCACTTTTGCTGCCGTACGCTAGCCTAGAATTACGCTAGAAAAATCACTTCCTATCAGTAGCTTAAATTATTATTTTTTTATTCAAACTAGCATTAAATCTACATTTCTTAGAACATAATCATTTTTCGCTACTCAACTATTTGTACTGCAGACATTTGTCAAAGACACAACAAACTGTTCGGACTGAACTTTGACCCTCTCTTTTGCTCCCAAGTTTCCTGCTGTGTCCAATTGAATTTTCAAAATCTCCCGTCGTGTTTGATTGAATGTTTACAAATGGAATGTACTTTATATATTTTTAATTATATTAAATGCCACCTGTAGAAACCCCACTGTAGCAGCTGAGGGATTCAAGAGGTTCTTAGCTTTCAAATAAGAAATGGTATAATGTTTGCGTCCGAATAATACATACATCAAATGATTACATGTTATAATGTACTCGCCTGAACCGAGCGCATTTCCTCCAGTTCGGCTTTACCCAAATCTAAACGCCTCTGGACTGGAGTTTACGGCCTATAGGCCAAGGTAACGCCTCATTTGAAAGCTAAGGGCGACAAAACTGATCGTGACTCTTTGGTCGCCGCGTTTTAAAGTCATGTTTTCTGCGCTTTTTTTGTTGTTGTTTTGTGGCTTTTTTTCTTTGCTTTTTTACGCTGTTTTATTCTATTTTTGTCTCATTTTTGTCCCTTTTTAAGCCATGTTTTTGTCCCTTTTCTATTGTTGCTTTTCTCGTACGTTTTTGCTGGCGAGAATGTGCCGGGTTCAGGTGGGGGTTAAGACAGTTGTCGTCCCCCCTCCCATCTTAATGTGGTGATATGTGTTAACGCCACACTTGTCCTGGGCTGACAGTGGCGCTAAACTCGACAGATGCTCTCCCCGCGCCCCCCCTCACCCCCCCCCCCCCCCCCTGAGGAGGCTCGGATCATTACGGGCTGCTTTGTCCGTGCTTTTTAATGGCCCGGCGGTTCCTGCGGGTCGGAGCTGCTGTGTGCACGCGCTCATTAGCGTGCAGATGGCGGCCAGATGAGCGCTTTATAAACGGCTTCAAACAGAAAGACCCCAGCCTCGTTTGTCTCTGAGACGGTCTACTTCAAACAACAGCTTTAATGGGCACGGCTTTTGTTGTGTCAGCGACTTATCCAGCAGTCCAATGCCAGACTGTATTGTTCTTCTGTCACCCATCCATGGGAGACACTGCTGCTTACAGCCTATAGGCCAGTGCAACGCCTCATTTGAAAGCTAAGACCTACAAAACTTGCAGAGATTTCGTCATTCCAAGTGATTTATGCGGAGACAGTTTTGGCACTGTCCAGGAAAATCACTGGTGACCCACAACATGTGCTGCACCGAGAATATTTTCATTTCATTTTTTATTTATTCCAATCGTTCTGAATATTCTTTCATATTTACATAAAATAATGCTAATGCTGCGTTTACACATAAGCACGATGCGTTACGAATGCCACAAATGCACATTCGTGGCCAAGGATCACGAATTTGATGATTCGGGGTCGAGGTTTCACGCGCCGCCACTAACTGTTGCGACCTGTTACTACGCGTTACGATTAATGGCACGAATTATTACGCACGGTCACGAATATGCGTCCCGCGCTGCTGCGTGGTGTTGCGCGCTGCTGCGTGGTGATGCGCGCTGCCACGGGCTGTTACGGGTCACTGGGAATATTCGCGTTCTGTCCGAAATCTGTCAAGAATTAGGCGAATGTGGAGTGATCTTCTTCCACCGGGTTGGAGGCGGAGCAGAGGCCGTGCTCTCCCCTGAGTCATTGGGCTCGTCTGGCTCCAACTCCCGAACATCAGGTACAACCCAGGAGGAAGAAACACTATCAGCACCTCGAGGAGCGGCAGTGGCTCGGGTGCTGAAAGTGTTTCTTCAGGTGCTGTCCGTGACTTGGAGCGCGGATTGGCCGACTTTGTGACACTTTTCCTTGACATAGCTACTGCAGGTACGAACATTTACTTTGGGCGTAGCGTGGGTTTCTGTCAATTTTGAGCGTGAAAACAGTGATTCTGCTCCACGAATGCTCTACGAATGATCTACGAATGCTCTCACGCTGAATTACGAAGCGCCACTCCTCCTCACGAACGGACACGCTCCGTTGCGAACTCCACGAACAGAGGGTGATTCGTGACATTCGTGGAAGATTTTTTGACAGACAAAAACTTTCTCCACGAACGTCACGAATGTCACGAACTGTTGCGTTCTGTTAAGAATCCCATTGAGATGCGTTAAGTCACGTCACGAACGTCACGAATGACGGAAAAATGACATTCGTAACGCATCGTGCTTATGTGTAAACGCAGCATTAACAGAACGCAACAGTTCGTGACATTCGTGACGTTCGTGGAGAAAGTTTTTGTCTGTCAAAAAATCTTCCACGAATGTCACGAATCACCCTCTGTTCGTGGAGTTCGCAACGGAGCGTGTCCGTTCGTGAGGAGGAGTGGCGCTTCGTAATTCAGCGTGAGAGCATTCGTAGATCATTCGTAGAGCATTCGTAGAGCATTCGTGGAGCAGAATCACTGTTTTCACGCTCAAAATTGACAGAAACCCACGCTACGCCCAAAGTAAATGTTCGTACCTGCAGTAGCTACGCCAAGGAAAAGTGTCACAAAGTCGTCCAATCCGCGCTCCAAGTCACGGACAGCACCTGAAGAAACACTTTCAGCACCCGAGCCACTGCCGCTCCTCGAAGTGCTGATAGTGTTTCTTCCTCCTGGGTTGTACCTGATGTTCGGGAGTTGGAGCCAGACGAGCCCAATGACTCAGGGGAGAGCACGGCCTCTGCTCCGCCTCCAACCCGGTGGAAGAAGATCACTCCACATTCGCCCAATTCTTGACAGATTTCGGACAGAACGCGAATATTCCTAGTGACCCGTAACATCCCGTGGCAGCGCGCATCACCACGCAGCAGCGCGCAACACCACGCAGCAGCGCGGGACGCATATTCGTGACCGTGCGTAATAATTCGTGCCATTAATCGTAACGCGTAGTAACAGGTCGCAACAGTTAGTGGCGGCGCGTGAAACCTCGACCCCGAATCATCAAATTCGTGATCCTTGGCCACGAATGTGCATTTGTGGCATTCGTAACGCATCGTGCTTATGTGTAAACGCAGCATTAAGAATCCCATTGAGATGCGTTAAGTCACGTCACGAACGTCACGAATGACGGAAAAATGACATTCGTAACGCATCGTGCTTATGTGTAAACGCAGCATAATGGAACAAATCCTCAGACAATTGAAAAGGAGCACAAAGAAGACAAACTTGTATGATGTGCCCCTTTCTCCAAAAGAAACAGACAACATGTTTTCAAGACGGTCTGATGTAACAACATCAGTCACAAAGAAATAACAAACACACACTAGCAACAAGTGGTCGCAAGTGTACAAAACATGCCACAAACAGGGTTTGCTCATCAAAACAAATAATCCTCTTTCATTTCATTTCTAGTTCATATGATTGAATTATTGTTTCCTTAAATAGTCGTTTGAACTGTGGAGTTTTTTAAAGTGCCTTTTATGGAGTTCCACAGCTTGAGCTGCAGTATGAAGTCACTTCAGAGCCGACGGGCACGACACAAACCGCTTTAAGAACTCCTTTGTTCCAACTTCTTAACCGCTCTAAAATCATTTTTTAAGTAGGATGCTTCTCTGGGACACTTTTTTTTTAACAAATGTAATGGAAACTAGGGCTGAACGACATGGAGAAAATGTCATATCTCAATATTCATGCCGGATATATCGATTAGGGCTGAACGATTGTGGAAAATAATCTAAATGCGATTATTTTTCTTCAATATTGCGATTGCGATTAAATATGCGATTATTGTTGCAAGGTCCTCTTCTCGTGTATTTTTCACCTAACACAAGCAATAAATCAGCCTGTTTCATAATAAACCATATTAGATTAAGTTGAAGTGAAAATTGCCACAATAAAGCAAACACAATTGTTGCCTGACCTCTTTTCATGTGTGAACATGTGGACTGCACTTCTTAAAAACTGTCTGAACTTAACAATACAGTCTATAAATAAATGAAAAAGATAAATTATATAGATATAAAAAAAAGATAAAACTCACTGTTCCAGTCAGTAACATCACCCACTAAAGTGCAGGAAGAGTAAGAACAAACGCCTGCTTTAACTCGTTGGAAAGGTTTTAGGAAATCACACTTCCAATGAATACAAACTAAACTATTTATTATTTATTATTTCGGCCAATCAAATCCCAGTCTGAGCTGCGACTCGTAGTTGCTTCAGATGCACGTTATTGATGGACACGGAGAGGCCAGATGGAGCACACGCCAAAACACGGTGGAATCAGGAGCAGCATTTTGGTTTTGGGGATGTGACTTTGGACAATATGAAGAAAGAAAAGAACATTGACACAAGGAGACGGGACATGAGGCCAAACACAGACACAGCAAACAGCACCTCAGCAAAATAAGACATGACACGGACTCCTGCCTCGGATCGGAGTTTCCAACCCTTTTCATACAGCAGTTTAGTGTTTATATCTTGTGTCTGTACCTACGGAGCGGATATGCGGTAGATGCAAAGGTAAATAAAGGCACATCGCCTCCAAACATAAGCCTGAAATGAGCCACAAATGACTCTTTACTTTTTACAATCAGCACAGACTCACCTATATGTCTGTGGAGGCAGAGGCGTAGAATCCGGAGGTGAGGGAGTTTCTGTGATCATCAGAGCGTGTAGTAGCGGCGAGCGAATGGCGTGATTAGCGCTGCGGCTAACGCAATGCTAACGGAGAAGAAAGCATTAGTCCTTCGCGGGGGCTGCATGATAAACGCTCATATTTTCACTGTACATCCACAATCTACCGCGCACCTGACCTAGACTGAGACGTAAACAAAAGCACGCGGCAGAGCGACTTTGCTGCCATATCTCGCTGCTCCATTCACTTCCGAAATCGCGTGCCCTGCGATTACGAAACCGCGTTGTGTAATATCGCGATAAAATAAAAAAAGCAATTAATCGTTCAGCCCTAATATCGATACAATATCATTTCACTGTGTGTTGTAGATGTTGGCATGTGCCTGTGATTTCTGCAACTGTTTAGCTGACACTCTAGGGTTCTTTTTTACCTCATTGAGTATTCTGCGCTGTGCTCCTGGAGTCATCTTTACAGGACGGCCAAACTGCCTCCATTTTTAGTCACATTTTCTAACCGTGGATTTATGAACATCAAGACTTTTAGAGATTGGTTTTGTAACCTTTTCCAGCTTTATACAGAATCAGAATCAGAATAGGTTTTATTGCCATTGTTTCAGAACAGGTTCACAAAACTGGGAATTTTTCTCGGTGCAAACATAAAACATATAACACAGAAATAAGATAAAAAATAAGCGAAGAACTTTAAACTATAAGGCTATAGGGGCATGCATACAAAATATAAATAAGCTAAAATAAAAGTGACGTGTGGTGAGACAACAACAATTTGACATTGAACTGTTAACCTCAGGGATTGGACTTCAGGTCGGCTCACACCGGACTCTAACTGTCTGCATAAACGTGTCTTATTAGCTCTTGGAGGATCCTTAGCCAGGGGGTGTACTCACTTATTCCTCGCCATCCTGTGAATGTTTACATGTTATGGCCAATACAAATATTGTAACATGTAATTGTTTGGGTGGTATTAGCCGACACTGTTTACTCATTCTTGTGATTTGAATAAATACCACTGTTCTGCAGGGTGTCTATCCGGCCCACGTCCAGCCCACTTACTGCTTAGATTTCACAGAGCGTCCCGCGGTCAGGGCCGAAAGGCTAGTCTACAGCCTGCATTTCGAAACACAACCCTGGTTGGCTTGATCCTGCCCCGGCCCTGCTCCGATCTTCTCATAAACGCGACGTGTCCGCAGCGCCTAAGCCTGTGTGGACAGAGCCTCGGGATGTTCAAACATTGATCATGCATTTATGATGAGGTTGTGAGGGAGGTGAGATCAGAGGGAGATTACTGGGCGCTTGGGTTCACATCGCTGATACTTCTCATCAGGAGGATGCAGCTCGGCTCATACAAGTGAGATTTATGTCAAATAGAAGCTGGTTAAGAAGAGAGCATGGCTACACTCCTCTTCTGTGTGCCTTCAGTTAGCAAAGGGCTTTACTATTAGACAACGCGGATGTTTGCAGATCGTTCAGAACAAAACAAAAATGCCTCTAAAATGTAATACAGCAAAGCCAGTCTGACCTTTTTTTCCCCCCACTGTATGAGATTAATGACGATCCAACAGCAGCATCTTGAACTGGTCCGTCCAGGTCACATGACTGATCTGACTGGGACAAACATGAGCTCTGTGTGATCGATTCGGCCATTTTCCTTCGTTGATATTGTTTTGTGTTGACCGTTTGTGCCAGGTGCGAATCTTCACGTTCTCAGTGGGACAGCACAACTATGACAAGAGACCCATTCAGTGGATGGCCTGTTCCAACAAAGGTGAGGCACACTCTGATGAGCTCAGGTGGAGTCAGTGGTGCCACGGGCCACATATATCGTAAACATCATCATATCAATTTAAGAATGTTTTGAGTATAAGACATTTGCATTTCAGTTATTTATACGCCAAAGCAAGCATCAAAAAACGAATAACCTGGATAATATATTATTATGAGAGCAGAGCAGAGAGCCGTGTTCCCCAGGGGTACTTGGAAGTCTTTCAGATTAAAAAGGAAAGGGAAACTGAATAGAATGTCAATTTATAAGGGAAGATTTTGAGAGTATTTTAACTTCATTTTGAAAACGACACACTATTACATCCTGAACAATCTTAGTTTAGTTGGTCACTTTATAGTAATATTGTCCAGATCCTCGAGGCAGGGGGTACTCGGAGTATAAATGAATGACTCGAGGGGTACGCTAGACAGAGCCGGGGCACTTACATATTGTTTGGTTATAATTGCACTATAATGTCTTACGTGTGTCTCACTGCTGTTTTAACTCAGGGACATTGATAGGATACTCCATGTTGGCTTCGTTTAATAATCCTTATAAGGATTCTTTCCTGTCAAAGGCCAAATTCTATTCGTTTTAGCTCCTTAGTTTAGCCCAGGCTGGTGAGGAAACTGAAGGCCTAAATTGCACTGTTTTAACTTGGGGTAGTAAACAATATCTATTTCCGACATAAATAAAACATTATTTTTATCATTTTATCATTCTCAGTCGTCCATTTGCCAATTTTAGCCAAGTAAAAACTCATAGCCCTGCTCGCTCTGCTTTGTTCCACGGAGCGAAAGAGAAGTGTTGGCTCCAGAGCTGCGTAACGCGTCGCCCCCTCAGACTAAATGCTTCATTATAAATTAAATGTTTGAATTTATGTTTAATTTCATGGCAAAACCAACTTAAATGAGTTTCTTACTGTGTTCTAGATACATTTGTCATATAGATCACACATGTTCCCATGGCAGCACTAGAGCCTCCTCGTGGAAGGTTTTTGTGACGACATGCCCACAGTGGGTTACGGCTGTAGGGGGGGCCGCTGCACAGAGTCATGAGACTGAGTTCTAGCAGCTTGTGCCCAGTGTGTTGGTCAGGAAACATTAAGAGATTGAGAGATTGAGAATGGCCCCTAAATCTCCCGAAGGCCCACGGGCCGCATCTCTGGCCTCCTCTGACGTTTGAAACAAAAAAACATGGCAGTCTCCCTGCATCAAAATGTCCATGTCTCTGAAATGCCTTGATTTGTTTTTTTCTTCATCCCCATCCACGGCAAGAGCTTTCTTCAGGAAGTTCCGTTCAGGAAGTTGACTGGAGAAGAAGGAAGAGTGCTTGTTTTTCTTTTCTCTCTAGTTTTTGCTCGTAAACCCCAAAAACCACTTTCGCCAGAGAACATCGTCTGACTAAGACTTGTAATTTGACTTGTAGATCCTTGTATACTCTTATTATCCTGGCTGGATGACTGCACACTATACACTCCTATATTTCCTTCCTACTTATCCAACTGTGTTCATTTAAATGCTGGTTGGAATAGGTTTCTAATATCTGTGGAATTGAATGAATAAACTAAATGGCAAAACGTTCTTTCAAAGCGGGAGTCATTTGTTGCGACTTGTCCACAGTTAATCACTGAAGACCAATGCTGGCGTCTCTAATTTGCATAGTCAGGCCAAACAAGCACAATTTATATCCCCCCCCAGACAACTTCAGAGTCAAGCAAAAATATTATGATTCATATGCTTTGGCTGTGCAATTATTCATGTGAGAGTTATTGGTACACGTTGTTGTGCTTTTTGCAGGTTACTTTTATGAAATCCCATCCATCGGAGCCATCAGAATAAACACGCAGGTACGTCCAAACATCAGGAGTCTGAATGTCTACATTGTTAATAGTGACAAAAGCAAGAGGTGGTTTGTAACAAAGGAAATGTACATGCGTAATGTTCTTAAGTTTAGTTTTTGAAGATCTTCCTCCACTGCATTTCTTTAGAATCGCCTCAGTTAAAAAGTAAAAAAAAAAAAAAAGCATCTTAGTATAACTCATTTTGTTATATTTATAATATTGCACAATCTCAAACAAGGAAGTCCCTGTCCTGTTGCCGTATGGAGGTCAATCTGGGTGTTTTTAAAGCTGCTGCAAAGTTCACACTTATGTAAAATGATTGACCTTCTACTTTTAATGCCCAAGTGTTTTCTAAAGCAAATACTTCTGTACTGTCACCAAAGGAGAAGAGGGAGCGTGCTCAGTGGCTCAGAGTGAATGCTAGTGAAATAGCCAATAAACTTAAATGAGGTGCTCTTCAGACTCATGGGCCAGGTTACTTTAGAGGAGAATGAGAGGGAGCCGAGAATTTCTATTTGCAGCGCCACCGACATACTTGGACTCCCGGGAGTCTCCATCAGTGCGAGTCTTTTAGTATCCCACAAAGCAGCTGAGTGTACACACTGAAGACAAGCCGGCAAGGAACTAGAGGAATCGTAGTTACTTGTACAGTGTGGAACATAATCCACATCACAGTCACAGTTTCAAAAGAGTACAAGATGACAAGTTGATATAACACTTTACATTTTGGAGTGGAAACACTCCTCTAGGATATACACACACAAAAAAGAAGTAAAACTTGGGCCCCAGAGATTAGCGAAAGGGGGTCATTTAGCCTGGGTGACTCATTCATCGCCTTGAGGCGGTCAATCCAAACGTCTCCCTGCAGAGGAGGCGTTGTGACTAGAGCCCTGAGTGAGTTAGGGCTGCTATGGCCTGCTTTCATGGAGTGTTTGGCCAGTACAGTAGGTTCTGAGTCCTTATTGCATATTCGTTTTGTGCAAGTGGCGCTGCTGCAGCTGAAGGTGCACAAAGGGGGGTCCTGGAAGGCTGGTTGGTTGAAAATAAGTTTTACTAGGCTGTTGGTTGGATTGTTTTTGTTCCTTTCTATCTATAGTTTTGGCCAGGACCTGTCTGTAGGGACCTCAGTGCTTGAGTCAAAATGTGACTGTGCTACTTATACTGTCCTTGTATCGGAGTAATAGCGCAGCGGCACGGTAGCGGAGCGGTTAGCGCTCGTGCTTCACGGCAAGAAGGTCCCAGGTTTGATTCCCACCTGGACGGGGCCTTTCTGTGTGGAGTTTCCATGTTCTGTCTGTGTAGGTTTCCTCCGGGTACTCCGGTTTCCCCTACCACTGAAAACATGTACAATAGGGCAGGATGAATGAGGTGTGCTCTCATGCAAGGCGCTTTGTGACCATGTCTGTGAAAGGCGCTATATAAATAAAGATCTTCTTCTTCTTATATTTGACCTGTAGTATCTGTTTGTTTACTCAATATGGGCAGTTTTTACAAATTGCCTCTCTATTCCCTATATAGTAGTACACGATACAGTATAGTGGTCATACATTTTGTCGTGGCATCTGAATGTCCTGAGAGAAATAAAACGTAGTGCACTGGTTCAGTGTCTTCTATGTCAGCACAAATAAAGTCAAATTCATTTCCTGTCATGGTGTCCAGAAGTGGTGACAATATTCCAAAACATGTCATGTGTAGTAACCAGTAACGTTAATCAAATCCTGAAACGCGAACGCAGCTCCTTCACGGTCCCAGTGACCCAAAGCGCTGACCACATGTGGATGCCATTGCAGGAGTACCTGGACGTGCTGGGCCGGCCCATGGTGCTGGCTGATCAACAGGCCAAGCAGGTGCAGTGGACCAACGTCTACCTAGACGCTCTGGTGCGCATTTTCATCACCAAGACCAAGCATTTCTCTAGTTATCAATCTTTTTTAGAAGTGACGAGACAGTGTTTGGCTTTGTGCGTGTCTGTAGGAGCTGGGCCTGGTCATCACCGGGACGCTGCCCGTCTTCAACAAAACCAAGACCAAAGACGACCGCAACGGAGAGGTGAGGGGTGCACTTCCTCTTTTAAACCTGGGGATCTGGGTGGAGAATATCTGAAGACAAGTATCAGTTGGAAATTTAGCCAGTTCCTGGTTACATTCGGTTAATTTAACAACTAATTCAAATGCGTCTTTACATTACATCCTGCAGTACATGTATTTTTTTATTTGTATTGATATTAAACTTTGGCTGTTAGCAAAGTTCCAGGCAGTCCTGCTTTTTGTACAGATACAAAAAGCAGGAGTGGATGGCCAGGCAAAGTAGTAGTAGTAGTATTTGTTGTGGTAAGTGAGGCAGGATTCTCTCAAACATCCCTTTAAATAATTTGAACCTTAATTAAAGTGACATGTTGCGAAGTATTTGCTTCACTAATGAGATTATATGAAGCCATAATGTGAAACTATTTCTTCTTTATTGCATGTGCATGTGTGGCAGCATCAGAACCAGCTGATCCTGGGCGTGATGGGCATCGACGTGTCTCTGAAGGACATCAAGAAGCTCACCCCGCGCTTCACTGTGAGTCCGGCCCCCACACTGCGGTTTATACACTTCATGACCAAACCTGGGACGAGCAACTCGGCATCGGGCCAGATTGATATCACATGATCGACAACCATCGTCCCACCAGTTGGGCGGATCCAAACACATTTAGCGTAGGGTGGGGCCGGGACGATCCACTTTAGTCACGCTCCGATATGTATCACGATACTCAGGGGCTGATCCGATATACGTTTTGCAATACAGTAAGTAATTATGATAAGTAATATGTTTACCTTAAGATGTGTGAAAACAAAACAGTCAAAGTTCCACAGTTACTTTTCCTGCCAAAAGTAACTGTAGAAATGAATAATTAATCAAGAGTTTAGATGAAATGGTGCGATTGTTGGTGCCCCCAGAACCCGAGTGGATAACACTATATTTACACTACCTTTGGCACATTGTACCTGCCACATTAAGTACAATGTAATGTGCTATGTAACACTGTGTAATAACTTGTATACAGGTTACATACACAATGGAATAATGTGTATTAGTATTTTGGTGGTGTGTAATAAGACATAAGACTCAAACTCTAGCCCTAATATGTACCAATACATATTATTCCATTGTGTACGTACTGCATAGTCATTACACATTGTTACATAGCACATCACATTGTACTAAATTTAGTTAGGTACAATGTATCCAGGTAGTGTAAAATAAAGTGTTACCCCTGAGTGTTTCTGCTCCGGCCCTGTGGCCCTGCAGTGAGCGCAGGCGTTCCAGAGAGTACTAACAGGCTGCTAACCTTCTGTCGGGGCATCTGAACTTAAATGTGACAGGTTTCAACGCGTTTGTAATTAGGACTTAGTGAGATGTATAACATCTGCTGTAAATAATAATTGTAATTTTATTTCAGTGAAGCAGCAATGTAATGAAGAAACGTTTTTTTTATTTTTAAGTGGGTGACATAGATAGAGGGAACATCCCACAGAATTCTGACTCACTCATTTGGAGAGGGGTTTGTGTGCAGCCGATGGAGGAGCACGGGATCAGTGGAGCTCCACTTCTCCACAGGAAAGGCTTAAACTACTCCAAACTTACCCGAATCTTGACTAGAGATGATATTTGGGGATTTTGCAATATCGGCTATCGGCCGTTCTAGCACCGATTAAAGCCGATATTTCTGGGACCGAAAGAGATAAAGATTTTTTTTGCAAAGTTAGGGCTTTAAAACGAGTCCTCCCACAACTTCTTAAGCCTCGGGGGGACAGAGAAATATCGCGAGGAAAATTGGTTAGCTTGAAGTTTGACTAAAGTTGATAAATGTTTCACTAAACCTCATTTAATATGGGCATGCTGCATGTCATTTTGAAGCTCAGAACCTGGAGAATTCAATTGCTAAGTTCTAACCTGTTGTTTTTGCTAGCTGCAGCATTTTGCGCAGTATGCTAAAGCTAACAGCAGCATGCTACTGAATGAATCACCTAAAGTAATACATCGGCCACTGTTTTTATAGGATTATAGATCAAACATTTGGAAAAATATCAGCCATGCATATCGTCATCGGCCTTAGAAAAAACCATATCGGTCAACCTCTAATCCTTACCTCAGGGAATGTGGAGCTTACCAAAGGCGTCTTTTTGAGATTCATTTAAATAAATGTTGCAGGAATAAAACTGGAGGCGACGTGATTTCCCGTGGAGAGGTGGAGCTCCACTGATCACATGACTTTCCATTGGCTGCATTCAGACCCTGGTGCTCATTTCTCATTGATACAACATGGTCGGCAGTTGTTCCCGTCTGTCTGTCACTTCCTGTCAGTGTCCAATCATGAAGTGAAACAATAAACATCACAAGAAATGTCAAACTAATGAAAACTGAGTCAGATCTCTGGAATGTGTCACAAGCAGACATCTCCATCATCTGCACGTGTTTGTATTTCATTTAATGACATCATTTCACATACTTTGTCATATCATTCCAGATTGGTCCAAATGGATACTATTTTGCCATTGATCCCAATGGGTACGTGCTGCTGCATCCAAACCTCCAGCCAAAGGTAGGAACCCCACACAAATCTTGTTATTAAATGTTATATTCCATTTCATTTGGATATGTTGTCCGTTGAGATTAAGGCAGGTAAAAGTGTGCATTTTAAACACAGCCAGGAGCATAACATTCAAGAGGAGACTGGACTAGGAACTGCTAATGTAATACAATAATGACGTGCATTTGATGTAACCGTAAAAACCTAAACCACAGAGTTAGCGAGTTTTAAACATGATGAAACCCCACGGAGACATTGTTGTGTTCAGTTGAGTTAGTTTAGTGACAATAGCGGTACAAAAATAAACAACTTAAGGTATGCAGATGATAAAGTCCTCATTGCCACTTCTGAATATGATCTACAGCACTTAGTCAACAAGGTGGTGACAGAAAACTGTTTTTGTTGCACGTTTTGTTGCGTTTTTACATCTCATTCTTGCCCGCTATTCTGGTCGCATTTTTTCAAGCAGCTTTTAGATTTGGGTAAAGCCAAACTGGAGGAAATGCTTTGTTCAGGCGGGGGTTAATGGGGTTAATGGGGACGAACTAAAGCCCTCGGGTGGAAAATGTGACAAAGACATTCGGAGGAGAGTCTCAGTTGCAAAGGAAACTCCGTGAATTGCACTTTGCATTCTCAAAATGACAACGAAGACGAGACTCCGGATCCTCGAGTGTCGCGTCACGCCAGTGCTGGAATACGTGTGTGAGAGTTGGACCATCTCAAATCCAATGGAAAACCGACGACATGCAACAGGAATGTGGTTCCTACGAGAATCCACTGGACAAGCCACACAGCCAGTGACGCAGTGTTACAGAGAAGTGGTCAACAGAGAAAACTCCTGACGCAGATTCCGAAACAAAAACTAGACTTTCTGGGACACTGTAGGAGGAAGGGAGGGTTTGGAATTGGTTTTCCTCAAAGGGAATGGACTGGACTGGACAGCACTGAGATGTTGAGACTGGCGAAGAAGAGCATCCAATGGTCGCCTACGTCACGTGATATGGCACAGCTAGAGAGTGTTGGTAAAAGTACAACACAGATAGTTCTCATGTGGCATTCTTAGATGTCAGAACACTAGTCCCGTGGTGACACTTGCTGAAGAGGCGAGGGAGCAGCACTGTCCGAAGCACTCCTTACTTACTCAAGTTAGACACAAGTCTGGGCTTTGATTTGACATATTTTCAGAAAGAACAGACTCAGAAAGAAAAGGAAGAGAGGATTTCGAGTAGCGTGACCAACCATTTAAGAATTGTTCTACATTTGGACAGAAAGTCTCGTGAAGCAATAGAGAAGAAGAGATTTTAAAACATCGTCGACTGGACTGGGTTGATCGAGTCGAGGACGGTCTCCTTTCGCATTCAGAAGCTTCTGCTCGCTTCAGTCTTCAGAGATAAGACTGGTTGAAGTGCGTATAACTTGTAATAATCTTCATGGTTGATGGAAATCTGTTGTTCGTATTAATCATACATTTACGTCAGTGAAGTGGCGATGTAATGAACTGTCGGGGGGATTATATTACATTTTCTATGTTATGAAGAGATCGAGGGGAAAGTTCGATAGAATTATGACACATACGGACAGTATCTAAACGGATATGTTTGTAGTGTTTACCAAAAAATTGCTGAAATTGGTAAAAAAAAATGTGAAGCCTCCTCCCCCTGGACTTGGCCACGCCCCCTTGTATGATGCGTTGCTGTCTGTATCTATAATGTGATTGGCACTGTAGCCGCCCAATCTGTTGAGCGGCTGGATCTACTTTAAAACTCGATCTGCGCATTCTCCTACCACAGCAACATACGTTTACAGAGACAGACTAAGTCAAACTTGGTATTGAGCTTGTTGCACATTTTAACAGTTAAATATCTGCATACAGTTTGTGAAAACAAGCGTAGAAATCATAAACATGATTCATTTCAGATCAGTGTTTAAGTCGATTACATTACATTATTAATACTGACATTATGTGCGATCTTTTACGTGCTGTAATTCTTGTATTTTGGATAGCCCCTTAAGATGTGCCATCCCTTTTTCAAAGAGGTCCTTTCAATCATTGATTGAAAATAACATGCACGAAAAATGACAATACACAATAACACATGTAAAAAGGAAGACACACCCACCACCTCCCCAAATGATACAATAAATTACATAGTTTACATTGACAAGAATGAAAAATTTAATCATGAGGCTGTTCACATGACATTACAGCATTCTATTGAGCCTATGATTAACTACATTATGAGCAGAGAAGAAGAATCCTCCTTTAAAAGCAAATACACAGTGTCTTTGAATATGAGAATTTAAATCAATGTAAAGATGTGATAGTAGTGATGGCCAAAAAGCTCGGCACTCCGGAGCTCTTCTCTCTTCCTGAAGCCGATCGCTTCGAAACACTGCATCGGAGCCTCTGGCAGTAACATCTGGTCACGTGACTGTCTCGAAAACTGCTCAATTCTGTGAGTTTTGTTTTGTGTCTTAACGCGGATCATCTGCTCAGAGCGTCTCACTGCTGCCTTGAGAGGCGCTAAGTCCATATAGTGATGTAAATCATCATCATAAATAAATAAAGGTGCTCTCCCATTTTCCACTTGAAAATAAAAATGTACCTGCGATACAGTATTCTTCTTTTTGGTTGGAGCCAGTCCAATTTTTCATAGAGCGAAAAAAAAAATATATGAATGGATACCTTAGAACAAATCTACATATGGAATTAGATAACACTTGATGTGTAATCAAGTATAATCAATAAGCGGTACGAGGAGTAGCTGCACAATACCCTTTCTTGTATCAAATGTAAAGCAATCAATTGAACGGTACAACTGGCATAAGCATTGACACAAGCAAAGGGAGCGGAGGGAGCTGCGCAGAAGGAAGGTGGAGGTGGAGCTGACCAGTGCAGGACACCACGCTCTGAAACAGGTACACACCCAGGAGGCGCTGCACCATTTCAGAGGATCAGAGGGGACTGAAGGCAGACAGCCAGGTTTCCTCCGGGTGCTTCGGTTTCCCCAACCTCCAAAAACGGCTCAGTCGCAGCGGCTCAGGACTAACACCTAACCACCAACGTTATTTAGTTGTACGCTTGTACAATGACAAATAAAGTAATTACTTACTTACTTAACTTTCTTGAATGTAGCTTTTATATGTGCATTGAATGAAAGCTCAGTATCTAACCACAGACCCAGGTACTTAAATGTATTTACATTTACAAGAGATCTTCCATCATTCATGCACATTTCTAGTTATTTTGTGTTAACCTTAGATGGTCTTAAACAACATAATGCAAAAATAAATCTTGTGTTACCTGCATTACCAACTGTATTAACTTTAAATGGATGACAAATTGAGCCTCCAACCAATAGAGAAGTTTCTAAACCCTTTCAACATATTCCGTATTGCATTATTTATAGTCTGGTCAAAAGTTATAGAGTGTGTCACCATGAAAACTGTCTAGTGCTTCTGCATAGTTGTAGTTTTCCTTCTGACCACTAGAGGATGCTGACGTACTCCACACCTCTCCCTGAAGTGCAGCAATCATAAACATATGGAGGGATTCTTCAATATAAAAGCAGGATTTTATTTATTTTTTTACACATTGAGATATTGATAATGCCTGAGGTCAGATCGGCTACGTGCTAAAAGTCAGTTCGTATATTTGCTTTGATAATGTATGGGATAATTAAGTATTCCTTTGAAAGTGCGAGTTAAATGCCTGGTAAATCTTGTACTGCCAGTGGGTAGAAGTCTTAAATCGTTGCAGCAGCTCTTCAAACACTTTCAGCGGAGACACAAGATTTGGATTAGGTCATTTAAAATGCAAATGAGTCGCCAGACCTCGGATTTCTCCAGCGCAAAGTTAGCACAACCATATTTAAGGTTTCGCTCTAAATGTTTACCATGTTTAGGGGGTGCTTTTTTGAAATGATGTGACAAAGGGAGAGGCAAACATTACTCAGTGACGGAGCCTAAACCTGGCATAGGGGGATTTTGTCGGCAGTATGGAGCAGCTAATGAAGAAGACCATGTCATTTAGTTGATTTTTAGCTTGCTATATAAAGACAAACTACATCTGGATTTTCAGCGTAACTCAGCTGCTTGACCCCCAAAGATTTGAAGGAGAAGAACTTTTTATTGTCCTTATACAATCATACGAAATTACATAGATCAGATGTTGGGTTAGTCCTAAATTCTAGCCCCTAAAGGGAGCAGTTGCTCCCAGTAGAAATATTCCTCAGACGTCACAGACTGTCCATCCATCCGACTTCTTCCACTTGTCCGTTGCCAGGTCGTAAATCATACTGTACCAGCCCCTATGGCGCCCCCTGCAGGTGGTGGGTCCACAGAGGACGGCCTCATGGTTCTAACCGGGCCTGTTGGTCTCTCATAAGGGGCTTCTGAACCGCTCTTTGTCTGACCCGTCACCTAGGACCTGTTTGTCCCCGACAACCGAGCTCCCAGGATCATTCAGGCGCTCAAACCCCGAGGGGTCACAGTCACACATGAAAAGGAGTGAGCAGCACAGGTTTGAGTCCAACTAAAGGACGGAGCGTTGTCCGAGGCCCATGGCTGTCTTAATGCGGCCGTGCATCAGAGGCACGATCGGCGACAGCAGCATTTGGGCGGAGCTTGACTACAGGGTCATTATTACAGTTGTTCACTGGATTGGATCAACGAGCTGGAGTTCGGCTGCTTTGATATAGTCAGACACTTCTCCCCTGGCTCTGAACAGATATCAGCAATTATTATGGTTGCACTTTTGACACAGCAAAGTGTGCGCGGCTGAACCTAAAGAAGAACCGACCGCGTCCTCCAGCAGCGAGACCAAGTCTGGACGAGGAAATGACACACAAAACAGCGGTTAAACGTCCACTCAACTCAAGAGCTCGTTGCCCTCCTGTTAAGTCGTGGGCATCCGCCGGATAATCCGCTCGATTACGGTGGGATGGGGTTCGTGGTAGAAGCGGAGTGCGAGGAGAGCTTATGGCGTACGAGCGCAGAGCCTGCTCCTCTGGCCACATGTCCTCCCGGGGCTGACATGGAACCAGCCCACAGAGGCTCTTCAGCGTACGCTCCTCCACCACACAGCACTTCTACGGCTCCAACGCCTTTGCTGCAGTTGAGAACAGATAAGGCATACACAATAGATGCCTTGCCTAGGGGCGCCAAAAAAATATTTAAATATAGTTGATATATAGTGGTATGGGGGCGCTGTCCCGTGCACGCCCCATACCATCTAGGCCAGGGGTTCCCAAACTGTGGTACGCGTATACATAGATGTGTGTCTGACACATACGTTTAAGTTCACGAGCTGATGTGCCGTGGCTCGTGCATAGATGGTTATGTCCTGTGTATTATCTTAACAAAAAACTTTAAACCAGCACATTTGAGTCTGTACCGGCGGTTTGAGTCCTGGTCCACTGGGACAAAGCTAAAGACTCAGCTTTATCCGTTCACACTAACGGCCTAATCAAAATAATACAAAACTGGCATTTTCCCTTAATGTTTTTGTATTTACATATTCTTAATAGCCTTAATCACCCAAGACGAGCAACACAAATATTGAATGTGGAAAACCTGCTCGAGTTCACCGTAATATTACATGTAATATTCCCAGTGTCACCCAAAGCTTCAGGGGGTACACGGCTCCAAAAGGTTCGGGGACCACTGACCCAGGCCATTTCCTCATAGCACTTGACAGCGGCGCCCCACAGCGTCAACAGCGCCCCATTGCTTTGACAGCACGCCATCGCACCAACAACGGCAAAATCATTATTCACTCGTGGTGCCATCTGCTGACAAGGACCTAGCGATGGAGAGGCAGAAAAAGAAAAGCCCTCGGGGGAGCAAAACGGAAAACGGAAGATTGAGAAAGAGAAAGATTGCATAGGGATGAGAAACAGCTTTTGGAAGTGGCTGAAAAACAGTTGGAGAGTAATGTCTGTGTTTAGTGTTAAACTCCTTCACAAGGAGCCAGCTTGTAAATATTCAGGTTAGCTTAAAGTACCAGTAAAGTCTTGTAGTCTCGCTGCTGCAACTGCGTAGTAGACTATACCTACTTTGTTTTTTTTACTCTGAAGCAATGGGAATAAAATCGGCCTAATCCTGAGCATGCCTCTAACTGTTGCATCGGCAGAAAGATCATTTAGCAAACTGAAGCTTATAAAAACCTGCCTGCGGTCGACAATGGGCAATGATCGCTTGACCCAGTTGGCCGTAATCTCCATTGAAAGCAGTGGGGCACGGTCTATTTCATTTGATGCCATTCCCAATAAATGGGCGGGTGCAAAGGCACGACGTGTATCGATTTAGTGGTTCCATAAAGCCCAAACTGTAACACTGTAACTAGCCGGCTTTGTGTCTGCATGCCCCCAGAAAGTGGGTAGTTGCGCCCCTGATGTGTACACATGTAATTATTAGTGTTATGTTGTAGCAATGACGATGATGATAGTGATAGTGACGATGATGTGTATATATAGATAAATATATATAAATAATATTTTTGTTTTTTATTATATATATTTTTTTTTTGTCCCATTGAATGACATTGTAGCCTATTTTACATTTCTTTTTATTTTTATTATATATTACACTTACATATAGACTCATTTGACCACATTCGACATAGCACCTATGCACCCCTGCATTGCATACACATTCACATACATATACAGAAACTGCAAACCAAGGCAGAACTGAAACAATAAATAACGCAACCCGAATAATTTTATTTTTATTTTACTCTCCCCCTCCCCCCCAACCCCACCCACCTTAACACCTACTGTATTTGTAAACCGTATATATTAGATTTCGAATATAACTTTTTTTCTTTTTCTTTTATGTTTTCATTCTTGTAATTGTATTAAAATGTAATAATGTTGTTTAATGGCCCAAGAATGTCATGTTTTATGAGCGAGATGAGCAATAGCTTCAGAGTGGCCTCCTGGGACGGGAGAGCCGAGACTGTCTGCTTCTAAATAATGATTTTATTACAATTACAATATTATTATTTCTTATTAGGAGTTTCTCTTTCTTTTTTTCACTCATTGCCTTGTGCATGCTCTCTTTGAGCTCCTTGGCGGTCAGGAGCCACAGCTGAAACCGCGTGTAGTAGTCGCTCGTCTAACAGCCTCTTCCACTGCCTTAATGGAAAGAGTTGGCCCGTGAGCAGATTGGCTCCCTATTGTGCATTGTGTTAAATTTACAATCGTAGTGCTGACGTTCAGAGCGCTGCAGGGCCAGTGCTGACTTGAGCAAGCCCTAAAGTTCACATGTTTAACAAATGGAATATTACTGACCGCCGGTATACCTGCAATTTGACCTAACGTAAATCATATTAAATGATTAAAGCGCTGATTAAAGTCTCTCATTTCGCTAATCTCAGCAACGAATCAAAATCCCTGATGCCATTACTTTGACCAATCAGACGAGCTTTCCCTGTGAACCAACCCGTCAGGCCCAATCGGGAGGGAATGGGGAGGGAGCTTGATCGTTTACTTTTGAAATTGCGGTCTCTCTCTCTGCCCATTTTGCAAACCCAGAGTGGCTTTCCTCTTAGTTATGGGCTATCACTTTAAAAACATGTGTCTTTTAGCTTTTTGAGAAGCACATTACGGCGCACTGCAATGTGAAAATGTGCTCATAAAATGTACTTACCAACTAACTCACTAACTACTAACTGTTTTAACGCACCAGAATACAGGAATGTACAGGTGTTAAGTTACAATTCTTCGAAGCAATTGTAACAGCTGTCTCAGTGGCAAATATGTCATACAGTTGCTTGATGCTGTACATGTAATACACGAGTACCTGTTGTTGTGTCTAGTGGTGGTGAACAAGCTTCTTATATTCAGTTGTATGCAAAAAAAAATCAGCAAAGTGGAAAGCGTAAGCCTCACATCGAGAAGGTCCTGATTCCATATACGATTAACCATGACCATAGAACAATGTGTTTCCACAATTCCCACAGAAAAGGATCCGAAACAGGCGGCTCCGAGTCAATAATAAGTATGCAGTCACGTTCCACGAGGTGAGGACAAAGCTGCTGTTGCTGTAGTGCCGTAGACAATAAAATACAGTTTTATGGCAGCCACGTCTCCATCAGTCTACCCCCGGGGCGACTGTGGCAGAGCGATGGAAATAGTGCCAATACCTCAAAATCAAAGTACTTTCTAGTGCAGCGTCTCCCCTTACATAACCTCCTCTCCTCCTGGAAACAAATACTCAATGCTTTTATGCTGTAAGCACAACATCTCAGGTGTGGGTGTGAAGCCAATTCCCGTAGTGAGAATATAGAAACACGCCTTGACCCCGACATGTACAAAGTTCTCCTCCCATGTCCTCCTCACTTTACCGCGTGCTATAGGCTTACCATTCTTTGCCTTTCCCCTGCTCTTACAACCTGGATGTCTTTCCATTTGATGCTTTCTCCCCCTGCCTCTCTCCGCCCGCGTCCTCCTGCTCGGTGTTTGATGTTATATTCAGAGTAACCTGCTTCATTCTCTGTTCTTTCTCTCTCATCTCCGCACGCTGAGACGCCGCATGTTCTTCCATCTTCTCCTCTGTTGCATGTTGCGCTGCGTCAAAAGTAAGCCATGAATTGATAATGTGTTCACCTGTAGCGTCGGCCTCTCCTCTTTGAAGGGGACGCATCATGCAAAATCGACTTTTTTTTTGTTAGCTTGTTGCAACGTTGTTCCCTCGTGAAAAAAACAACAACATTCCTGCAGTTGAATTCCGCTTCGTTCACATTGTTTGTCTCTTCTTCTCCTGAAGCGCTCCGGGGTTTTGGTGGGTAATATAATGAACCTAATAGTGTCCTACACATTCTAAAAGTAGGGCTAAATGATTTATCGCATTTGCAATTTCAGCGCCGAGTCGGGAGGGAGCTCTTTTAGTGCCCACAGTGCGGCCCGCGGGCACAAATGCGGCCCTCAGACAAATTCCGGGGTGGCCTTCAGGCTCCAGAGATGATACTCTTTACTGAAAGTTTCATAATTCCACACGATTAAAACGTCAAAAACGAACATTTATTGTGAGACAGAGTTGACTTTGAGGTTCCAAGCCTAAATGAAAGTGTAGGGCACGGTTTGAACCGCTCTTAAATACACCCGGGTGATTGTTTCCCCTGCACCGATCGTTGGCGCTCCACGCCGTCCACACTTCGACATGTGGTCCTTAAAGAAAAAAGTTTGAACACCGTTGTTTTAGGACCTCAGGGTCAGGGTTCAATGCTAACAGAGATAGAAGTATTAGGTCGAGGTCAAAGGTCAAGATCAATGTTTATTCATAAAGCACATTTAAAATACAGTTGACACTGCCCAAAGTGCTGTACATGGTTCAACAAGAGACACAAAATTAGCTCTCTGCATTCTTAACGCTGATGTTTTCACTGTACATCCATAATCTACTGCGCACCTTAACTAGACCTTTAATAAACAAAAAGTTTGCAACCTTTGTAATCCTGAACAACAGACTGTTTCTATAAATCAGTGTCTAAAAATGTTCAAAACAAAAATCAGAAAATGTCTCTTTATGTCTCCGTTAATTTAAAGTAGTAAAGTACCGGTTGTTGGAATGGAATGGAAGTGTATTTGTATCACTGGACACAAGTCACCCTAAGTGCTTGAAGTGTTGTTTTGCTAAGTTAGCACGCCAGACTCACAACAGGAAGGTTCCATGTTCTTTTCCTCTTGATGTGGAGGTTCCCTTCATAAACGTGAAGAGACGGGGTAAGCCAAGCAAGTTTGCAAGCACCCATTTCAACAAGTTATGCCTCATAGATCCACAAAGGTTAGCTACCTACATTTTTGGGGGGAATTGGGGAGAATTAAAGCTTTTTGTCTATAACTGGTAATAATTTCAAAACCTGGTTAGAAATTGCTATTGATCTCAGACAGCTTACTCTAGGTTCCTCTTGACCTATCATTCATTCATTCATTCATTCAATCTTTATTAAGGACACATGATCCATATTTATGTTAAAAATAAAAGAAGGTAGAACAATATTAAAATACTGCAAATAATTGCAGCAACAAATAGGTACCAGCAATACCCTAGCTGGCACTCACATAGCGCCAATGATTCCACATTTTTACGTGAATCTCATTGAGCTGATCTCAGGACACACCAGAGTCTGTATAATGGTATTCTGAGAGTTGCTCAGTCTACACATAAATTCAAAATAACAATGACGAAGTGCCGCAGGACAAGAGCGTACACCAGAGTCAGCAAACATCTGACTCGCACTACAGTGTCTAGGCATCTTTAACAGCAGCCTCACGGAGTCATTATATGCAAATCTGAGGCTCTGCAAGTTGGACTTTTTAAAACTTCGCCACGACTGTGCAATGTACAGAGGACAACACCAAGCTTTAAACAAATTAAAGTTTGATATCCACAGAACACATATAGAATTTCCTGACCAACATGTTCGATTGTCCATACAGTTTACACACCTGCCTGTGCATATTACAGTCCTCAGTGAGGTCCCTACAGATATAATGACCCAAATACTTAATAATAATAACACAGGGTGAACTCAGGGAATGTTAGAGACAGGTGCACACCTATGTTCCCCAGGTCCTATGTTCCCCCAGGTCCTATGTTCCCCAGGTGCAATTTTCCGTAGGTGAGTTGGTACTTCAACCAATCACAAGTCATGAGAGTGAAATGTCATACATATATCAATCAGCTTAACCCTGACCCTGCCCTAGTCACTAACCTTAAGGATAGTGGGCTGGTGCCTAATCTTAATCAATAGAAGTGGGGGAACATAGGTACTGGGGAACATAGGGCTGACCCCGTTAGAGACCCATCATCCTTGGTTCTCACAACCATTATATAGCTTTTCATGGCGTTATATTTAATATCATTATCAAAGCCATACTGTGAACAGATATTCAGGAGATGTTGAAGTCCTGCACTGTACGGACCGAACACAACCAGGTCATCTGCATACATGAGGTGACTAATGACAGAACCTCCTGCGACACAGCCAGTCTTACAATTATTGAGCTGTACAGAAAGATCGTCCATGTAAATATTAAAGAGCAGTGGGGACAGGATCCCACCCTGCCTGACCCCATTGCTGACCCTGAAGGAGTCAGACACTGACTCACCCCATTTCACCCATATAATCAGGTTCCGATGAGGGAACGTTATAACATGGTAAAAAGCTATACAAAGTGCTTAATTAAAACACCACCATGAACTTTTCCTGGCCAGCCATCCACTCCTGCTTTTTGTATCTGTTCCAAAAGTTCTATATCGCTCCAATCAAACACCATATTGTCATGACATGAAACAAAATTAACCACTAGTAAAATATTTTCTTAATGTACCTGTTTCATCTTCTCTTAGAGGATTGTCATCTTGCTGTTGTCTATCAAACGTTGTTTGGTCCAGTCCAGCCATGGTACATTTGTGTTGAATACTCCAACGCTTAAAATCTGAACAGTCGCTAATGACTCCTTGTATCCTTCAGTTTTTGTGGCAAAAACAACTTCACATTTGTCTCCGCTCTACTGGCCAATGCTCGTAAAACCACTAACCTCCTAAAAAAAAAACACATGCCACATCCTGCTTGTCAATCTGGAATTTGAAGAAATCCCCCCTGATCCCAGATACACATCTTTTTAAAGCATAGGGAAAATGTGTGTTCTGGCTGGCCATGCTACCATTAACCTTTTTGACCATTGGGACTAAGTTAGACCTACCCTGGACTCTGGCCCCATGCCTTGGCCCGATGTCGGTGACCAAGGCTTAGGAGACCATAGTGGAGACTGCCCATAACGCTCCCTTCATGAACAGTTAAGGGGTCCTTCACCTTGTGCTAGCTCTGGGTCTGAGGGTTGAGTCCTGCTTCACCCACTGCTGTTTTATAGAGAAGCACTCCATTACGGCTGCACTCTATCCCTCTGTAAAGCCACTCAGCCCAATGAGGCATTTATACGAGACATTCATGAGCTCATGTCACTGTGGAGCAGACAGGACCAGGCCGACTGCTGTCAGATCCAATCCATATGGTGCTAATCGTAGTGAGAGTAGAGGACCAATGGCAAGAGTCAGTGTAGTAGGAGTAATCGGAGTATTAGTAGCAAAGTCCCCTAATGGCTTGTAGCTGCGGACATTTCCCCAGTGGCACTACCTCAGCGGGCTGGGCTTGGGGTGGGTGAGGAGGAGTGTGACTACAGCAGCTGTCGATTCAGGTACGAGTTGTCGGACAAGTTGTTAAAGGAGTACCATGTCACATGACAGCAATGACCTTCAGGCCACAGTCCTAGCGGAATTATCAAGATTCATTTAAAGCAGTTTCCATCGGTGATTTAAAGGGAACAACAGTTTTTGTCTAAATGTCTAAATGTGTCCCCTGATCATTATTTGGACGTGTTTGGATTCTCAAAGCTGCCACATTCATCTATTGGCGTTTAGTCCTTTCCTGACCAACATCAAACATATAGTTTTAAATATAGTCTTCCCTTTTGGACACATTATGAGACAGTATTCTCATCGTAGTGAATGTGTGCTGAGAGAGAACACATTGACCTTTCTCACAGTCTTTGTTTCATGTAGATAAGTCTTGCCATTACAGACATTTCAACCTGGATAGACTTGAAGGAAAGCAGCGATTGGGAGGATTCATTGACATGATTGTTAGTTTTGGCGATCAGACCCCGGCCGTAGACATCGATGTATAAGTCCGTGTAAGTGAGCTTGGAGTTAGGGATGTCTTCACCCGGAGCCTGGATACTGGTGGTGGCACGGAAGACCCGTGAAGATGCAGCAGGTAGAAGCCGTGGACGGAAAAGGCGGAGAAGGGGTGGAGGTGGGTCGCAGCGCAGCTGGGAAGCGAACGAACCATGATTGCTGGGGCTTAAAAGCGGGACCGAGGGCGATGATTAGCTGCTATGGAGGTGCGGCTCTTACGCTGATGGCTGAGGTGGAGGTGTGGCCCTCTCGGAAGTGATCATTGGCTGGAAGTCGATGATGCTGAAATTAGTCTACCAGTTTGAATTAACGCCTAGGCTTCATATTAACCATAAACAAAGTAAAACAAATACAGTATTTTGACGGTTACCATAATTACCACAATGGCATTCTCATATTTATCACTTGTTTTTTGCACAATAAGTTCCACGATGCACCTTAAAGTCCTGGTTTAGACCTAGTTTAGTCACTGTGGAGCAGACAAATTATTCCAATTTCACAGAAACGGTCTGAACGAATGAAGAATGTAGAATGTTGCTTGATTTTTATACACGTGCATTGTGTTCTTGGAAAAGATACTTGACTTTTTCTTTGTGTCCTTTGTGTATGAGTATGTCCTGTAATAGTAATTGTTTGTTGTATTAATCATAATTAGGGGTAGTATCAGTTGTTGAAGTAATAGTGTCTCCCAACTGCATTGTAATCGAGATTTCATTCAGTGTTTTACTTGTCCCCAAAGAGATGATTGTGTTCTTTTGTCTCCACAGAACCCTAAATTCCAGGAGCCGGTCACGTTGGACTTCCTGGACGCTGAGCTCGAGAATGACATCAAAGTGGAGGTACATTTTTCTTCTGAAAGAGTCTTGTTGGTTGAAGAAGGACTGTATGAAGATTCTACATGTAAGAAGTACATAGCAGCAAATGTGTACTCAACGTTTCAGGAGTTCTTCATTATGCCTTATAATTATGCCTAGCACTTAAAATAATTTTGAGAAAATAGTGAAAAGGAACTGTCTGGGTTAAAGAGACTATTGAGAACAATAGTTTACATCTAGTAGAATGCAAATTGAGCAGGTGGAAGATCAATAAGACTTTGGTCCATAAAAACTCAGATGCCTCATGTCATCAGCAGGTGGGAGCCATACTCTACGCAGCTTGTGACTCGCTAGTATCATTATTGCTATGATTGTTTTCGGTTGCAGATCAGGACAACCATGATCGATGGAGAGACCGGCGAGCGCACCATCAACACCCTGGTCAAGAGTCAGGACGAGGTAAGGCATTCCCAAACTCGTCCACGCTCAGGGGGGCATTGTATCGACTTTCCAACCTAGAAATTCTTAGAGAGTGCGCAGTCGGAAAAAAAGTTTGATTAAATATGCTACACATTTAAATTGCCCTCATCTGCGAATTTATTATGTTAATAATCAGAGCAATGATAGCAATAATTCCACCCCATGTCATCAGCTGGAGGCAGGAAGTGAAAGGAAGGGAATACTGTAGGAACTAGCTATCATAAATACAACAGCTAGTTTGACACAACAGCTGCTGCAGAACAATCAGTTTCCTGCCTCCAGCTAAGCACCGCACAATGAAAAGGTCTGTATGACGCGATCTTCATACAGTTACAACTGTTTCCAGGCCTTTTATTCGTTTACGTAGTGGGGTAGTCGTTAGCCTACACTGGCGACTGGGAAACCTTCCATCCACAGAGCCTAGTTCTGTTGAAGTCGTGCGTGCCAGTATCTCCTGTCCTATTCATTCAAATCAAACGTGTCTGAAGCGTCATGCTAGCAACGTGCAATAATAGCTAAATAACTATAAAATGTGAATACATATAATTCAAGGTGATTGTTTCTTAGGCAAAATATTCAAACTGTTTAACTTTCAGGCTTCATTTGGTCAGACACTGGGATTAGGGATGTTGAAATCTTTACCTTCACATGTTTCAGTGGCCATCTGCAGGCCGTCATCAGAAAGCCCATCCAGAGAGCAATAAGGAAGCATAATATAAACACAGTAATAAAGCCACACACAAAACTGAGGCAGCTGTTAGTACATCCGAAGGACAGAATACCACAAGTGCAATTTACAAAATTGCATGCAAATCATGTAATATATCTTGTACAGTGAAATAGGGCGAGCTTTCCATATAAGAGAAAAGGAGCATCAAACCGAATGCGAAAAAGAAACTACTCACACAAACATAAAACGATAAGGCAGAGCAGGAGAATTTAAAATCAGCTATTTCGGCCCATAAATAAGTAATCGCATCATGGACGGGGACGAGGCGCGGGTTATCGGATCTGAAACCAACACATTTGAGCGCTGGAAATCAGGAAACGGAGCACCGACATCATCAACCGAAATGAAGCAGCCGGGTTTTGCTCCTGTCCCACAGATGGGACACCCTTCTCCGGAGATCACGCCCCCGTCGCCCTGAGGCTACCGGGCGGAAAGTGCGTTAGGCGTTAGGCCTGACAAAGGTAGAAAAGCGCTGTTGAAGTTGAGTCCATTTACCATAAGGGACTCTACACTGAACGTCGGTGATACTTCTGAGGACTTCTGAAGTATGTAAAGGTAAAGATTTCAACACCTCTAATCCTAGTGTCTGACCAAATGAACTCTGAAAGTTAAACTAGTAACACAAGTGGACACAATGAACATGACTAAGCTTAAGGTTGCTAAAAATGTAGTAATTCATCAAAATGAACGTGAGCCTTTAGCTTCAGGACAAACACGACCTTTCTAAACACAGACGTCTCCACCGCTGATGGTGCACCCGTGAATTTGGTGTTTAGTAACAGGTCGCCATGGTAACACTGAGGGGCTCTCTCCTTTGCTTATTATCTTTATTTATACAGGGAAGGCCCAATGAGAGTACGAGACTCTCTTTTTCATGAGCGCCCTGTTTCATAACAGTGAATAACAATACAATATTTACAAGTATCAATTAAAACAAGCACAATTTTCTTTATACATATCGAATACTAACTGTTTTAGATGTGAAAGAGGCACTAAAGAGTTCAATTGTAAAAGCGTTTGTAGTTTGTTCCATTTGTGGGCAGCGTAATATGAAAAGCCTCTTTTTCCCGTGTCACTCTTTACGAGTCCATTTTTCAAAACCAAACAGTCATGTGACCTGGTGTTGTAGCTACTTGAGCTGTAGTTGAGTTCACATGCGAGATAATCAGGAAGCCTCCCAACAAGTCCCTTATAAATAAATAAAATGCAGTGTTGCTCTCTTCGACTTGTCAGGGAAGACCAGCCGACTTTGTCATACAGTAAACAGTGATGAGTTCTGTATTTGTCTCCAGTTATAAATCGAATAGCAGAATGATAAACTGCATCGAGAGGTTTAAGAAAGGAAGGTGAAGTGTGCATATAAACTGTGTCGCCATAATCAAGGACTGATAAAAACGTAGCTTGAACAATTTCTTTTCTATAATTCAATGGAATACAAGATTTGTTTCTATAGTAAAATGATAATTTTGATTTAAGACTACGGCATAGTTTTGAAACATGCGTTTTAAAAGTCAATTTCTCATCCAGCCAGAAACCCAAGTATTTATAAGAGGACACTCTTTCTATAGCTGTGCCATCAAATGTATGGATATTTAAAGGTTGAGGTGCTTTGTGAAGGACAAAAAACAAACGGAGCGATGAATGCGTGTGATACCTGTCTCTTCCCTACTCGCCATCGCGCACGGCCGGGCTGTAGTATCGGGTCTGGCGGGTGCAGGCCTACATGAATACCTGATTTAACGGCGCTGAGAATAGAGCGCTGAGAGGGAGGCGGGGGTGCGCTTTAATAACATCTGAAAAGGGAGGACGGGCTTTCGTTGTCCGTACACAAAGCTAAAAAAACTGGACTATCTGAACACAATCCGTACGTCTAGTGACCCTACCCTCTTACCGTGCCGCCAACACTGAAGAACGACACACTCTTACTAAAAATGTTGTTTTGTGCAGCGATACATAGACCGTGGAGTGCGGACTTACACGTGGGCCCCCGTCAACGGCACCGACTACAGGTGAGGATCACTCATGTCTCTTTCACCAGTGGCTTTTGTGGTTAAAAAACGAGTCGGCTCATTTGTAAGGCTCGGCGATCTTGGATAAAAAATGCTAATGCCTCCGCATTCGGGGAACCATCCGCCATTGAGCGAATCCATTTGGCATTCTCATATCTGCGCTTTCACACAAAAATGTCCTCGTGGAGTGTAATCGCCGCGAGGCTCTTTTCACAGACACAATGGGAGCGTGAATGCAAGTGATTTAGACGGTGACTCAGTTTTCTAGTATGGCAGTCACCTCCGGAACATTTATCTGATGGATTACTTCACAGAGCCAACAGGGGGCACTGTTGTTTATATTATCACATAAAGAATTCGCTGTACTTTAAAGAAATGCGACGTCCACAATCATATTTCACATAGCTTTATTTCATGTGACACCCAGAGTTGCCAGGTCTGCAGTTTATCTACACAATTGGGGCTACTTTTGAATTGTCCGTTGCGGGAGGAAATCCAGAGCAGAGGGATGCAGTTCTCTTGTGCTGATTTTAAACCTGCCGTGGCCGCAAAATGATCTGCCTAGAGGAATTTTTTCTTGTGACGGGCGAGTGAAGCCGTACGACACTTCAACGCTTTCCTCACAGCAGACCCAGCTAAAGATGGGGAGTTTCAGAGCTGCTTCATTTTGTTCGAACACCGACACACTGACTTAATGCGACTTTTCATAAATACGACTGCAAATCGAACCGGTTGATGTGTGCAACTGAAGTTTTAAGCAAGCGTGCATGTTTTTCAATTTCATTCAGTCAGAGCTGATTTGCTGTATAGCACTCCATACGTTTCCTGTGGCCAGGCGGTTGCATGGGAAAATGCGGCACATTTTTTTGGCACTTTTTCACATCGCCAAAGTAAGGGCGAGTAAATATCGGCGGTTTAGCGCCTCACTGTCAAACCAAGGCAACACACTGAAACACTCTGAGCCGCTTCAACACACTGACACGCGATAAGCACTTTTTGAGACAACTGACACTTTGATCACGTGACCAGCTGTAGTAAAACCATAGACTGTAGAATTGATAGACAGCTTCTGCTCACTTCTCCCCGTTTACCATCATGACCACGTTTGAAAGGGAAATCGTGGCGGATTTACAGTCTCCTCCTGCCGGGCTCTGACGGAGCATGTTTCTAAAAAGGGCAAATGAGAGGGATCCTCACTGTATGCCCGCGTCATTAGCTCTAATGCTAACGGCCTGTCAATCAAAGTCCGGCCCTCATTGTAACTAGCCCAGCGTTATCACAGGAGCGACATCTAGCTGTAGAAAGTTTAAAACAATTTGAAACCAGGCTTTACAGTTGTTTAGAATGTGTGTAAAGTGCAATGCTTTCTAATGGAAAACTAGCTTGTTTTGCCGCCCACATATGGAGGTTCTACAGCAATGGCCCTTAGCGTCACAGTCACAAAGCAGAGCAACCAGCATTGAGTAAAACAGGCTCTGGTGAAGAGCTTCGAAGCAATCTGCTTCAGGAAGAGCAACACAAGCTCAGTCGCTCCGGTTTGTTTTCCCCATCATACATTGTTTTGACCTGTCAGTCATCTCACTCACCGTGCAGACTGTCCCGCTCCCTCTGCCCCGTCACGTGTACAGGTAATCCCTCTGGACATCATAAATAACTATCATTCATGTGAACTTTCAAATGTTAAGCACGGTTAAATAACATTATAGGGGTACAAAACAAAACCCGGCTGACGATAGAGAGAGCTGAAAGGTTGATACCGAGACTTACAGCAGTAAATAAGAAGTGACACTTACACACATGTTCTTTTTACCGATGTTAACCCAAGTGAGATGGAGACACCGCGTACACTGTGCCCATCTCAGTGAGACACCCATAAAGGCTGTGGGAGAGACAGGAACAGCATCAGGCTCAGGCTGAGAGCGTTTGTGTGAAAGAGGATGGAGTTTACAGTAGAAGGGTAGCTCTTAATCTGTTTGGATGGGCACAGCAGCCTAAAATGCATATGTTTTTAAAGCATACGTTTTAATTTGGCTATTCATTGTGACTGTTCATATGAATTGTGGTACATATTCATATTAATATTAATAGGTCATAGCATGAGGGAGAAGAGTAAACAAACTGAAAAGAGAGAAATAGGCCATAGAGGTCATAGAGGTCAATTTGGCTATATTTTTATTTCTTGGACCTGGCAAACCCTGTGACGCCCTGCTCCTGACCAGAAATGGAGTAACTGTGCTGATGCTTAAATAATTTATTAGTAAATCATCACCCATGAACCAATCTCTGATCTCAGCCAGGCGTTCCTTCCTGGGGGAGACTAGGGCACGAGTGAAACAGACACGGGGAGAATACAAACTGCACACAGAATATCCAAAAGGGTCAAAGTGGAAGTCCTCTCACTGACTCGCGGTGTGACTTCTCCATCTCTCTTGACAGTCTGGCCCTGGTTCTGCCCAAATACAGCGAACACTTCATTCAGGCCCGACTGGGGGACGACATTCAACAGGCCATGGGTGAGTGTTTGGCATCATGAAGACTGTCCTCTGCTCTGTCTTTATCCAGTCTGTCTAACTATTACAAAATTAAAGTCATTTATATCCAGCTGAAGGGTCATTTGACATCAGGCTCTAATAAAAAAGTGAGAAGTCAATTATAAGTCATCACTTAATATTTGCTTTAGATTATGGAAATCTTACAAATGGGAAAAATCTGCATCTTGCTTAAGAACTCAAATGGATTCCTTTTACTTCATTTGGAGACAATGAATTCATTTTATTTCTTCTGTCCTGAATGACTCTAAATGACTTGACATGCAGAATCCTTCATATTTTATTTATTCTTCTTGGTGACAAAGTTCACGACTGTAATCAACCAGTTTAATGTTTTTGTTTGAAGGTTCTGTACTATATTCGACCCATAATTCCACAGATATCCCCCCATGTTAGAGTGATCATCTAAATGCATGTTCCAATGTACTGAAAGTCTTTGCCTTTCATCTAATCTCTTCCTATTCTCCACCTCTCGTTTCTGACCTGGGGATTTCACAGCGTCCACTTGGGGCAAGTATCTGTCTTTTTGAGCATTGTTCTGTGTCTGCACGCTATCATTCCATACAGGCTCCATGTGCGCTGTAGTGACGACGAGTCGGACAGGCCAAATTAATGAGGATTTATGGAGACGCTACATGTAGCGAGCGCCACTTTGATCATGAGATATGAAAGTAACCGAATCCAGTGCATATTTTTTTTATGAAGGGGATTTATTATGCTTTGATTGTGGCTCTGTAAAATACTTTTGTCCTTTGACATTGCAATTTTATGTTTTATAATCTGTAGTATTTTCGGGTGATTGCGCAGCAGTCTGCCTCATTCCTTTGCAGTGAAGGTGAGGCAGGGCATGGTGAAAATCATGATTTCTTGCTAGTTTTCTCCTTTAAAGCAGTACTGAGTAACTTGTGTACCTTATTAAATCCTTTCCGTAGTCCCTCTGGGGTTTATACAAGTGTTAATGGGATGATTGGGGGGGTCGGAGGCCCCAATACACACTAATAGAATCACGAAGAAGAAGCTAACAGGCTAACGGCCAATCTCCATTGTGTAATTGGATGTACAATATCCCTCTGTCCCTTCGTCCTTTCTGTCAGTGAAGTATTCACTCTCACGGACAATTAATAAGTAAAAAAACGCAACATGCTACGACGCCTGCAGTGGCACTTATGGCCTCTAAGGCACACGAGTTACTTAGGACTGCTTTAACATATTCGTTTTTATGTCAGAATATAAAAAAGGCAAAACTTACCCTGTACGATGCTTATTTTATGATGAGAGGGATTTATTTGACAATTCTCAGCCTGATTTATTGAGCTTTGAATCGAACCCAAAATCCCATTTGTTTTTAATAATTTTGTTCACTTATCTTTAACTTTTATAAAAACTGAACAAGATCCAAAATTTCCTCAGTGAAATTTTTTTAATTTATTTTTTTAAATAAAACCACACATTTAACCTCTTACCCCCCACCTGAACCGAGCGTATTTTCTCCAGTGCGGCTTTACACAAATCTAAAAGCTTCTCAACTGGAGAAGTCATGTTTTCGTCTTTGTTTTGGGACTTTTATTCACCACGTTTTTGTCACTTTTTTTGTTTGACGTTTTTGTTGTGTTGTTAGCCTCGTTGCAATCACTATTTTATGCTTTTTTGTAAGCTTTTAGATTTGGGTAAAGCCAAACCGGAGAAAAATGTGCTCTGTTGTGCGCGGGTTTAGAGGTTACATCTCCATTATTGAGATTAGAGAAAAGATCGGCAAGTTTGGAAATTTTTCCATGAATAAAAAGTCTTCTTTTTTATATAAAAAACATGACAGAAAACTTGCCTTACGTTGTTTTCCTCATATTTATCTCAGTAATGTTCAGCAAAAGTTTCAAATTGATTTCTCTGAATGTATTCCCCCCCCCTGAGCTTAGACAAGTTGATACGCACCTGTCTGGTCTTTGTGCTCGTGGAAGAGCGTGTTCGCTTCTAACTTCAGCCCCCGTTTGGCACCATAGAAATACATTGGGAGAGGCCAAATGCTAACAACATCTTTGGTCGTTTTGCGTGACTGAGGGCACGCACAAAGGCCAGACAGGTACGCATCAACTCGTCTAAGCTCAGGTAAGAACATATCTGAGTATGGAAAAACGGTGGCCTGTCCCTTTAACATAGAGACTGCAGTTACGCGACCTGAAGTGGCAGTAGTGAGTGTAAAAATGTCCAACTTGCATCTACTGCCTTTAAAAAAAAGACAACATTCTCCATAAATTGTCCAACATGAATAAAACAAAAGAGGGGTCAAAAGGAATATTTTACAAAACGCGACCGGTCCGGGCAAACGCCACGCCGGTGCCATGGACTTCATCATGTCCCCCTGATGTATTACAAGGGCCCCGCATTCAGATGATGGATGGCCCGAGACAGACGCGCCAATGCTGTTTCCCCACTACAAATGAGCTACAAGTGGACAACATTGTGACAAAGATGCACACGCGCACACACACACACACACACACACACACACACACACACACACACACACACACACACATACGTGTTTTTATGGTTTATGTTGACCTTTTGGAAAAACCAACCCTGGTGTGGTTTAAGAGGACTATGGTTTCCCATGGTCCTAGAGAGATAAGCTCTGGATAGACTAACTGTAAAAAATCTGAAAAAAATGTAGGTCTATTTAACATCCTTGTATCAGCTACGGTTGTCTATACACAGCCACCAACCAGAAGGTGGTTCATGAGGACCAAAGATGAATTATGAGGACTTTAAACATAACTGAACCACAATTCCCCTATGAGAGACCAACAGGCCCGTTTGGAACCATGAGGCCGTCCTTCCGTGGACCCACCACCTGCAGGAGGAGCCATAGGGGACTGGTGCTATGTGATTTGGGCAGCTCCAACGGCTGCCTCCACGACCCGGCAACGGACAAGTGGGAGAAAATGGATGGATGGATGAACCACAATTAGAGGCTGGAAAAGTTTTAATGTTCTTCATACATACACTCCATGCTTATCCATCTTTTACCTTTAGTTGTCTTTTACGTGCTAGTCCACGATTTCTCACAAAGTCTCTTATATTCTGCAGTGTTCTCTGACTTAAGGCCATTTCTGCTTGCTTACACTGAGTTACTTCATTTTTTGTGGCCAGTTTTCCTCTCTTGATGTGTTTTTTAAAATGCCGCATTACAGTTGCTTCTTCAGTCTTTGACCATGCTCTTTTTGTCACTCTGCGTTTTGGTCCAGGTTGCTTTGCAGGCCTCTGTGCTGCCTCTGAAAAGGAAAATTAGGAATTAATTTAAACAAAACAATGTGAATAAGTCAGAGCAAGACTACTACAGGAGTAAACAGAAGAACTTGCCTTCAAAATCAGAGGTATCTCCATCAGCTATGTCGATCGGGTCATCATCTATAACCACAGTTGCCGCTTGTTTCTCAGCAGAGTCGCCCGAGTCACTGTGACTCTCCTCTTCGGCCTCATCTGCACTGATGGGAATTTCATCTAAAAACAAAAGGGGGATTCAATTCAATCAGCCCGCTCCTAAAGCCACCAGGCCTGGGAAAACTCACCAAGGCTGGGGCTAAGATCCCCAGCCGGCTCCTAAAGCTACCAGCCCCGCACCAACATCCACCACAATGACCCACCCTCTCCTCCACTAACACTACCCGGCTCAGGGCACTCCTACCCCGGCCCTACACGCACACCCTCGCCCCCCTGACTCCTCTGGACCTCCTCTGACCAGCCTGCTCCTAAAGCTACCAGCCCCGCACCAACATCCACCACAATGACCCACCCTCTCCTCCACTTACACTACCCGGCTCAGGGCACTCCTACCCCGGCCCTACACGCACACCCTCGCCCCCCTGACTCCTCTGGACCTTCTCTGACCAGCCTGCTCCTAAAGCTACCAGCCCCGCACCAACATCCACCACAATGACCCACCCTCTCCTCCACTTACACTACCCGGCTCAGGGCACTCCTACCCCGGCCCTACACGCACACCCTCGCCCCCCTGACTCCTCTGGACCTTCTCTGACCAGCCTGCTCCTAAAGCTACCAGCCCCGCACCAACATTCACCACAATGACCCACCCTCTCCTCCACTTACACTACCCGGCTCAGGGCACTCCTACCCCGGCCTACACGCACACCCTCGCCCCCCTGACTCCTCTGGACCTCCTCTGACCAGCCTGCTCCTAAAGCTACCAGCCCCGCACCAACATCCACCACAATGACCCACCCTCTCCTCCACTAACACTACCCGGCTCAGGGCACTCCTACCCCGGCCTACATGCACACCCAGATAAGAGATACATTTAACAAACCTTCAAGTTCAATCTCCTCCAGCGTCTTTCCTTTTAGCGAGGAAATGGATCCCTTCTCCATTAAAAGCAATACTTTGGATATCTTTGCAAGTTGTGTTGTTGGAACAGGCAGTCTGTAGAATTCCCTGTGTACGCGGATATCATGTCCAAGGAAGTCTGCCACCTGATCCAGCTCATTCTCCTGGAGGTTTAAGACTTGAGATAGCGTGGCCACATGTTTCCTGAGACCGGTCGACCGGAGGTGCTCGGGGTACTTTGTGTCGCACTGTGTGGAGAAACGTCTCAGGCAGTCACTTCCTCTATAATGGGTTGGTGCTTTGGGTCGTGCAAATAAGAATGGGTTTGAGGGAGACACACCACATTCTTTCCTCTTATTTGTGAGTAGTGTAAGACCATTGACAACAGGTCGGGGGAGAAGAACTGCAACTTTTCTCCCTCTTTTACCCATAATTTCCACGCGACTTAGATACCGGCAGAGCTTCTTTTCTGTGTCCGATAAACCAAGGCTTACATCCGCATGAAGTTGTTGATTATCCCTCTCCAGAAAATGTTTCAGAGGCATTTTGGAAACCTCTCCAGCTCGCCGACGGTTGAACACAATGATTTGTGTGAGCAACACCATGGCAAGACGGGCATAAGTTTGAGCATCATCTGTTTCTTGCAGTTTGCTTGTGGCCTCTTCTGCTGCCTTTTCCAAAAACTTGTGAAGTTTCACAACATCTTCAGTGAATGGTAAGGTTAACGGTTTATTAAACTTGGCATCGCTCAGTGTGTTAAGGGCATTGTGAGATACATATTCTTTCCACTTGGTACTGAGCAACTTCTTAAATGTTTCAGTATACTTCACCAGCTTCTCATCTTCTGCCATCAAGCTCCGGCAGTGGATGATGTCGCAGATCTTATTCAGTGTGTGGCCGAGTTTAAGAGCAAGGCTCGGGGTTTTGTACGAAAGATTGTCATCATTAAAACCTGCTACCTTTTTGACCGCTTGTACCACTTTCTCAAAGTTTGCAGGCCTAACAGCATCTTCCAGGGTCGGCACAGAGAAATCTGTCCGCAAGCACAGCAGCAGACGTCCCACTTCTCTCAGTTTTTGTCTTATGTATTCATACTTTGTTGTATCTTGTCCATGAATGTTGTAAAGTGACTGGGCAAACTGGAGAATACAGAAGTCATTTCGAACAACTGATCCAACTTCATCCACGTTCATAACACTGAGAAGCTTCCAAACCCCACCCGAGATTTGCGCACATAAGGCGGCATCCTGAGCTGATGCAGAGCCGAGGATCCTTCTCCTTCCAGACGTCTCTTCTTGGTTTGCATCTTCGGGTTTGTGAGGGCACCTGCGAGTATGCTTCCATAGTTCTTTGCGGAGAAACATGCCTTGACAATACATGCAGTGAATAAACTTTCCATCCAAAGCTTTTTTTTTGCATCGTCGCTTCACTTTCAATTGCCCTTTCCCACTTTGTAATACTGCTTGATTATGTAAAAAGTTCCCTTTATTCCTAATTTTTTCAATCCGTTTGTTGCGCTCCTTGACATCAGTAAGGGAAAAGACTTGTACAATCTCTGCATTGGTCTTGTGTGTTTTAAGATGTCTCGATATTTTCTTCTGGGGCTTACCGCAGACAAAGCAGTAATTTATGGAACTTGTCCGCTGTGGGTCTCCTCTTTGTGGACCATTCTCTGAATGCAACTCTGAGGTGTATGAAGAACTACCTTGCTGGCTGGTTCCCGGTGCACTAGAAGCAGGAGCAAGACTTGTATCCGAGTTTTGTGTCAGCCATATATTTGGATGGGGGAGCTCATCTAAATCTTCATCACCCACATAGTCTGGGTCTGAGTCTGGGTTGTTTTTTTCTTGTGCCATCTCCTGCCTTTGGTCCTTCCCAGTGTCACTCTGAAAGATAAACAGACAATACTTGAACCTACAAAGAACCACCCAGGCTGGGGCTAAGTTCCACAGCCAGCTCCTAAACCCAATACCCCGGTCCCCAACTCATCAGGGCCGGGGAAAACTCACCAAGGCTGGGGCTAAGTTCCACAGCCTGCTCCTAAAGCTACCAGCCCCGCACCAACATCCACCACAATGACCCACCCTCTCCTCCACTTTCACTACCCGGCTCAGGGCACTCCAACCCCGGCCTACACGCACACCCTCGCCCCCCTGACTCCTCTGGACCTTCTCTGACCAGCCTGCTCCTAAAGCTACCAGCCCCGCACCAACATCCACCACAATGACCCACCCTCTCCTCCACTTACACTACCCGGCTCAGGGCACTCCAACCCCGGCCTACACGCACACCCTCGCCCCCCTGACTCCTCTGGACCTTCTCTGACCAGCCTGCTCCTAAAGCTACCAGCCCCGCACCAACATCCACCACAATGACCCACCCTCTCCTCCACTAACACTACCCGGCTCAGGGCACTCCTACCCCGGCCCTACACGCACACCCTCGCCCCCCTGACTCCTCTGGACCTTCTCTGACCAGCCTGCTCCTAAAGCTACCAGCCCCGCACCAACATCCACCACAATGACCCACCCTCTCCTCCACTTACACTACCCGGCTCAGGGCACTCCTACCCCGGCCTACACGCACACCGTCGCCCCCCTGACTCCTCTGGACCTCCTCTGACCAGCCTGCTCCTAAAGCTACCAGCCCCGCACCAACATCCACCACAATGACCCACCCTCTCCTCCACTTTCACTACCCGGCTCAGGGCACTCCTACCCCGGCCCTACACGCACACCCTCGCCCCCCTGACTCCTCTGGACCTCCTCTGACCAGCCTGCTCCTAAAGCTACCAGCCCCGCACCAACATCCACCACAATGACCCACCCTCTCCTCCACTTTCACTACCCGGCTCAGGGCACTCCAACCCCGGCCTACACGCACACCCTCGCCCCCCTGACTCCTCTGGACCTCCTCTGACCAGCCTGCTCCTAAAGCTACCAGCCCCGCACCAACATCCACCACAATGACCCACCCTCTCCTCCACTAACACTACCCGGCTCAGGGCACTCCAACCCCGGCCTACACGCACACCCTCGCCCCCCTGACTCCTCTGGACCTCCTCTGACCAGCCTGCTCCTAAAGCTACCAGCCCCGCACCAACATCCACCACAATGACCCACCCTCTCCTCCACTTACACTACCCGGCTCAGGGCACTCCTACCCCGGCCCTACACCCACACCCTCGCCCCCCTGACTCCTCTGGACCTCCTCTGACCAGCCTGCTCCTAAAGCTACCAGCCCCGCACCAACATCCACCACAATGACCCACCCTCTCCTCCACTTACACTACCCGGCTCAGGGCACTCCTACCCCGGCCTACACGCACACCGTCGCCCCCCTGACTCCTCTGGACCTCCTCTGACCAGCCTGCTCCTAAAGCTACCAGCCCCGCACCAACATCCACCACAATGACCCACCCTCTCCTCCACTTTCACTACCCGGCTCAGGGCACTCCTACCCCGGCCCTACACGCACACCCTCGCCCCCCTGACTCCTCTGGACCTCCTCTGACCAGCCTGCTCCTAAAGCTACCAGCCCCGCACCAACATCCACCACAATGACCCACCCTCTCCTCCACTTACACTACCCGGCTCAGGGCACTCCTACCCCGGCCTACACGCACACCCTCGCCCCCCTGACTCCTCTGGACCTCCGGGGACACACAGCCCACATCTCGGACCCACTCTTAAGCACCCCTCCTCGGACTACACCCCCCAACTCATCCAGGCCGGGGAAAACTCACCAAGGCTGGGGCTAAGTTCCACAGCCAGCTCCAAAACCCAATAGCCCGGTCCCCAAATCATCCAGCCCGGGGATAAATCCTCCAGGCCGGGGCTAAGTTCCATTCAGAAAATACTTGATAACGTATATTTAACAAGGACTAGATACTTACCAATATATTTTCTTGTCTTCTTTGGAGTGAACTTTCTCTTGGTCCTTCTTCTTCGCATTACCATTAGATGTCTTCCGAAATCACTCAACATGCCCGGACACATATCCCGCACGTGTCCCCATAAAGAACCAATCACAATGGAGCCTTCAATACCGCCAGAGTAGGGTAGGGGGAGCACATCATACACTCCATACACAAGAAGTCAGGTTGGGGTATTATATGGACGTCAAATAAACTTTCAATTTATGGTTTTTAAAAGCTAAGAATTTAAAAAAACTTGATATGTGCATGATATATTATCATTGAGCATTAAAAGGACTTCAGAAAAACAATGAAATTATGCTCTTTATATGCTAAAAATGAAAATACAAAATCTTGGTTTATGAGGACCGTAGCATAGTCCTGCTAATCCCCTTAGGTTCTCGTAGTGCTGGTGAGTAGTCAGGTCAATTGGCTCCATAAACCATATATACAGACACACACACACACACACACACACACACACACACACACACACACACACACACACAAGAACATATCCCTGACGCCCCCATACCCCCCGGCCGGACCGTGAATCTGTCTCTGAGGCTTTTATTGTGAAGGGCACGGTTATTATGTCACACTCCGCTGCGTCTCCAAGTCAGGGCGGCGTGATTGTTTTAGCAGAACCCCCGCTGCTCCGCTCCCAATACGTTTTAACAGCGCTGTCCGGGCTGTCCGTACGGTCCCGTGAGTGATGGCCAGTTGTGCCCCGTCGTGTCGTTTACGAGATGAGGATTACCAGGCCGATATTTCAAATCACATCCAGACTCGAGGCGCTGGTTCTCCCGACGCGTTGGAACTGCGTCACCCGTTTAAACCTTTACTGGATCACAGCTCTTTCAACGCGAACACATTGAGACTTTCTTTTGAGTAATGGGTTCCCTTTTTCTTTGTTTGCTTGATATGAAGAGATGGACATGAAACACTTTCTATATGCTGGGTTGCAGGTTCTAGAATTTGATGATGTCACTGGACCCAGCGGGGGCAGGAGCCAGTTTTTCCTATTACCAACATTACACTTTCACAAGTCGTAGCTCAAAAGAAAGAGTATGAATTACAAAAATGATCATTAACATCAGTCCCTGGGTCCATGATCTCTCTGTTCAAGACCAAAAATGTCCTCAAAAACAAATTTATTTTTCCTCCATATAATAGTATTGGTCTTTGGAATGATGTGATGTCACCTGCAACCCAGCAATATTTCTCTCAAATATAGTTCACTAATCGCTCCAAATCTGTTGTCACTGTGAGCACTTCTTCTTTGTCAGAGAATCCATTCTGGATTGTAGACAGCCTACGGCACCGGTGCAATATTCATGTGTCTAATCGGCATCTTGATATGCCACAGCATAGGGGGGATGGATTATCTGACAAAGGAGAAGGGCTCACCGACACAGAATCAGACAGATTTTCCGTCAGATTTCTACTCTTGTTCAGTGTACAGGGTTTCCCACTTATGGGTAACATGTTGCATGTGAAGAATAACGTAGTAAGGCCTGTTATGCCATTTAGGATGCAAGAAACACCAGAGTGTTCATTGCCAAGAAGGAGACGGCAATGAGTAATGTATAAGAGAAATTAAACAACAATGGCACAAGACATTCTCCTAAACAAACCATTGTCTATGATGGAAAACTCCTGTACGACTGAGAGGCTACACAAACACCTCGGAACAGGTATAGATATAGAGCAAAACTAATCAACTAGCTGAGGAGTGATGTCACGCGCACGTGCTCATTGTAAATTAGCGGTCTAAGATTCTGACAACAGATAGTGCCTAAAATAATCAAATCGGCGTGGTCGACACACACGCCGCCGTGGGCTCCGCAAACAAACACACAAACGATCAGACGAAACGCAAAGAAAGCAACAGCCAACAGCGACCATGAGTTGGCTCAGTGTTGGCTCAGTGCAAAGCCTCGGCTCGCATGTGCACTGGTCGTGGTAGATGTTCCCATACGGAGGACAGTCCAGTTTGTGAAACAGACGTTTTTGAAGTCCAAAACGTGGGGATGGTTCAGCCTCCGGGCCGTCTCGAGATCGGATGGTCGGGAGTTCAAATCCCGCCTCCTGTAGGTGCACACTGTCATTGTGTCCTTGGGCAAGACACTCCACCCACCTCGCCTCCAGTGTCTGTGCACATGGACGTATGAATTGGAGAGTGGATGGGTGAGTGGTTCCCTTCTGTAAAGTTCAGATCATTTACCAAAACAGCACTGAATCCACATTTTTAAGGCATGTGGTCTTAAACTTTTGATCAGCTGCAAAACCAGCCTATTTTAGTTTATTTGTTGTTTTCAATAAAAAACGTCACTATTTTTTTTTTAGTCTCACTTCCATTTCTTCTTGCTGCATATTGAAGTTCTACTTTGAACCTTGTTAAAGGGGGTGTATTATGTAAAATCGACTTTTTCAAGCTTTATATCCTGTTATTATGTCATTCCCTCATTAAACACATGCCTGGAGTGTTGCCTCGGCTCATTCACGTATTTTTGAGTAATCAGTAAAAACCTAGACGGCGGCCATTTTAGGTGTAGCTATGCCTCAGTCCTCCTAGGAACGCCCCCACCTCCTGGAGACGCCTCCGGACCTTTCGTCACCAGCCAAGCCCCCAACCACTGCTCCTCAGCTCAGCAGAGCCCCCTCCCCCGCACAGTGTTGTTGTTTAAATGCCACAGTAGTGTGCTGAAGGGGGCGTGTCGGAAAGCTTCTTAAAGAGACAGAGGCCTATTTCAAGACGTTCAGTACAGCCATTTTGAGAGAGCAATTTTATTCAAGGCAGTTATTTTAATTTACTGCATATACAGACCAACAGAAGGTTACATTAGTAGTGTGCTATAGACTGGTGCTATGTGATTGAAAAAAGCATAATACCCCCTCTTTAAGTTTTTCCAACTGGTCTTAAACCTTTGATGGGGACGGTCTTAATGATGGGTGGGTTACATTAAGTTCTCTATACTCCACCAACAAAGCAAAAGTTCAAAATAGTTGGATTCACCAAAACAATTTTTTTTGTCCCGCCAGTAATATCCCAGTGCTTTTCCACATTACTACAAGACACGGCCAGCTTAATGCCTGTCATGTCATTTACGAGATAAGAACCACCGGGCAGCACAGCACGGTCCATAAAACCACAGCAAACGCATGTTGTAGAGCCATCACTCCTCCATGGGATATCCCGTTACCGCCGGAGTCCCTCATGACGTTCTGTGGGAAATATTTACAGGCGTTTGTCACAAGAACAATGTGTTTTATCAGCCCTTCTGTCCCGACTTTGATCTAACGCTGCCTCTCTGCCTCTCTGTCTCTCTCTGTCTCTCTCTGTCTCGGTCTCTCTCTTGGCGTTTTCTTTTTGGGGATCTGAACAGGTAAAAAAGGCAAGTGTTTCCCGTTTCTCCTTTGAATGTCCCGCTTCGTCCGAGGCTAAACGCTCGTAACAGTCCAATAGTTGTGCATGTTTACTAGTTTTCCCCAGAACCCCGCTCCGGGCTAACCGAGTGTGCCAACTGTTGCTGCTTCAAACATTTCCATTTATTTAATCCCATTTTTCCAGAGATATCCAGGAAGTAACGACAACATCGCGTAGCAACGGCCTTTTTCTCTACTTTATTCTTTCCCGAATATTCACACACGCAGAAAGTGTGCGGATGAACGAATGTGTAGACGGCACCGGTGATACAAAATGTTAATGCGATGATCAAAGGATGAGGAGAAAGGCCGCTGTGGGGAAAAGGTTCACAGTGACGACATGTGTCTATTGTACGTGGACTCTGTCAAAATCTTTGCACATCCTGTCAACCTTCATCCCAATTTCCGACAAAAGCGTAAAGAAATGACTTAAATTGTGACTAAAGACTAAAATGCATTTTCATCCAAAAGACTAAGAGGTAGGGCTGGGCGATATGGCCAAAAAGTAAAATCTAGATTTATTTTATTTTTATTTTGATCGATTTTATTGGAAATAAACTTTGAAAGGACTCCTGATCTTTCATATGAAGAAACCTGCTCATTAATATTTAGATTCATAATATAGCCTACACAATTAGGCCCATTCAAAATTGTTATTTCTGTTTAATTATTCCTTGTCTGCTCTCAAAAGTAAAAGACATGGAGCAGCGGACGTGATTTTACGATGTAGCCATTTTCCACATTGTTTGCTTTTAAATTAATTCATTAATTCATTGAATTAATTCAATTTATCTCTCCCAGCCCTGCTAAGAGGGCTGTCAAAAACAGCTCTGCTCACACCTTAGTTTAATGAGAGAAATGGAAATCTTGGCCAAGGATGAATCTGTAGAGGTCTGTTGCTTTTACTTGAGCATTAAAATGGCATTAAAGGGCATTAAAGTTCATTACATTTGAACTATATTAACCCTGTATAATCACAGCAGCATCTCTGTACACTGGTACATGCACTGATACTGAACTACTGCTAACCATCAGTCGTGTTTTAAGGTTTAGTTTTTGAGTCTCAAGTCGTGATCCTCTTCTTAAACTGTGCCTCTGTGTCCTGAAGCCATGGACACCATACAGGTGGAGCGCTTTGACGAGTTCGGCTACACCTACATCGCCCCTCGGTGAGTACCCGCTCCTCTCGCTCTCTATAATCCGTCCAAAACCCCGTGTGACCACTGCTCTGTGCAGGGAGTACTGCAAAGAACTGAAGATCTCCCACAACAACAGCCAGTTCCTCCAGGACTTCAACATGTTCATCGACAGCAACACGCCCGACGCCTGTGAGTGTTTTTATGTTTTTAACCGTGAAACAAATAACAAATGGGGTGTCCAGATGAGCAGTCAGCAGCGGATGGAAGGGTGATCTGGGTGCCCCCTGTCCTTAGATCCTCCTTTCTGGCCAGGAAAAAAAATGAAATAAAATAGAAAACTAAAACAGTTGGAGAAAACTGGTAACCCTGATAGAGAACCACAGGAAGAAAACATCCAGTCCTCCGGATGGACAGGTTATAGATTTACCCAGGGCTGATGGGAGTCCCTCTCCAGACAGGGCTGAACCCCACCTGAACCAAGCACATTTTCTCCAGTTTGGCACTACCCAAATCTAAAAGCTTCTTGGAAAAAAGCGTAAAAAAATACAACGAAAAGGTGATGAAAAAGCAACAAAAAACCCACAAAAAAGCAACAATGAAACAACAAAAGAGCGACAAAAACATGCCAGAAAAGCAATATCAAAAGGATTGGCCACCGTTTGTCCATACTGTGATATGTTCTCACCTGAGCTCAGACGAGTTGATACGTACCTGTCTGGTCTTTGTGCGTGCGCTCAGTCACCCAAAAAGACCAAAGATGTTGTTAGCATTTAGCCTCTCCTCCTCTCCTCTATGGGGCCAAACGGGGGTGATTACGCCTTGAAAAATAGTACCCCTTTTTTATCCTCTTAGAAAATCGACCTTCAAAACTAATCGTAACTTTTTTTTTGTCACGTTGTCACCGTGTTTTGTTTTTTTTCCACACAAAAAAACGAATTTTTGTTGTGTTTTTTGTTGATTTTTCATTGCTTTTTTGTCTTGTTTTTTGTTTTTGTTTTTATTGCTTTTCTGTTGCATTTCTGTTCATTTTCCGGCACATTTGAGTCACTCTTTTGTTACTTTTTGTTGTCTTTGTGTCACGTTTTTGTTGCTTTTTTGTCATGTTTTTGTCAGTATTCTGTTTCATCATTGCTTTTTGTCGCATTTTTGTTACGTTTTCATCCTCGTTTCATTCTCTTTTTTAAGCTTTTGGATTTGGGTAAAGCCAAACTGGAGGAAACGTGCTCAGTTCAGGTGGGGGTTAAGAGGTTACAAAAAAAACAGGATGACAAAAAAGTGACAAACATGACAAAAAAAATATGAAAACACAACAACACAAATGTGACAAAAAATGTACATTCATTTATGTAAGCTCCAATCAAGAAGCTTTTAGATTTGGGTAAAGCAGAACTGGTGAAAGTGTGCCCAGTTAAATCCTCCCTGCTCTAGAACATTCCGTCAGTAGTGTTTGGCCTCGGATTTGCATTTCCTGTATTTGCTCCATAAAGCCCCTAATCATCAGATCCCTTCTGAGTCGTTCTGCGCTCAGACTGCACTCATTATGGGCCCTTGATTTGTTGTTTGTAGATAAAATGTTTTTTTTTTGTAAAAGCAGAGGTTGCTCCGGCTCCTTGATGTAAATCGCTGAGAGCGGCTAATGAGCGCTCGGTTCAATGCGACCATTTCACTTTGTAATCAAGTCTTCTGTTCACGCACAGACAGAATGTAAAATATATGTATTTACTGCTAATTAGAATTACAAAAAAAGCTAAACTTCCCTTGGCTGTTTTGATCTTTTCTTTCTTATTAATCTCATGAAAATGACACTGGTATTTGGTGATTGAGTACCACCATGTATTCCTTTGATTTTAAGAGAGTAACTGTATTCTAAATATCAGAGGTGGGAGGTTAGGCCTCACTTTCTAACTTATTTCCAAAATATCTTAAATCTTCTTGAAAATCTGCAGATCTGCTAGAGCCTCCTTGAAATTTTGCACTTTTGAACATTGAGGTTAATATCAAACTTTAAAATCTAATGCATATGAATTTTAAGTTTAGCCAATATTGAAAAGTCACAAATAAAAGAAAATGTACTTTTAAGACTCCAGTTTGTACTAAAGTTATATATATATACTAGAGGGCCTGGGGGTACTTCACAAAAAAGGAAACAAGAGTCTTTCATACATGAATATAAATACAGTATAAAATTATATTCTTTATTTGTACTTATTCTGACAGTTTTTTGAGACAGAGGTTCCCCTATAATGCCCCAGCCCCTTGTATGCTCAGATTCGCCCCTGCAGCTCAAAGTACATTCTGCACAGTCTTCAGTCCTGCTGTAACAGGCCTCTGTGCAGCTGCGGAAAACAGCCACCAAATGCTGTACAAACGTGTGTGAACGTCTGCACATGTGTTTGTGCTCAGCTAAGAGAAAAGAGATTTGCATCGGCGCATTGAGTGGCCTTGTGTACGAAATGCGCGGTATAAATAAAGTTGCCTTGCCTTGCATCGCGCATTCCTGACACCTCCGCATCTACGAACGTCTTCCTGTCCTCAATAAACTTCTCTGAAGATCTTGGGCCTGGCGCACTCGGTGCACAGGCCTCTGGCCAACTGAGATGTTACGAGGGGTAGAGCTATTGCCTCTGCGCCTCCGCCGCCCGCGAGAGGAGGCGACTGCTCTGATGGGGGCGCTGCTGACATTCATGTCCTCGTTTATATCGCGCTGCCTTTTGTTCTCTCTTAAGCATGATAGGCTCTTACAGGTCAAACTAAAAACTTTATTAACCCCATCGTGTGCTAAACAATATTTTTTTTTTCTCAAGAGAAAGAGCTACAGCCCCGCTTGGCCGTAAACGAAAAAACAAAACAAATGCACATGTTCACCCCCACTCCCCCACAACCCCTCCCCTTCCCGGCTGCGGAGTCGATCAGGTTGGAGGAAAAAGTGTTTCTCCACCCCAGTACTTCCCACTTAAATGTGCTAAGCCTGCAGTGGCAAGATCACAAAGTGCGCTCCTCCTGTTACGCTACAGCCGGCGTTTTGACACACACGATCGGCCCCTATAAGTCTTCAACTCTTCAATCTCTACTTTGAGGATATTTAGCATTTCAGCAAAGAGTAACTGTACCAGAGTATTCTAAACACATGTTACTTCCCAACGCTAAATATCAATGTCTGGGTCCCCGATAGGACGCTTCTAAGCAACCTTTATGTCCACTTTAAGGCCCTATGAAATGTATTTATACAAAACAGATGGAGCGAACCTGCACCTGCTGCTGAAGAGAGAGAGATACCAGCAACCATTCAGATCTGAGCGAGGAAGAGAGTCTGACCACGAGCAAAATGACCGTAAAACCTTGGCAAACTCTGTATATACATCGAAGTGTGGACTGGCGTTAAATTGCAGTGGAGGTAGACGGACAGAATATGCAAAAGAAATAAAACAACTTCAGGGATGGTTTTGGACGATATATTTATTTATTGAAAGTTGATTTTGCACGATATGGGCCCATTAAAGATGGGTCAGAGCATTCAGATAAAAATACAAAAAAACAAAGAACCACTAAGACATGACTTATTCCAGAGTTCTGCTTGCCATACTTGGACAATCTATATTTGAGAAAGACTGTTATATGACCTCACTGATGTAGAAGGAATGAAAGTGATGTCACAGTACAGCAGCAAGAGCCAATGATGTAAGTGCATACCCATCTGTAATGCGCTCGGAAATCTCAGTCCATCCACTTAACTTGTGCCGTTTGCTGACTCATCACGGTGTCCATTTCCGTGACACCACCGGTCAGCGGCGCCCAAAGGTCCCGGCCCGGCCATTCCATTACGCTGGGTGACACCGGGGGGACATCATCAGGGTGAGCCAGGCCTTTTCCCTGAAGCTGAGGCTGACAGGTCGCCCTCAGGCTGAGTCATCATGCGCTCCTGTCATCGCCTAATGCAGCTCAAACAGCGGCATCAGTAAAATGTCCTTTCAGAAGTTTGCCACGGTCAGGGAGAATATCACAAACACCTGAAGGTCTTCCATCAGACTGAGATTAAGTCACAACTTTTCAAATTTGCATTAAAGGAACAGGCCACCGTGTTTCCATACTGAGATATGTTCTTACCTGAGCTTAGACGAGTTGATGCGTACCTGTCTGGTCTTTGTGTGTGCGCCCAGTCATGCAAAACGACCAAAGATGTTGTTAGCACTTAGCCTCTCCCAGCATATTATAGCTCCAAACGGGGTGAAGTTCGAAGCGACCACGCTCTTCCACGGGCACAAAGACCAGACAGGAGCGTATCAACTCGTCTAAGCTCAGCTAAGAACAGATCTCCGTATGGAAAAACTGTGACCTGTCCTTTAACATTGTTTTGATTCAGTATTTTTGTTGTAAAATATTGAATATTGCAGTTTGTCTCATATCGTCCAGCCCATGTAGTTTTGCTCTGGATAATTATGCTCTGTCATACGGGGTCTTAAGAAATATGTCATGAGCTATTTTTATCCGTGATTAATGAATCTCTCGTTTATTAAAGATATTATTTATGTGAGGAAATAATCCGAGTTTGCAGGATAAATGCTGCTGAACTGAAGATGATTTCTGAAAAGAATCATGGAACATGTATAAGGAGGATGGCTTATTCAGAGCACCTTCTGCTTGTCAATATCAAGGCTGATATTTCACAGTTACAAATACAAAGTGGAGCTTATTATTTGCATTTCCTCAGTTTTAACAAACTGTTTAAGAAACACAGTAGTCTAACAGGGCAATATTCAGCGGTTCACATCGTGCATCTTTAAAGCCTGCTTTATACCCGCTCCGTGTCCTCTCACCTTCATGGGGCACCATGCCGCCTCTCACTTCGCTGTCGTTTGCGGATTTATTCAAGTCAATGAGGGCAGCAGTAAAGGCTGTTTATTTGCTGTGCAGAATGCAAAGCGAGACTCCACAGTTGTAGCTGTGCTTTAGGCAGAGCCCAGAGGCCGCGCTCAGAGATCGAGCAGGGCTGTGTTTGGACTTTAACTACAGCTTTATTTTAAATCCGTCACAATGACGGGTGGCCTTCAAACGTTTCCATCAAAGCTAAAAATATGACATACATGACAAAGAATTTCCGGTTAATGTAACGTCTGGTCGAGCCTCGTGCTCAGATCAGTGAGAGCCTGACAAACCTAAGAACTAAACAATAACCAACCTGATGAACTGCATATATGAGTATGGTTTCCTATGTCCAGTACTTTTTTCACATTCTGATAAGTGACTTTCTCTTATACTCTTCGCCTGAGCACATAGCGGAGTAGTAGAAGGAAGTGCATGCTGTCAAATCAAGTGCAATGCATTCAAACAGCGTCAGGCGAGCGTATCATTAGTTTTAGAGAATTTAATACAATTAAATTGCTATTTATCATTTTGGGTAAAGGCTGTACAACAGTGGTACGACTCAAAATGATAAAGAGCTATTTCATTTGATTCTGTTCTGTAAGTGTTACAGATTAACTTTTTCTGGGCTCGATTTGTTTCTAAACGCAGGCTGTAGACTAGACTTTACCACTGACAGGGAGGCGCACCGTGAAATCTTCAACTCAGTTGGACAGGGGCTGGCGAATGGCCATGTTATGCACAACACTGTTCCCTCCCCAAGCGTTTTCCTTCTGCAGACCGTACAGACGCAGAGACATAATGGCCCAAGCCATTATCATAACTATAGTGGTTACCACAGTTGGAAAGTGAATGGACCTCTGTGGTGATGGTCCCTGTTTTATACTGTTGTCTGTAACTGTGTGTGTAAAGCCAGCGCCACATGTGAGATGCTCTTAACACATTTATGCTTTCAAGCTCACACTTGTACCATCGCGGACAAAGCTTCTCAAACGTCATCTCTTCTGGGTTGTGCTAGAGTTGAGGACGACGTTGCCTCGCTCGTTAAAGGCATCATCAGCGACTATCTTTAAGCAACCGGCATGTACAGTTCTACTAGGAAGTAGTAAGTAAGTAAGTGCTTTATTGTCATTGTACAAGCGTACAACGAAATAGTGTTCAGGTGTTAGTCCTGAGCTGCTGCGACTGAGCCTCGCTGCCACTGTGCATCAACCTGACCCGCATGACCTTGTCGGACGGGGAAACTGTAGCACTCGGAAGAAACCTGGCTGTCTCCTCTGATCCTCTGAAACGGTGCTGCGCCTCCTGGGTTTGTCCCTGTTTCAGAGCGTGGTGTTCTGCACTGGTCAGCTCCACCTCCTCCTTCCTCTTCCTTCCTCCGATTCACAACAGTCTTTCACCATCTCTCCTTTTGTCCTTTTTTGTTTCTCTTGGTGCCTCTTCAGTGTCTCAGAAGAAGACATTTGTAGGTCTCAAATGGGTTTAGCTGAAAAGCTAGCATTTTGTTTACCTTTAAAAAGCTGCTTTCTTCAGGACCATTTTAGACTCTCAAAGTAAACAAATCCACCAAACCTCCACAAAAACACGGCAAAGACGCACAAAAGTATCCAGAAAAACAATGTGGAACAAAGAAACCACAAATGCAGTTTGCAGAAAAAACCCCTCTCTACGAGATCTGTATAAATGTTGCCTCAACACTAACTCCAGAACAGAAAACAACCCTTGTCTACGGTGAACATGAAGCTACTCACCTCCCGTTGATCCTGCTGATTAATACAGACTTCTATCAGCTGCTTGTGCGCTTTACTCGCTCATTGACATCACTTTCCATTTGCCTCCTCTCCTTGAGCCAAAATACCCACTCTTCCAGTTCTTTACATTCAAAGTGTCCTCCGGAGATGACGAGAACACATTCTGGGGAAGCAGGCTACACTCGTGTACATTTCTGGTCTATAGAACTCTTGGGGAGGCCACTAATCTTTCATGTGGACTTCCTGGCCACCATCCCTCAAAAAGAAGCCCACGTCGCCCTGTCTTCTCGGTTGGACACCTTCATGATGAATGCTGTGAGGCTGCGCTTGCGTCTTCATTTCTCCGGCCCAAAGACTTGGCCCACCACAAACGCTGTTCCTCACCCGGCGCTGATATGATTCATCAGGACGCCTGGAAACCCTCAACGAGTCCCAGGGAAATAGATTCACTGAAGTTGCCCAGGAGTAATGCCTTGCACGGCGGCACAAGGGCAATAACTCATGCAGGCTTGTTCGCCTTCCCTTGCCCAGATTAAAACTTGCCAGCTTGTAAATTCACCGCAACAAAGTAACTGCTGTGTGAGAAACTCTATAGTTTCCTTTTCGTGGCTAATGTTACGTTCCCTCATTTACTCCGTTTAGAGGAATCCGGTTCACTTTGGCCACGTCGTCTTCTGCTGAAGCGCTCTCATCTTTCCATACAATGATATACAATACATAGCAGACTTTTACTGTCAGGTTAAACATGATTTAATGGCAATTGTTTACTCTTTGAATAGGTTGAGGAATACAGTGTGTGAAAAGTGCGAAAGTCAAATTTCAAAAGGATGGGTCAAATGCAGAGGACACATTTCCCTACAGGGACAATAAAGTATACAAACAAACATTCACACAGTCTATCCATGTGAATAATGAAGCAAGGGCAAGATAAAATGATCTCCTAAAGGCATGGAGTGACATTCCCATGACATTTCCTCCCAAAACATCAGGTTTTATTTCCATATTTTACATTTTCAACATAATAGTTTGAGGGATTTTTTCCTTACAAAAGTCTCCCAGAGCTACGATATTTCTGGGCTGCCTGTCACGCACTGCTCTTTTGAGGTCCATGCAGGATCTTTAATGATGTTTAGGTCAGGAGACTGAAGAACACGGCTAAACCTTCAGACTGCACCTCTTCTTTATGTAATTCATTGTAATGTTGAGCTGTGTTTACGATCATTACCCATTTGTTTAATTAGGGCTGTCAAAATTAAATCTTTAACTCACGATTAATAAAAAAAAAAATTAATCGCGATTAATTTAATTAATCGTGATTAATCGTATCATATGTTTTGACCAAACACACTCCTGGATCTGAGCCCCACATGACCTGAAAGGCAAAGCTCTTGTATTTACTACATATAAGCCAGAGGTTTCCAACCTTTTTACACGATGATGCACTTTTATGTAACAACAGCGACAGATGCGTCAAAGAGGTTTGTCCCATTATGCTTTTTCAATGAAAGTGACTTTAATTTTGTCCTTGAACTGTACGTTATGAACCTAAAAGTTTGCCGATACTTCTCGAAATGTTCAACACGCAAAGAAAATGTGGTCCATAGAATTATTAACCTGTTAATATTTGGTTAATGAAATGTCAGCAAATGCTTTCAATTTGAGTGCTTTATGTTGGCCAAGTATTACTAATGAATATAATTAGAGACAAAATTGATCAAATTTCACAAGTGCGATTAATAACAATAAAAATAAAAATCGACTGACAGCACTATTTTTAACATCAGCTTTTCCACAGATGAAGTCGCGTTTCCCCTCACAATTTGTTGGAAATGAATTATATATATTCTTTGTTCTACCTAAGAAATGTTCCCTGTGCCACTGGCTCCAACAGTCGAAGCCAGCGTAATGCTGCTGAGTCATGTTTGTCTTCCTGTTTGTCTTTAGGTAATGTGTCCCTGGTGAGCCGCCTGATCCTGGACGCGGGGCTGACGGCGGAGCTGGTGAAAGAATGGAAGAAAGAGAGCGTGTAAGTTGCTCAATGATGTATGAAGTTACTTGTTTCCACGTGGATTCATGTGCAACCACGCACTTTTTGGCTTGATGAGCGAAGTTGGAACATTCAAATTGGACGGAAGATTTCAGCATCATCACAACGAGGGTCTGCTTTTGTACTGCGACACGAGATATACTGCACTGTTTGGACCATATTTACTTTTCCAACACACTCTGATTTGGGGAAGATAATGAAGTTGGATTTTTAGCAATTGGTCTTAATGGTTTAAAAGGAAGTGTATGTTGAGGATATAAACACATATTATCTCAACAAGTGATGATATGCGGCGCCTTATTTGAAAGTGCATTTATTTGAGTTAAGCTTGCTTTTTTTCAGACAAATGGTATTTATTTATTGATGTCAATTTGTAAAAGGAAAGTTACTTCAGCACGGATCTCTAAATGTTCAGCATCCAAGGATAATAAAACAATAAACAATAAATCTTTACAAAGAGTTATGGATAGTAATAATGCCTGACCAAAAAAGTATCTTGCGTTGTTACAATAAACTTCCATTTCCACCAAGATCTTGCATTGGTGAGAGTGTGACCACTGACTTCTCCTGCAAGCTTCTCAACAGGGTCAATGGCCGATCCAGCTCATGCTCCCGGAACCACTCTTTCATGTGTGAAAATGACATCTTATGTGAGCCCCATCAACTCTGGCATTGTCATCTTGCCAATATGCCTGTGTCATCAAGGAAAGAGAAATCCATGGATGTTCAGGACGTTCAGGTCGTCAGCTGAGGCACATAGTGTTGCTGAACCTAGACCTGGCCTGACCAAGAAGGTTCCAGGCTTGATGCCCAGACCATGATGGGCCTGTGTGGTGTTTGCATGTTCATCCCAACCCTCCAGATTTCCTAGCCTTTCCTATGCTCTTTTCAAACACAGGAGTGTGTGGAATAACTTTCATGGCAAATGATTATTGGTTTCGGATCAAAACAATAACCGTTTACTGTATTTGTAGCACATTGCTCTATAGAATATCAAAGACTATCCAGTGGTCCTGAAACGTTGGTGGTACTTGGACTTCCTCAGGTGGTCCTCTGCAGTTTAGGCTTCTGACAGGTTCCACAGGATGGGTCTAATGCAGATCTAATTTCCAGACTATAAACTGTTACTTTTTTCCTACCCTTTGAACCTTGCGGCTTATACAACGGTGCACCTTATTTATAAATGTTTATGGTCATACTGAACATTGTGTCATGTGTCGCCCTATCTCTGTCTCATTCCTCCACATCTGTCCACCGGAGCTGGGGCAGCAGGATGCCCTCCCGTGCTGTATCTACCATGGCTTCGAGTGCAAAATAAATGTGTTTAATTCTCTTAATGCTGAAATATTATGGAGGGTCCGGCGATGCACGGGTATCAAAAGCCAAGAACCCAGCACAGATCACCTTCGAGCACAGGAAAAGGGAGCGTTTTGGCTTCGAAGTTCTTAACACACTTAAATTAAAGTAAATATACCTGTAGGCCGCTGTTCTCTTGGTCAATTTGAAGAGAAAAGTCCAGTATTTCCAGCGCTGATAACGCTTCAAATTCAAAGGCTTATAGACCAGTGTGTAAAAATAAATAAATAAAATAAATAAATAAACTTGATCAATGTTGTTGAGCGCTTATATTCAGGTGCGCTCAATAGTCCGGAATATACGGTACACTGTTCAGTACAACAACAGTTTTGGCTTGCCTTTAGCCAGGACTTATGCCTTCAGGTGGACAGTTTGAACTCAAAATTGTAGAGACTTCCAAATGCTTGTAGCCTCTTCGAAATGTTTGTTTACCTCACATCTCCCTGACTTTTTTTTTTCTTTTGCGCTTTGACGAACTTAACGAAAGCAGTTCACACCATCGCGAGCTCTGCCAACACGTTTGGTGGAAAATGAAAAAAAAAAAACAGTACAGTAATTACAACAGCGTGTCTCTTTAGCGCCTGCTTGTCTCCAATAATCTAAACACGCATTCACATGCAACGCGCCGTGTCTGGATAGCATTAACGCCTATCACAAACAAACACGGGCGCTGAAAGCCCTTTCGCGTTCGGGCCCGCGGAGAGGCAAGGCAAAACCACACAGATGCTTCTAGAGCTGTTTGGCAAATTAGGTTTTCCCATTCACGTCTCGCAACCAGAAGCATTTTGTATTTGTATTTTTTTCAGGGCTGTGTTTGAACAAGCTGTAAATACCAACAAGAGAAATGAATTACAAGATGAGCCTGGGAAGAACATCGCCGCCGTTTGTTCCGACAGTGGTGCGGGTTTCCAAGTTCACTGCATATCACCAGTAACAGGAGATTAGAGGGAAAGATGGACAAATAAAGTCATGAGCAATCAACTTTTTTTGATAACTAGACTTTTGTGTAGAACACTCTGGGCAGAAGCTTGCTTTGAAATGACAGGACACTGTAACTAGTTCAGGAAGTCGTCCCAAACTCTCTCAATCTGGACATGAAGGCGTTCGAAGAAATAGGGTTTTGTTAATTTCCAGTCTTTTTTGCAACAGTAGGAACAAACAAAAGCCCTTTCGTTCAGTTCTGCGCAGCAAAACGGAACACAAAAGCAACAGGTGAGCGTTTGAACGCCAAGAAGAGTCAACACTTCTCCATGTGATGAAATTACAGATGTAGCAGCGCGGCAGTCCAACTGTCATCACTAGTAGTGCCAGGATTCAATCTCTGGGTGGGCAGCCAGGACAGTGGTGGGGCCTCTACCGTCGCTATACAGCCTGATCAACAACAACAAAAGTGTCCCTTACCTGGATGTAACTAACTGTTCTGATCTGGGGTTGGTCAGGTCTAGGTTTAGCGACACTATGCGCCCAACGAATGAAATCATCCAAGCCTGAACATCCCGGATGACCAGGTTATTCCATCAATAGATTTCGTCTTCCCTGATGGCACGGGCATATTCCAAGATGACGATGCCAGGGTTCATCAGGCCCATATTGTGAAAGAGTGGTTCAGGGAGCACAAGTCCAGATCTTAACTCCAGTGAGACTCTTTGGGATGTGCTGGAGAAGGTTTGGGGCAGTGCTCACTGTCTCCCATCATCTATACAAGATCTTGGTGAAAAATGGATCTGGATCTTTGGACATTCCAACAATGCCACAGCGAATGGTGCTGTGATCAAAGCTATAAAGGCTACAACCAAATATTATAGAGTGTGACCTTTTTTCTGTGGCGACCTGTTTTTGATCAGGCAAAGGTGCCTGATCATGGCAGATTTACAGACTCCTCCTCCCCAGCTCTGACAAAGCATGTTCTTAATAAGGGCATAAGGCTGGGATCTTCACTGTAGACTCGGCCCTTGCATGACGTGTAGCTCGTGCAGCTCCAATGCTAACAATCCGACCCTCATTAGTACGAGATTTCAAAAAATTATATTTTGAAAACCAGCCTAATTTCTTTAATTGTGACTATCTAGGCGTTATCTCAGGACGAATAATTAGCCGTAGAAAGTGTTTAAAAAATAGAAACCAGGCGTTAAAGTTGTTTTTTAACGTGTCTAAAGTCCAATGCTTTTCAATGGGAGACTAGCGGCTATATGGAGGTACTACAGCAACGGCGGAGCAATGGCGGCCTCCAGTGTTGCGGTCGTAAAGCAGAGCAGCCAGCGGCCATTGAGTTCCAACAGTCAAAGGCTAACACATTAGCTTATCCTGGCTCAGCGCTTCACCGGGCCTAGCCAGTCACAAAGCAGTAGTTAACCCCACCTGAATCGAGGGCATTATCTCCAGTTTGGCTTTACCCAAATCTAAAAGCTTCTTGAAAAAAGTGTCAAAATAGCGACAATAATAGGACAAAACACAACAAAAAAGCCACAAAAGAGCAAGAGAGAAGTGAGAAAAAAAAACGCAACAAAAAAGTGACGATTAGATGAGTTTTGTAGGTCTGAGCTTTCAGATCAGGCGTTACACTGGCCTACAGGCTGTGACCTTTTAGATTTGGGTAACGCTGAACTGAAGAAAATCCACTTGGTTTAGCTGGGGGTTCCTGTGTTCCCTTAGAGCAGCTCTGCCTGGCTTAGAATTTTCACCTTACAACAAGAAGGTCCCGGGTTAGATCCTTAGTGTGTGGAGATCAGATGTGATCAGTAAAGTACATTTACTTAAGTACTGTACTCAAGTAGAGTGAAGAGCTGTATTTTACTTGAGTAGTATTTGTTGTATTTAGAATGTATTACTTTCTCCTTCACTACATTTCTATAAAGGCTCCAAAGTAAAAAGGTAATTTGACTATGTATAAAACCTATTAATGCATGCCCTGTGAACAGTAGGTGGCGCTGTGCAGGTGAACCTTCTAAACCACTGACTCACAACAAGGACAAAGTTTTGTCCCCGTTGTGTTGCCGTACAGAGGGGAATTCAGGCATGTTTTTGAGGCTGCAAAGTTATTTTATTACACTTGTAAACTGAGCTGTACTTTCTACTCTGAATACTTTAGTATTTTCTAAAGGAAATACTTGAGTACTTTCACATAATTTGAGTAACCTCTACTTTTATTGGAGTAATATTTGTGTTTGACCAGAAGTCCTTCGTTATGAAATGAAGTACTTCAAACTCCTCTGGTGAAGATGCACGTTCTAATTGGTTTCCTCCAACACTAAAAAAAACATACACAATAGGTTCCCCTTTGAAGCCAGGACTCCCCTGATAAAAGAGAATCTGAATGGGGCTGTTTCCAGTTAAACAGTACAATACAAATCCAGATGTTCCCAAAAGGGTTTGAAAGATAGCCCTGGAGTAGCTCAGGCTGGTGAGCTGATGAAGAAGAGGGTCGTGAGGGTCACATGTGTCAGAGCATTCTGTGGAAACAAGGCTTCCTTTAGCAGGAGCGGTTACTCACTTGGCAGAGGCTCCCCTCGCCGTGCAGCGTTTTAGCGCTCCTCTGTGTAATAGGATTTGCTGACTTTAGGAGGCATTACCAAGCATCCACTAATGAGAACAACAGGTTTAGCCCTCTGCACAAACCCAGTGTCACTGCACACTCAGGGCTCCACTTTACTTTTATGATGCTAATGTCGGCTCATGTCTTAACAGGATTGGGGTTTTCATTGTTTAAGTACCATATGAATGCAAATATTACAGAGCTGTGATAATGGCCAATTCCTTCATCCAACACAAGAGCCAAATTGGCTTTGCTTTAGACTCTCAGCTCCAAATATTTACCACAGGCACCATTTGTTAGATCCCTGATCATCTTTTGTGTCATTTTGTAACTGTTATTTTGAGTAAGAGTTCATCTCAGCCCATTAATCTTTTGTCCCGACTGGACCCCATTTGGACCAAGACCTAAAAACCTTCTTCGTTTAAAGGAATACAATCCACGCATTCTCTCATTCTGTGTTAGGGTTATGAAATCTGGTCATACATTTTCTTACTTTAGGAGAATAATAAACTGCACTATGGTTTTGGGTTTTTGCATTTATAAACAGTACCATGTTAAAGGTGAAGGGTAAACAAATGACCATTGAAAATGACATGTTGTCATTTTGGGGGTTTGGTGGCTAATGGACTTTTCTGAACTATTGGGACTTATGTCGTGACCCATTTTGTGCTGATTCTGCTTCACTAAAAAAACACATGTTGGAGAGCTTTGTGGGTTGACCTGAGACCGCTCTAGTTTCAGCTTTATTTACCTTAATGTCTGTGTTGATAGAATAATTTTTGAAATATAACTGACCTTGTATCACATAATAATAATAATAATGCCTTACACTTGTATTGCGCTTTACAAGCCTGTATTACCAAGTTTCTCAAAGCGCTACACTGTCGTCATTATTCATTCACTCCATACCTGGTGGTGGTAAGCCACTGTTGTAGCCACAGCTGCCCTGGGGTAGACTGACTGAAGAGAGGCAACCAGTCCGTGCCATCGGCCCCTCCGACCACCACCAACCACTCACTCACTCACTACATTCACCCGGGCTTCCTGGTGTTCCCAATCTGCTGCAAAACGCTGCGGCTCGGCTGCTTACAAAGACTCGCCGGCACAGTCACATCACTCCAGTGCTGCGCTCCCTACACGGGCTCCAAGCACATGTTGGAGTTAATCTAAAACTTTAAATGTTTGTTTTTAAACCTATTCATGAACTTGCACCATCTTATCCATGTGAACCGCTCATTGCACATCAGCCCAGTCGAGCACTTTTCAGGCTCTGAACTCTGCCTGTTGAGTCACTGACCTGACACTGTTTAGAGCTACATTGAAAACTCACCTGTGACGATCTGCCTTTAGCTGCTCATTGCACATATATCATGTAAATGTTTATCTATTTTGTGTTGAAATAGTTATTACATTGCACTTATGGAAAGCACTTGGGTTCAGTAGATGCTGTTGTAAAGCGCTAAACTAATACAGGTTGATTGATTGATTGATTGATTGATTGATTGCATCAAAGTTAGTTCAGTCGCATTCACAAGCTCTCGCTCCAACAGTCGCACCATCAGCAGCGAGACAACGATCAGCTGTTCGCCGAACGTATTCCCATGACAACGAGCCTGAAACGATCAGAGCCCTGTTAATGTCAACCGCTCTTCCCCAGACCCAAACCCACTGCTCTCAGGTCGAACCCGAGCCCGTGTGAAAACCCCCTTAGTTTTATTATTTTATCTTATAGAAAATACTAACTACCACATGATAACCTGAAGAAATGTAAACACGTTTTGGCTTCGATGGTTAGCCAGGATGACCAGATGACCCCGTTCAGCTGATGGCTCTTTTAGACGGCAGAGACATTATCGGGAAGTGCCATCTTTTTAAACCAAATGGCAAAGAAGCTCCAGAGAAGGAAAAGTGACGATGCTTTTGAAGCTGATTTAATTAAATGAAGTTCCTTTGCGTCTTTGTTTTGCAGAGACGGCGTGGTGGCCAGGTTTGTAGCCACAGATGGAGGGATTACCCGAGTCTTTCCAAAAAGGTATCGCTCCTTCACTCTCCTTCTCTATCTGTCTTTCTCTATCTGTCTTTCTCTCTCCCCCGCTCTGGTCTTCTCAGTTACAAAGCGCCCTGAACTCTCTAAAAGTATGGGATGGAAATGGATCCTGACTGTCTTAACACTCTTAGCCGGGGATTTTTTGGCTGCCCCGCTCACCTGCTCCACTGGACCGGTCCAAAAGCACGCTGGATTAGAGACTTCTAGCACATAACTGCAGAGCTTGCCAAGCCACAAAGAGATCAGTATCTGCAGATGCTCGGGAGGAGTTATTCACTTTCTTGGACTCCTTTGTGTTTGTGATGTTGCAGACTAACTTTAGGACAACGCACGTGTCAAGAAAATGCCCCTAGGACTTGAGATGTTTAAGAATGTAGGTATTCAAAATGCCAGCAGAGGGCGGTCTACTGCTACTGGGGGGGGGGGGGGGGTACTCATGCCTAACCGTGTGAGGTACAGCGGGGGTCTCCAACCTTTTTCATATGAGAAACTTTTAGGTAAAAAAAACAAAAATCTACTCAAGGCGTCTGACAAGAGGAAGTATTCATGACGCTCAGCAGCTGTGGTTTGAAATGCCTTTCCTGCGACCAGGCATTCGGATCAGAGGAATCATACGCTTCAATAAACTGATGAAAACACAAACGTGGGCGCAATTAACAAGGCACTGGATTACAAACCTGTTTAAAAGGGGATTTTATTGTGACTTGATCGCTGGACAGACAGGTACTACACACTCAAACCCACACGTACTGAAATAATATCAGAGAGAGTAAAGAGGCGAGATTTGTGTCAGAGAAATGAAGGCTGGTAAAACTATTCCACTGTCACCAAAGCACAAGCGAAGAATCAGGAAACCGTTTTCATTCATGTTGTTTTTTATTTTTTTAGTTTATGGTTTTTACTGAATTTACTGAGGTAAACCCGTACGAGCGTCTGATTACAAGACTTTCAGGCGTCCAAACAGAAGCAACAGATCCGTGCGGTTAGGTGTGTAGGCAGCTATAGGCTGTATCGGCTGTAAGCTCCGGTCCAGAAATGTGTAGATGTGGGTAAAACTGAACTGGAGAAAATGTGCTCGGTTAAGACGGTCAGAGGTTAATCCACTTGAAACTCAAAAATCAAGGACATATGAAGAAATCCCGAGAAGTCATATACTAGGGGTGCTAAACTGAAGGAAGGCTGCAGACACAGTTACATCCTCCACAAACACATGATGTGTCTTTGTAACGGTTTCTCCAAGTCCCGCGGATGACCAGTGCGACGTGTAAGCTCTAATCCTGCTCATTGTCCGCCTCGAAAGATTTGTTTCCAAACATGTCCAAGCGTAATGTCGTCCAGGAGCAGCCCGAGCCTCGAGTCAAACGCGCCGCTCTGTGAGTGCTTTTGAGAGGCCGTGTGTGGAAAGCACAACTGAAACTTATCATCAACGAGCGCACGGCCAGAACTGCACTGTTTTTTTTCCCTTTCTTTAACAGCACGGTTTTGTTTTGCATTGAATTATAAAGCAGCCAATTGTATTTATAGATTATAAACACTGTGTAACGCACTTGACACACCGGCCCGTGGGACAGCTGAACCGTTCCACCCCTACCATATACTATATCTCACTCTGCATCCATGTCATCTTTTTTCTTTCTTTTTTAAGCACCGGGCCAGATTGGTCGGAGAATCCAGAGCCGTACGAATGCAGCTCCTACAAGAGGGCCCTGGACAACGAGATCTACATCTTCACCGCGCCCATTTTCAACGGTACGTTTGGGCATATTTACTCAGTGAATGCAGTTTCATCTGTATGGTGGATCGTGTTATTCCTGCCCTGTGTGTGTGCGTGTGTGTATGTGTGTAGGTTTGGCCATAAAAGGTGTAACGCTTTGTGAATTTGTTCCGAGCGAAAATCAAACAGTGATCAGTGTCTAATGAAATGTGTGCTGTGTCGGCACCAGCCACAGTCAAACCGAAACCCACATTCGAATCACAGTTGGTTAGTGTACCCGGCTGCCAGTCTATTTTCATTTTGAGACGGAGGAGCCGAATGGGAACACCACCCAAGGAATATCATTCACACTGACGTTTCGGTTTACACCTGCCTACAACGGTAAGCTTTTATTTTTACTTCTTAACACAGGTGAAAGGTGTTTGTTGTTTATTCGGTTTTGGCGCGATCGGAGGGGGGAGGAGTTTTTTGCTGTGATTGGATCAAGCTTAGCACCAAGGCTTTGACCAAATAGTCTCTCCTCTTCACCGGAGATACCAGTCAATTTTGGATTTGATTCGATGCCAATGAATCCAGTGCCGACACCAGTGCGCCATTATCTCTGCTCAAACTGATCCGTGTGCACATAACATTGATCCATCATTTTCAGGAACAAAAACAACGTATTATTGTAACAAATAAGATGTTCAGGACCTTTTTATTGGGGTTGTTGTGTGGAAACATGGGGAATGGAGAGAAACGTGGTCCTCGTGTGCAGAGGTAGAGCTGTAGCGGCGGCGCGCTGCCAGACCACACACCAACACGCTCCACACGGCGGAGCTGGGATTATAGGCTTAGTCCAATTACAACCCGGGTTTTACAACGGAGCGCACCGAGTCCAATGCAGTCATCTTTCCTCCTCCTGCCTAATACCTCAGGAGGATTTCATACATTTTTGGAGGCCTTTTTTTTGTTTTTTGTTGGAGCGCTGGATGCAGGTACAGCGTAGTCATGGGGTAATCGAGGCTGCGTGCAGATACGGAGATGAGAAAACCTGATTGGGTCGAGGCCGGTTTAGTCGTGCTACGCTGTTCCAGTCCACATGTCGTCATTGAAGCAGACAGATGTAGAATGGAACAAAATAAAATAATTTAAAAAACATGTCTCCGTTTGACATGATATAGGAACACTGACACGCTGGCAAAGAGTTCTGACCACTGCGCGAAGCCCTCTCGAGGGCATCCCGAAGATTCTCAATGGGGTTCAGATCTGGACTCTGCTCGGGCTGATCCATCTCATACTCCCCGAACCGCTCTTTCACAATGTGAGCCCGATGAATCCCGGTGTTCTCATCTTGGAAGAAGGAATCCACGGATGAAATAACCTGGTCCTTCCGGATGCTCAGGTCGTTGCTAGACCTAGGCCTGACCGACTGCAGCAGCCCCAGATCGAGTCAGTGAAGGAGTCTTTTGTTTTGGTCAGGCAGTGTAAAGATTTAGAGAGGGATTTGAATGTAAACGCAAATCTGACAGTTTCTTCCCCATTATTATTGTCACGTTTTCATCCTTTCTGGTTGCGTCTTCAGCACGTTTTTGTTGCTTTTTTGGACATGTTTCGGTCACATTTTTGTGGCTTTATCACAATTACATCACACACACACACACACAAAAATGAAATGCTGCAAAAACGTGGCAAAAATGCAAAGACAATGTTAGCTTTGCCCGTTAGCCTGTTAGCTTCTTCTTCGTGGTTCCATTAGTGTATATTGGTTGCTCCGACCCGGTGGCAGTCGGGTTTCAAGCATGGTTTTCTGGCCAGAGACACCAGGAGGAGATGAAAGACCCTCCAATCGTCCCATTAATACTTGTATTACCCCCAGAGGGACTACGGAAAGGATTTATTAAAGGTAAACACGTTACTTTAGTTCTGCTTAAATGAACGCGCTCTACCGGCGGAGTCAATCCAAAAGGAAGTGCCGATCTGTGGCAAAAGTGGGCGGGGCGGAATAAGGTCAATAAACTGTAAGCTCCAGTCAAGAAGCTTAGAAGCTAAAGAAAATGTGCTCAGTTAAGGCGGGGGTTAAGTGGTTAAATAAATGCTTGGTGTCACTGACCGGAGGAGAATAAATGGAAACCAATCCGTTACCTTTGTTTCTATATTTAACTAAGGCTGAAAAATTTATCTAAAATCAATCAACAACTCGTCAACTATTTGCCGCTATTTTGACGCTGAAGAGGAAGAGAACAAGGATGAAAACGCGACAAAAAAGCCACAACCATCCACATAAGGGCAACAAAAAGAGTAACAAAAGTGTGACATATACTGAACAACAAAAAGTGACAAAAGGGCAAAAGCGCTACAAAAATTAGATGGAAAAAGAACGTGAAAAAAGTGGCGGCAACAACACAAGGGAAAAGATCCTTTAAGATCAGTTTTCTCGGTCTTAGCTTTCAAATGAGGCGTTACTCTGGCCTATAGGCTGTAAGCTCCAGACCAGAAGGTTTTAGACTTGGGTAAAGTCGAACTGGAGAAAATGTGCTCGGGTGGTAAGACATGATTGGCTCAGGGTTAACCACAGGTGGCAGAATCGGGTTAAGACGTCTGTGTAAGATCTGTCGTTCAGGAGTTGTCCATCCTAGATGAAGGTTCTATCTGGAGTCGTCAGCTGTGCTCTGTAGTTGAACTATGGTCAACAGATGATGGTTCCATAACCAAGCACTACAGTCGCCCTCTGTGACCCGCCTCCAGACGTGGAGCCAGGCTGACGGTCACACGCACCTGTCCGGAGGATTCATGGATTTTTTATGAACTCATTAATATCACAGCAGCACAAGTTTACAAAGTTATACCATTTCCCATACTGAGTGTTTCAGTATGGGAACGAGTGCTGTTGGTCAATGAAGCTGATGACACAGAATGGCTGCCAGGTTTCCAGGGCAGTTGTGGCTGCAGTCTCTAAACACTTTCCCAGTGTGACTGATGAGGTAATGAATCCATTCTACATAGAACTTTGAACTGAGTGGCATATCCGTGGATAACAATGCAGCCTGGACACTCATTTTACTCTGTCCCTGTGATGGAATGTTATCTTCCATGCTGTTGCTGTGCCGTGACATCACACGGACACCCTCTATTGGACTAGGTAGAGTTACTCAAGCAAAGCCCACTTGTCCTGGCAGGTTGACCCAATAACAGTGAAGGATAGGTCAAATGCACTTGACATGAGCCTACATAACAAAATGTCTGAAATTTTTTTTTTTTTTTTTTTTTTCATTTATTTATTTGAGCAGAAACTTATTTAAAACATTTTACAGAAGAAAACAAAACAAGACTATTGTGCTCAAAAGGAGTAGGAAGAAGTTCAAAGAACTTATAATAAACCTACCCCTTATCTCTCATTCAAGTAACACAAAATATCACAAAGGATTTATCCTTTATCATCCTCACAAAATGAGGCCCGTCTCCCCCTCGCCTCGTGGGGAATTCCCCTGGATGAGCCGTCTCCATTTGAACAGTGATTTACAGCGGACTGTAATCTCTCCAATAGACAGGACTTTTGGCGGATTTACTCTGACTAACCCCCCTCTCTCTGCTGCAGCGGAGGGCCGGGAGCTGGTCACCGACACGGGCATTCTGGTGAGCAAGGCGGTGGACCTCTCTCTGGACGAGGTCACGCTGAAGCCGGCAGGTGAGGCTCCTCGGGACACGTCACACTCGGGCATTCTGCAGTAATGAAAAATGCTGCATTTTTCATTCTGTCCGCTGAAGCTCTGTTCTGTCATTCGTAGTGGTGGGAGTCAAACTCAATGTCACACACTGGATGAACTCTTTCATTAATGCTACTCTAACAGTCAATGTAAGTGGTGTCCTGTTGTTCTTGCATGCACCGTAGAGACACGTAGCATTATGACCTGGTTAATCACAATATCTGATCAAACCATTCATGACATGTCAAAGATGGTCTGTTACTAAAGGCCATTCCCCTGAAAGTCTTTGCGGAGGCAACTACTTTCTCTTTAAAGCCTCGTGGGTGATTGGAGCAATCGCCAACAGGTGACCAGGTCATTCTCTCAAACACCAGCATGTTGTTAACAAAGTGATCGCGTTTCAGGAAGATGACTTCAACATCTGGCTGGATGAAAGATAAAATTGGTTATCATAATGCCTAACTGTTAAATAGCCCCCCCAACCCCCCCCACAAAAAAAAAATGTGGGAATGCATTAATTCCGGCAAATTGAAATAGCTGAGGGCACCGTTAAATGTATATTGTGAACTTTATATTTATTTTTGATGAAACTTACATTTGATTAAGGTCCACTGCTTCATGGAGCTTCTCCAACATGAACAAGTACCAGACTTGTTTCTTTGGCAGTGAATTTAATTTTGATGCTTTTAGTCTTTTTTTTATTCATGTTATGTTGTATTAGTCAACAACAATATTAGATTTTAATGATTTAATTTTACTTTTAGAGTCATCACAAAGTTCTTCAAGTGCCTCTGCTAGTAGTAGTTAGCCATGTTTACAAAACCTTTAGGACTCTGCAGTGGAGTTCACACAGAAACCTGCTAGTCCAAAGTGTTATGGCTAATACCTGTGTTACTGCTGTTCAACGCCTCTCTCCTCTTCCAGTGCAAGGATGAGATCTGCGGCTGTCTTCGGAATGATAAGGTAATGCTCATTGGGAGGCCGACGCGTTTCTTCATTGTTTTACAGGACCGCTAACAGTGATTTTGTTTCTCACCTGCAGCACATTGACTGTGTGATTCTGGACGATGGAGGGTTCCTGCTCATGTCCAACCAGGATGAGTACATTTCACTGGTGAGGTTTACAGAAGCATGGCTGGAACTTTGCTTGAACTTCACCCCCAAAGCCCTTCCTGGTACAACCTACTGTGTGTATCCTCAGACAAAAAAGCTAGCCACAGAACTATTGATTATATCATTGCTATTGTCAGAGGAAACAGTGCAAGCTGAGTCGTGCAGAAGTTGTCCATCTTCAATTAAGGTTCTTGAGTCATCCTCTTTACTCTGTAGTTGAAGTGTCGAACGTTTTGCCTCTCATCCAAAAGGCTTCGTCAGCGCACAAAGGTTCAGCTCAGCCCGCAGACTAGATAAAGACCATAGGGAGAAGTTTGATTGGCTCAGTCCCTCCCCTCCATTAACAGCTACCCTCACCTGTGGGTAAACATCTTTGTAGTTATAAATCTTTGTTGTTCTAAGTCCTAATGACCTAACTCACACCTGAGTTTCAGTCTGAACGGCCCTAATCTCAAATTATCACTGCTAATTACCGTCCTATTGATCTGTCCTGGGTCAGCTTCATTAACATGACAAAGCCCTCCAGGCCTGGAGCGCTGAAGGCTGCTGTACAGAGGGTAAAGGTGAAATCGAAGTCCTCCAATCCTTCTTTACCAGAATAGCTTATTTCACTCCTCTTTCAAACCAACGTTTTTCTTTAGCTAAAATGTTAACCTCTCTGTCCTCAAAAGGAGTGGTTGGAGGCTTTGAGGTGGAGGTGAACAGAGGACTGAGGGCTGCTTGTGCTTTCTCTGCGGTGTTGATAAAACCTCTTCTGTAGCTGTAGTTTGGTTTCTCCAATGTAATGCTTCATGCATTCCTCTTCTTTGCAACAAATAGAATAAACCACCTTGCTTTGTCTGTTGTTCAGGGTTTTGTCTTTGGGATGAACACATTTGTGTCTCAGTGTGTTCACTGGTTTGTGGTACATTGGTATTCTGTGTTGTCTAAAGACAGGGTCTCAGAGAAACTTCAGAGAATCTTTAGATTCTGCCTAATTAATATTCATGCTTTTTATTTCAAAATCAAATGTGAGTTATTAAGACATCTATGTTAGTTTTTGTTACAAAAAAACGTATAAAGTAGGTGCGGCTAATAAAAATGAGGAGGTAGATTTATTCAATTCATTATTGTTGCCCTGGCACACTGTGCACCAGTTTATCAGAGCGCATCATTCCTGGCATAGAGCTGCTTCCTCCCTATTATTTTTGTGTGCACTTCATGGGAAATTACTCAACTCTGTCTTTGCTGCTCTGTCAAAAGTTAACGGAACCAAATGAATGCCTTTAAATGGCAACCCTTTTCTGCAGTGTGACCCAAATGATTGTGGCCAACTCGTTTCTATCCAACAGGAAGAGATGACATATGTGATCAATGGAGTGCGTAAGTCAAACTGGATTGGAGATTTAATGGATTCTTGGAATATGTCGAAGGAGACCCATACAAAGCTATTAACTAGGAGCACCTGAGCTTTTGACCAGTGTTTGGACTGCTGTTGTCGAGCTCCGTTTTATGTCCAACAGAAAGAAGTAAACACGGTTCCACCATGTAAATCCAAGTCCAAGAAAACTGGGGAAATAATTTATCTTTTCCAAAGCAAAATAGCATGTTCAGCTACTGTATGTTCAGACTGCTGCAGCATCCTTCCAAAATGTACTGTTCAACCTGCGGAGGATTCAGTGTAAATGAAGGGTTAGGGTTATAGCTGAACGTCCACAGCGCACACTGCAAAACATCCAACCTGCTCCTGTATTTCATTTGCACAAGGTTGCTTTTTCCTCTTGCTACTGATACGAGCACATGAAAAGGGAGTCTGAGGGCTGGGATGACTAACTTTTGTCATGATTTACCAATCCCGATATAATGTTTTGATAAGGAACGTAAATTCTTCAATCTGAATTAACTGAAAAGCAAAAAACAAGTGAAGTTTTCAGGAGTTTTACATCACTTCTGTTTGACACTGACTGAAATATTCTTAAAAGTGCTAAAGCAGATCACATTTTTTTGACTGTGGAATATAAGCTCTCTCTCTTTTGATTGATTTCATATCAGTCGACCGCTAAGATGGCATTAACAATCATGGTTAAGCTGTAGTGAAGCTTAAATTGTCGACTGGACTGGGTTTGTATGAGTTGAGGACGTTCTTCGCTCTTGTGGTCAGAATAAGACTCTGTACAAAAAACTGGAGGGATGTTATTTATGTGCTGTAGCAAAAACCTTCTACAGGAAAAACAGTGAACAAGAAACACGCTTCTCTGATTGGTCTATTAAACTCCACTTCCTGTTCCGTCTTTAATTTACAAAATGGAGCAGTATCAGACTGCGGCCATGTTGGTTTTTCTTTTCGCACTTTTTAATCCGACAGTGGCAGTAACTACGCTCAGAACACACAGATCTTTTTGCTAATGAAATGGGGAGATAAATGAGCCGGTACTCATCATGAGCAGCAGACGAGGCAAAACCCGGACTAAACAAGGACTGAAGCAGGACTAAAGCAGGATTGGCGGACCCCGAAGATATCGTCCCATCCCTAAAGCACTGGTGTCTAATATCCAATAAGTTGGCTTTTGCACAATCTTTCCTAAAAATAGGAACAATGTGGCATTTCCCTCTGTCCGATTTGTTCAGTCTTCCTTTTATGTGTGAGTATTCATTGTAGCTCAATGTGCTTATGCCTGTGCTCTGTGCACTTTGATCATGTTTGGAAGTTGCACAGAACTTTAAAAATCTCTGGTTTGTCCCCAACACCTTTGTGAAATTACACTTCAACTTCATCACCAGCCTTCCTTGACTGCCATCCGTGTTTAATTTTGTTTTTCTCAGATCGGTCAGTTCTTTGGCGAGGTGGACCCCGTGCTCATGATAAACCTGGTCAACACGTCTCTGTACTTCTTCAATAAGACGTATGACTACCAGTCGGTGTGCGACCCTGAGGAGGACAGCAAGGCTGCAGCCGGGCTGCGCTCAGTCTATGTGGTGAGGCGATCGGTCATGCTCCTCAAGGAGATCTTTGGAGTCAGAATAACCATCTTACTCACTGTCCTTCCCCTCTCCACAGCCGACTATTGCAGACCTGCTGAGTATCGGCTGGTGGGCTTCTACAGCTGCCTGGTAAGTTATCTCTATGCTAAAACTCGCCAGAGATATCATTCATATTACATGAAAGGCAACAATGTTTAATAACCAGTGGTATCTGATACAAATGAAAACAAGAGGTCCAAGTGCAGATCCTTGAGGAACTCCTACTAGTGCCCCAAAAGTGCATTTTTATTAAGAAAAAAGAATTGTTAGAGATAATATTGTATTATTAATGATAGAGATGCACCGATCTGATCTGTCACCGATCATGATTGGCCGATCACGGCCTAATTTTTGTGATACTGCTTGGCTGTATCCCTCTGTGCCTGCCAGCTCTCCTCGTTTCCAGACTGCAGTGTAACTAAACAAAACATTGACGGAACTAGAGCTAACCCGCTACGCTTTAAGACAAACGCATAATAAAGGTTTGTGACCATAAAATATCAGCGTATGGGATTTCTAAAAGGAGGCGAAGGAGACGATGTGCCATGTGCCATTATTTACATTTGCAAATACCGCATGTTACAACCCGGCTCAGCTAGGGTTGTCGGAAGTAACAAAAACCAAGATGTAAAATGGTGAACTAAAGTAAGGTAAATTGAACAAAGGTTGCAAAAAGGTTCAAAACAAAGCTCAAACAGAAGAAAACCCAAAACCCAACTAATAACTAAAGAATAAAAATAGCAAAACCAGTCTCTAACTAAATCACAAGGACTACGAGTGTCTCTACAAATCCCTTATAGGAACACACACAAACAAAGAGCCACCGCGCAAAGTGGCATGCTGTTCACATCAACTCCCAGCAGCCCCGAATGGCAGGGTGGCAGGTCCTTTAAAGGTGTGGCATCTCAGGTGGGGTCCCAGGGTTGGCCAGACTCTGGGGCGGTGCACCAATCACAGGCAAGGGAAGCAGGATGACTATTAGCCGATCAGGAGCCAGGCTCAGAGACAGTCCACCAATGGCTGAAGAGGACTTCCACAGCCACATTTAAATACAACAAAAACAAACAAGGATTCAGCACACAAGATGACATCACACAGGGATATGGCCAAAATGGAGGAGCTGGAGGCTCGGGGCCGTAACACCGCATGACCTCACATGTAGGTGATACAAACGGGATATTTATCACAAAACCATGCTATCTGAAACGCATGTGAAACTACAATCAATGGCAGAGGTCATTGTCCTATCTTATTTCGTATGGCACCTCATGTCGCCGCCTCCTTGTGGAAGTTTTCTTCTCTTTCTAAAAAAATTGTCCAAAGTTACAGTCCAAAACCAAAATGATGCTCCTAATTCCACCGTGTTTAGGCTGAGTGTGCTCCACCGGCCCCCCCCACTACCATCCATAAGGCGCAGCTGAAGCAACTACGAGTCGCAAAGTAAGACAGGAATTTGATTTGTCGAAATAACACGCACTATAAAAAATAGTTTTGTTTGATTACAAATGTTGTAAAAGCATATAATAATATCAGAAATAATAAATAATAATAATAATAAAGTTGGAGGTTAAACAGGACAATGTAGATTTCTAGCTGTTAGGCTGTACAATATTCAAATATAAATATTGAAAATAAATTCACCCAATAAAACACACACATTTAGAAAAGCCCATTATGTGTCACTGTTAAATTATGAATCATAATAATCAATTACAACCATGTGATCGGATCGGCAATGATCGGTATCGGCCGATCAAATTTTTTGTGATCGGTTTCAAAAATCCTGATCGGTGCACCTCTAATGACATAGATATTAATTTATCTTCCGGAAGTAATATAATAATTGTTGTAAAAATGTCAAAGCTGGAAAAACAAGGACGACTTTTAACAAAATCTGATGTATAAATGTATTAAAAAACAGTTGTTTTGACATTAGCCTGGGTCAGGGAAGGACACGCGCAGATGTCTAACCTTGCACTAGTACGCTCACGCTTGTCCAGCCTCGTACAGTGGATTTTATTGCATGTTTTTATGAGCGCGTGAGTGATGGCTCCCCGGATACCCTGGACTCAGCGGTGACTCTGGCTCCAGAGCATTAGCAGCTGTTATTCCACACTGTCGCTGCAGCTGAGGCTGATGCTGCTGTTGTTGTGGCTGGAGATTTAAAGAAGGGGGACTGACTCATGCTTGTGACTAACACTGTTTTCTCCATCTCCTCATCCAGGTCAATACTGCAGCAGCTAGTGTTCGGGCTCATATTTCCCAATCTGTTCAGAGGAGGTAAGTAACATCTAAGATATTAAGTTTAAAGTGGTTTGGGAGTTGACTTTTATGAAAAAAACAAAAAAAACAATAACAACTTGCCAGCAATAATTAAGCTGGGTCTTCAGGACTCTTCTAGGATTGTTGTTTAGGTTTGTGGAAACAAAAGTTATTGATTGTTAAAAATTCAATGTGTTAGGTAAAATACCTAGCTGTCATTGTCCATAGATGAACTTTGCCCATCTTCTAAACAAGTAGAGAAAGAGCTTGGTTACGTCACTACTAGTAAGTACATCTAATATTACTTGTTTAGACTGTTAAAATCAGGCAGAGGTGGTCAACGTTTTTCCAACCAAGCCTCCCAAACTGACCGAGCTGGAGATTTCCCTGAAATAACAACTTTCCCGTCTTGGACATAACAATATTCAGAAGTTTTTTCAGAGGGATTTTATAATATCGAGTTCCCAGTAGTGATGGGTGGTTTATAAGAATAGATACGATACTGATACTTATGGGGTCATTTTTGGTCGACCGATACCACTACTGGTTATTCCATGTGTGAATGCATTTCAATCAATATACATTTCTATAAATTGGTTCTTTTAAATATTATTTATGTGTAAATTAAAATGATGGTACTTTAACTGGTTTATTAAACACATAAACAAAGTGTAAAATGAATATTATCATGACAAACAGAACCTAAACTAGAGTGATATGGCTGGCTCAGTTTAATACTCTGCTCCCGTGGAGCCATTTGGAACAGAACAGAACAATGGAGTAAATCGGACATAACAATATGTTGATACTCTGGTATTGATCCGCCCATCCCTAGTTCCCAGCCTGATTTATTGAGCTTTGTCCTGCAATAAACAAAGCAAAATAATTTTTTTAGCTGAACAAAGAGCTTATTAAAACACTAAAAACATCCAAAACCCCTCTGAAAAAAATCTGCGTGGCCAATTTAGCTGAGAACTGCAAAATAAAACCACACATTTAAACCTGGCTCTATTCATTATTACGATTTCATCACGGTAAATATGGGGACGTTTGGCCATTCTTGAATTAAAACAACTTATTTTTATATGAAAACATAAAAATAACAGAAAACAGAAAAGATATTTATATCAGTAAACTTTAGCAAAAGTTTCAACTTGATATCACTCAATTATTTTCCCCTACGACCCCTCTGCTGTACCTTTAATACGGAACGCTCTTTTATTTACTTGCCGTTTACACACGTGCGACAATATGGTTTTTGTCTCTTAAACTTTAAAATGCAACACGATACAAAGTGGCACATGCTAATTTTAACCAGCACTTGATATTTAGCACCTGGCTCATGCATTATACAAACATGTAATCACTCATTCATCCTGGTGTTTTCAAAGTAACAGCAGTCATTGGGTCTAAACGTTCTGAATTAAAGACTTTTCCCTTTCGTGCCATTGATGAGGGGGGAGATAAGTACCCTTAGAGAGGAGGTGTTTGACAGTTTAAGTACATTTACTCATTGTTTCCAGTGGAGTCGTCTGAAGAGGACATCTCGGTAAACATGTTCAAAGAGAGCTGTATCACGGAGCAGACGCAGTACTACTTTGACAATGATGAGCGCTCCTACTCCGGAGTCCTGGACTGTGGCAACTGCTCCAGGTCGGTTCACTCGGCACCACCGTCACACTACATGTGTTTGCCTTAGAATGAGCAGAAGCTTAAATATTGGATAAACGTGACCCAAGCTTTGCTAGTCCAGGACGTTGGGTGGATCCTGGGGCCATGTCGTCACAGCTTGATAGCAGTGATCGAGTACCCAGTGAATGAAACTCTGCAGGTTCTTAGCTTTCAAATGAGGAATGGCATGAATATTTTTCAGTTAGTGTGCTTTTTTTTTTTTTTTTACTCTAACAGCACAGCCCACAGAAATCACAGAAATGCCTTAAACTCTGAGCCTGATCCTTCAAACGCGCACACTATGTTAGCCGTCTAATCCTGGACCCGATTTTAAATTGAAAGTTCTTTTCCCACACAAATAAATATGGAAAAACAGGTGCAATATTAACGTATAGCGAGGTATGTTATGTCCTTTTCATGGCATTTCTATCATTTCTGTGTATCCGACTCCACAAATAGTAGAAACTTGACTGAATTTGAGTTAGCATTTAGCTCAGAGGGCACTTTTAGGCACTAATTTGTATCTAAAGTAACATCTCACAAGGTCTGTACACTATTTCTAACAAGACTTGACACAAATGTTTTTGATGGTTGACAACAGCTGTAAACATCTGGATCGTTTATCATTTGTGATATTTGGTGACTAATGCTAACAGCTATAGGAAAAATACATTGAGTAGGCTAATGGACGCTGAAAAGTCTCCCGGACTAGCCCACTCAACCGTCCGCATATGTTAGAATCGAACGCTGCTTCTCCTCTTTATTTCTGTGGCACGGCCCACTTTTTTATGTAAAGAAAAATAAGTCTTGTGAGTTATTATTTGCAGTGGAAGCGATGTAACCGCCGCGAAACGTTTGGAGTGCTTGAGAAAGAGACAAAGGCTGTGTCAGAACTTCCACACTATTCCTCCACGTAATGCTCGAGTATATGATGGTCACGCCATTTAGTAGTGGTGTACTAATTAGAGGTAGACCGATATATATCGGGCCGATTGGACAACTTACAATATCGGCTGTTGGCCAATCTACCGCAGATAAAAGCCGATATCTCCGGGAGCGAACGTGATAGAAATGTCTCTTTTTTTTATTAATGGAAAGAGCTGAAAACGTTGTGCTTTAAATTAGTCACAATTCCACAACTCCTGAAAATTGGTTAGCTGCTACAAGTTTGTTAAACACAAGTGTCACTAAACCTCAGTCAATATGGACATGCTGCATGTCATTTTAAAGCACAGAACCTGGGGAATTTAATCACTGAGTAAGTTTTAGCAACAATATACTAATGCTAAGGGCTATTAATCAAAGCTGGAACAGAAACTATGATTGAATCACCTAAAGTAATCAAATACTTTAGGTGGACTAATACTGTAGTCCAAATGTCTAGAGCCGATTGCTTATGAATAGACTTCTGCAATGGGGCGACGGTGGCGCAGATGGTAGAGCGGGTCGTCTCATGATCGGAAGGTCGGGGGTTCGAATCCCGCCTCCTGAAGGTGCACATTGTCGTTGTGTCCTTGGGCAAGACACTTCACCCTCCTTGCCTCCAGTGTCTGCGTACCCTGGTGTATGAGTGAGTGGCAGGTGGTGGGCCGATGGCGCAGACTGGCTGCCCCAGGGCAGCTGTGGCTGCAACAGCAGCTCACCACCAAGTATGGAGTGAATGAATAATGACGACAGTGTAGCGCTTTGAGAAACTTGGTAATACAGGCTTGTAAAGCGCAATATAAGTGTAAGGCATTATTATTATTATTATTATAAATGGTGAAAAGTTAGCCAACGTTAGCAGCCTACATTTAGTTTGAACTGTTGTAATAAGTAAGAGTTGTAATAATAGAATCCGGGAACAACATTTTCAGTGAATTTAGCCTTTCGACAAAGCACTCTTCTCTAAAGTACAGGCCCGTAGCATTGACCCATCTACCCGGCAGCTGTTTTGGTGGAGTTTCGATCACACACAGATTGCCTTGGATGTGTCAGGGAGCAGGGAGACGCAAAGGGAAGCAGTACTTCTTCTTATCTGGCTCTTTTATTCTCGTAGAACACAGATGCGTTCGCGGATGAGTGCGCACTTAATTACCTCATCTTCATTTGGAGTGCCGTGACGATGTCTCCTGAGGTTAACCATGCCTCGGAGGGTAGCTTCTGCCTGTCATGGCGCCGCGTGTCTCATTCCTCAGAAATGCGGATATGCAGATTTGGCTGAAAGCTCCGAGTCCTAAAGGCCCGTACATCCATTAATAACTTCTAACAAGGTTCTGACTTTCCCTAAATTTGGTCGATGGTTGGCAACAGCTGAAAACATCTGGATTGTTCATCATTGGTAATGTTTGAGGCTAAATGCTGACAGCTAAACCGTACAAATAAAAAGGAGAAGCGGCGTTAGTGAGTCGGCTAGTCCGGGAGACTCCATAACTCCATAACCTGCTCAATGTATTTTCCTTATAGCCGTCAAACATCGTGAATTATGAACGAGCCAGATGTTTTCAGCTATTGTCATCCATCGACCACATATTAGTGAGGTCAAAGCCTAGTTAGAAATCATCAATGAATTTTGAGATTTAACTGATTTTAACTTTAATACAAATCGTTGTCTGAAAGTCCTCTGAGCTAAATGCTAACTCAAATTCAGTTACGTTTGTTCTATGTGTGGGCTCGGATACACATCCAGGGGTCATTAAACATCATCATATAATATGGCAATGATAAAGAACCCACTGAAATGTATACATGCCATGTAAATGACAAAACATACCTCCCTATACTTTAGTATTGCGCCTGTTTTCCCTATTCATTTGTTTGGAGATAGGACGCTCAATAGCGCAGTCGTAGGAACTTTAGCTCGGCTAGCTAACGGCATTTCTCTGATTTCTTGGGAAAAACAGAACGCCACACTCCTGGACTAGCCGGCTTGCTAACCGTCCCCATCGTTTATCATTGAAAGTCACTTCTCCATTTAATTTCTGTTGGTATAGACCGTCCGTCCAGGGATTTAAAGGTCACACAGGGGACACTTGTCTTTGTGAATGTGAACTCCGTCCTTGCCTTTGCAGGATGTACCGCGCGGAGAAGCTGCCCAACACAAACCTGGTGTTCCTGATCACAGACGCCAAGGCCACGTGTCTGTCGTGTGACCCCAGGCCGCTGCGACAGGCCGAGCAGCCGTGTATCCTTTCACCCGCTCCTGCAGTCGCTCCGGTGGCATTTTCCCAGATGTAGTTACTGTTCTCTCTGACGTAGCTGAAAAATAGAGTTGATCAGGGGGGGACGGAGCGACTGGCCGGCAACGGAGGCCCCTCGGAGCGGAGCGGGGGATGTGGGATGTTTCTTAACTATTGAAAATAGCAATGTATCTGCTGTGGAAGTCGGGGCGGAGTGGAACGGGGCGAACACGGAGAATGTGGAATCTGGCGGGTCCCGAGTTACTTTGAGGATACTTCTGCGCCCCCCTCGGGAGTACCCGCACCACAGCTTTAGACAGTTTTATCGTATTTCTTATACTGAACATTCTGCAAAGCTCCCTCGTCTTTCCCACACGTATTGTTTCACAAATATTGGCATGTGTGGTATCTACGTGTAGCATGCAAGGTGACCCGAGATGACGCCTGTAATCCAAATAATAGTACAGAACTTTAGCCCCCCCCCGCCTTAACCGAGTGCATTTTACCCAGTTCAGTTTTACCCAAATCTAAAAGCTTACAGGCCAGTCTAACGCCTCATTTGAAAGCTAAAACCTACTAAACTGATCAAAAGTTATCTTTTTCCTTGTGTTGTTGCATTTTTGTCACCATTTTGTCATTTTTTTTATCACATTTTTGCAACTTTTTCATCGATTTTCTTGTCACTTTTTTGTGCCTTTTCTTCGCATGTTTTCCTTGCTTTTGTCACTTTTTTGTTGCTCTTTTGTTGCGTGTTCATACTCGTTTTCCTTTCAGTTTTTTATGCTTTTTTTTTCCAAGAAGCTTTTAGATTTGGGTATAGCCAAACTGCAGAAAATGTGCTCGGTTGAGGTGGGGGTTAAGAGGTTGAACGGTTGCATCTCCACTTTGGTAGCTCCTACAAACCCCACACTTTCCAGTCTTGGACTCAACAAAAATGTGTCATTTTTTTCTTCAGAGCAATTTCAGTTCCTTCTGTGATTTATAAGGCGGAATTTACATTTTTCCATATTTCTTCCACTTGCCTAAACCAAATCAAGATATCTCGCCTTAAGTGCACATAGGAAATTACCCACTCCTTGAGACCGATACAAAGCCTCTCCACCTTGATGAAGCAATCCCAGCGAACAACCAGCCCATGACTCGCACAAAGTTTCAAACAAAGATGCCTAACTTTGCTATAAAGTCAAATCGTCATATCCCCCCCCCCCCCCCCCCACAAAAAAAAAACAAAAACCTGTCCTGGTCTCTCCATCCATCAGTTTGACGACGGCAGACGTTTTGACCTTCCCGGCGCGGACGGCGTGGAGTGTGCGGCAGGTCCGCCGTCTAAACGCTCTCTGGTGCACAGTTAGGCCCAGGCACATTATATGAAAGCGGAGATTCGATTACAGGAGTATTGGGTTTCTCTGTTGAAATGCAGGCGGGCCCGTGAGCTCGTATCGAAATTACAAGCAGGTGCGGCCACTGGATGTGTCTTTATTGAGGCTTCCTGCCGCTCTGTAAATATGTCATCACCGGAGATCAGCGCCAGGTCAGGCCACGCACTGTGCACCAGGTCATTTAGGCTCCTTTTCAGGCGTGTTTACTTTGATTTTACTTGTACATTTCTAGTGCATTTTACCCATACAGTAGCACCAATCTAGTCTTGTAACAAACAACAGTGTAGTTATTTAAAGAAAACATCTAATTATAGCCTGATTTTATAAAGCTTTTAATCCCCAAATCTGGAGGAAGTTTGACAGTTACAGGAATAACTAGTTTAACCTCTTTAACCCCCACCTAAACTGAGCTTATTTTGTCCAGTTTGGCTTTAGCTAAATCGAAAAGCCTCTTGAAAAATAGCGTCAAAATAGTGAAGAAAAGCAGGATGAAAATGCAACAAAAGAGCGACAAAAACGTGAAGGAAAATCATGAATAACACATAAAAAAATACAGACAAAAATTGGAAAAAAAGCAACAAAACAAAGAAAAAGTGCTGAAAAAGAAACGAAAACGGAGACAAAAGGAATGAAAAAGTAGTCCCTCAGTCTGGCGAAACACTGTTGAGATTTCGAGCTGGTTTTCTCCCTTAACATCTTTGTAAAAAAAACAGACCAAACTTTACGCTGTTTATTTCATTTCACCGGCGTTTCGTCAACTAGCTCGCCTTAGTTTTTCGGGAACTCCCCACATAGGCGCCGATCCCATGGGTGCTGCAGAGCTCGAGCACCCACTCAAATCTATGGGCAGGAAAATTTGCCCTGATTTTGGGGATAATGTATACTGTTCATTGTCCTGTTGAAATAAATAAACTAAACTGAAGTAATTACCGTATTTTACAGACTATAAGTCGCTCCGGAGTATAAGACACACTACTTGCCTAATGTACGGTATGCTAATGATTCGCTACATGAAGCATAGACAACGAACAACATAGGTGTCTGGTATGTTAACGCCACATAAACTATAGCACAAAGAACATACCAAACTCTCCATCTCACTCCAAATCACAAAATCCATTGAAATCTTCTTCCTCTGTGTCACTTCTGAACAATCGCCTTGGCAACGACCTGGGCACGCGTAAGTGCACCGTTGACGAGCCTCAGTCAAAGTCCTGACCTAAATCCTATTGAAAATCTGTGGAAAGACCTGAAAACTGCTGTTCACAAACGCTCTCCTTCTAATGTGACAGAGCTGGAGTTGTTTTGTAAAGAGGAATGGGCTCAAATGTCAGTCTCTACATGTGCAAACCTTGTAGAGTCAAACCCCAGAAGACTTGCTGCTGTTATTGCATTATATGTGTTCAACGCCGCAAATGTAGCTGGTTTGGCTTTCAGTAAGGGGCGCTTAATTGGCCGAAATGTACGGTACTTCAACACCGTAAATGTGCCCGTCCCTCGCAAGTTTCTCTCTCCCTCCAAACTTTCCTTCTGCTGATCGATTAGCCTGCAGTTCCCTTTAGTGGCATGTGAAATTATAGAATTGAATTTAAAAAAAGATGTAAAAAAAATCACATTAGTTGCTCCGGAGTATAAGACGCACTCCCAACCAAACTATGAGAAAAAAGTGTGGGGTGAAAAAAGTGACTTATAGTCCGGAAAATACGGTATATACTGTGTGTATATAACCTTTACAACACGAGAGTCTTCTCTTCACATACGTACGTCCATTACATTAATATAAATGCAGCAGAGGAGTGTCATTCCACTCATTTAGCTCCGTAACGAGAGCGGCCGTCTCATAAACATGACTATACGAGATTGACCCTGACTCATCTGTTTTGTTTTGTTTGTTGTTTTTTGTTTTTTATGGTGGTTCTGTTGTTTGACTGAGCCGTGGGCTCCCACTGGGGAAAAAACATCAATCGAATTCAAAAATATTGACAAGTTTGGTATCCACGTGTAGCACGAAAGCTGACTAAGATGACGTTGTAATCCAAATATTGTCATTTCCTTTATTATTTGTTATATCATCAAAATAAAACAATAATACATACAAACCTGGCTCTATCCATTTTTTAGATCTCCGCCCCCAAAAGGTTTGTAACGTGGATACCAAACATGTCAGCAGGACGAGAGACCACCACAATGTTGTAATGATTTTCTGACAAACTCCATGTCGACAAAACATACTAAAATAAACACTGTAAAGCGTGGATTTAAACTATTCTGACTTTGACATTTAAACAAAGACGTTAAAGGAGAAATCTAGCTCAAAATGTCAACACTGACCTCGACGGATCGACATCATCTTCACCCGCTGTGTCTGGCCTTGAAGATAGAGAAGTTGGTTTTGCACCGTTTCAGGCGAGTCCTCTGGTCACATTTAGCCTAAATGTGTCATTTTAGTCCAAAGCAAAAGGGAATAATTGAAAAATCTCCTCAAATGAGCCCGCTGCGTTGACGCGGCCAAGCACCTGCCAGTAGCCCGCACGTTGTTCACATTTATGACATGCTCACGGTCCAGAAATGCCTTGGGTCCATATAGGCAGCAGTTAGCAAAGCATTGCGTCAGCCGCTGCAGGAAGAAGATTGATTTCAGGGAGTTGATGGAAGTCCAGATGTTATAAAAATCCAGATGCTTTTGCTCGCTAATGTGTGGAGTCTTGAAATGCGGTAACCTGCCCGTTTTATTAGTTTATTTTGACATGGAAGTCTGCTATTTTCAGAAGTTTCATCGACTAAATCCTCGTAAAATGTCAAAAAAAAGTTGGTGGTTTATTTCAGCGGGGCAAACTTGAACTTAGGCCGATCAAAGTGTTGTTTGTTAAACTCTCAAAGCTGACTTTGAAGACCAATCCATCTATGGTTCGATTTTTTTTGGTTTTCCCTTTTTCAACCCAAATCCCAACGATACACACAGCTGGTGTTGTCCCGCTCCCAGTAGGCTAATAAAAGAGTCACCCCATGCATGGATCACTCTTTAGTTATTACACTTTTAGTCCATTCAGCAGCAGCACAGGCAAGAGTCTCTTCTCCTCCTCCCTTCCTTGTTCATGAACATTGTGCTGCATTTACAATATTATTTTAATTATAAGTTACAATTTGTATCCCGCAGCCTATCCACCTTTATTTGTGGGGCGGCTCATGTAGAAACGAGGATGGGAGTCATTTCCGGTGAGATGCTGGAACTCGCTCTGAGCCATTGGTTTCCATGGCGCGTTTTCGTTTCACGTAGCGGTTTAGTTCAACATTTCAAGATGATTTCCCAAACGATCGGCCTCTGTAACATTTTGGAAATATGTGCTCGCGCAGCTCAGGAACGTGTTTCGCCGTTTGCAGGTGAATTAAAAACATGCAGTGTTTGGAACATGCTCCTGGACTATAGCTGGTCTTACAGTGTGACTGGGGTGATTTCGAACATGCCAAATACGACTGACTCTCAAACAAGGAAAGACTTAACACATGAACTGAGCCTCATGAGGTGATTCAAGCTGAGGGTCTCTCACACAATCCATTTTGCATTTCTTAGATTTGGAAAGAGCATTCAGACCATTTTCTGATGTTTTTTGAGTAAAACCTGTGACCTAATGAAACTATAGACATGGCGTGTTTCCGTGTAAATGCGGCGCATGTAATGAGGCTTCATAAACGCGTTGCAGACCGCAGAATTAGAAGATATCCACAGAGGTTAAGTGGAGACTTGGCCAAACACGCCCACGGGTCAGAAAACTCTTCGACGGAGCCATTTTCAGTCATAGGTTTATTGTGAGCAGGCTCGCGGCTCGTAGTTTAGTTTCAGTGGTGACAGCTCGTGTTCCCACGTAGTTTACATCTTGAAAGCTCATAAAAAGTGGATCAGAGCGAACGGTCTGCATGCAAACCAACAGCGGTCGTGGCCATAGCGGAAATCCCTCCCACACTTCACGCAAAGGCTCATGGGGCGGAATAAGATACCCCATATTTGTATTAGAGGTGATGACCTCCCACAAATACCTTGGTCTGCAGGTGGATGAGAAGTTCACTGACCAGCTCTACAGGAAAATGCAGTGCAGACTCTACGTCCTCAGAAGGCGTCTTTTAAGATCTGCAAGAAAGTGCTCCAACTGTTCTACCAGGCAGTAGTGGCTAGTTCTCTTCTCTATGGTGTTGTGTGCTGAGGGGGAAACATCTGCCTGAGGGACACTCAGAGACTGAACAAACTGAAGAGAAAGGCCTCCTCTCAGGGCTCTGTAGTGTCCGTCATGGAGAGGAGAACCCTGGAGAAGCTTCTCTCTGTGGTGGCCAACAGCCACCACCCCCTGCACGAGCTGGTGATGAGGCAGAGGAGCTCCTTCAGTGAGAGGCTGCGCTCGCTCTCCTGCTCCACAGATAGTCTCAGGAAGTCAAGAGTGATTAGGATGCAAAATAAGACGTCGTGTAGGAGGAGATAAATGATAGCTGTACAGTTCTTGTAATTATTCTTTTTTGATTACCCAAACCTGACTATCATGTGTTATATGTCGGGCTGGGCTCGGGCTTAAGATCTAAACTCTAGGAAATACTAAAGTCAGAAATCAGCAAACAACAACAGCTTTAGAAGATGTGACAGATGTGTGAGGTCGTCTTCACACTGGTTCGCCCTGGTTAGGTTGACCTAAAGGATGTGCTCAGCCCTAACCATGGTGACATCGCGGTTATCTCCCTTTGCTGCACTCGGAGGCAAATGTGCCGAGCAAACTTGATTTTTTTTTTTTTTTTTACTTCTCTTTTCCTGAGCGGTGAGTTCAGCTGAAGGGCCCAATCTGTGCGAGCTGGCCCAGAACCCCCGGTACCGCAAGGGCCCGGACGCCTGCTTCGACTACAACGACAGCGTGAGTACCGCACACGTCAGGACGCTTCATACCACTTTTAATGACTCCTGTTCTCATGTAGCCTTCTGATATACTATTCATTTCTGTTCGTAAATCAGGGCGTGTACCGTACATGTGTTAAGAACTGGCATTACGTAAACATTTCATTTGCGAAAACGCCTTTACTGCATAACGCGCTTGAAAGCATTTTACTGCAGTTTGGGCTCAAATTGTACAAATGTTTTGCTCAAAGATCCCCCTAAATAATGGAAATACCTTTGGGCAACTTTTGCTTTTTATTACAAGAGTTTCCCCTCCTCCTCCTCCGTTTGATGAAATGTTTGCAAATCTGAAGAAATGAATTATGCACAGATTATCGGAAAATATAGTATTTTGGCATAAAAGCATTTTATTTGACTTGCTTGTGACGCAACTATGCAGACTGTAAAGAACATTTATAAAACGTCCAGTGGAAAATCCTATGCATTGCCCGTGTAGATGTTTTTAATTAAAAGAATATAACGTACCGTCATAACTTTCAGTATCCGACATCAACATAGGAATAAAAAGAGTGGTATGAATACTTCCTGCACTCGCTGCATGCTCTACACTTGGAGCCTTCTGTCCATCTTCTGTTGTCTTCGAAAGCTCATGTGGATGTGAAACGACAGAGCTGTTCATGCACAGAATAAACTGCAAAATCATGTTCTAACACTAGCCCTCTTCAAAAACACATCCTGAGTGGTATTCATTCACTTCAGTCACACAGTGTTTAGTTGATCTGTATTTGCTGGAGTTTGCCATGACACCATTGATTCGTTAGCATTCCGTTGAGTCTTCTTTTTTTTTTAAACGCTGGGTTCCCCAAAAGGTTTATAAACCACAGTCATGCATATGTTCACTTTAAAAGGCGGTATTATGCAGAATAATAAAGATGGGCCTCATTCATGAACATCTTTAACTTCTTAAAATCCGTACTTCCGAAGGCCGTGTCAGGAAACTAATAACCAACGACTAACGACCCGGCCATCTGCGCCACGCGCTCAGGGACCCGCTTAAACCTCTGGGAACGTGAATTAGCTCCCATTACAAAATGTTTAAACAGATATAACCTGTAGACCGCGAAAGGGTTTCCCCTCTCTTCCCGCGGGTCAGTCCGTTAATTAGATGCGGCGTAACGGAGCTTGGCGAGGAGCGCACGGACCTTCTACACGCAGGGCCAAGATCGTCTTCATCAAACAATGTGAGCGCAGCGGATTTAGTGCTGTTTGAAACACGGCCGCCTTCAAAAGTTTGAGCAGTAATACATTAGTGATATTACCAACTTATTTAAGGCAACTGTTATCTATTATAATTATATTTACATTCTGCAATTAATTAATGATAATGATTTAATATGTACAAATATATATGACTCAAATGTTCCATCAAGAACAGATCGTGTACAGAACTGGAGATTTCTTTTTTTTTTTGTGTGCGTAAGAGTCCTCCTGGCTGTTCCTAGACGTTCTGTAACGTTCTTACCGAGGAACGATTTCAGCAACAAGTTTAGTGAATGCCAAAAACCTTCCTAAGATGGCGTTTAGAACACTCATTCACGCACAACATTTGTGCGTGAATGAGGCCCATCACAAACCCATATCATCATAAACTGGAAAAACCTGGATTAGTTCTTCACTTTGTGCCATCGATTTGTTACCTTTTTTTTTTACCATTAGCTAAAAGTGAAAGCTACAATTACGCATCGGAAGCGCTTCAGGGCAGAGGTGGCCAAGATATTTACTCAAGTATGAATAACGTTAAAATATTCAAAATAAAAAAGTACTATATGAGTACTTTGATCGTTAAAGGGACTAGATGCAAATTGGTCATTTTTATACTCACTACTGCCACCTCAGGTCTTACGCGTAACTGCAGTCTCTATATTAAGCTCGTGCATGACGGCACTTCAGACCCGAATTAACACCTTTCCGAGTGACAGTGCAGGATTTTAGAGGCAGTGTAGGGGGAGGAAAATATTTAATTTTAACATTTTTAAACTCCGTATAGTCCCTTTAAAGTCTGATTAATATTTTAATTGACATCATTTGAGAAGGAAGACACAATACCAAAGGAAAAAGCCATTAAAATGGACAATACAAATATGTTTTAAAGAATACACAAAGCTTTCTCAATGGGCAGAGTAACTCGTGTTTTCACTCAAGTAAGATAAATACTTATTATAGTGAAAAGTGCTGCGTGAACTACAGTTACTTCAAAAGGCACCGCGAGCTTCTGCTTAATGACTAGGTCTGGGAGTTCTAAATTGATATTGGGATCAGTGGACCTTTAGTAAACACATCTAATCTGATTATGACAGTGACCTGAAGACTCCCAGTTATTTCCCAGCCTTTACAGCTTTACAGTCTGCCAGGATCGATCTGCTCCGCATCAAACCCCTGACAAAGTCCAGGCCGCTCGCTCTCAAACCTCCACATCCACATTTGATTTCCTCTTTTGTGTTTGTGCCATGAGCCATGTGTTTTGCATGTCTGTCTGTGTGTGTGTGTGTGTGTGTGTGTGTTTGACCTCTCCGATGCCTCGTCGGGCGGGCTCTCCTCGGGGTCGTCTGGTCTCCAGGACGGGCCGCTGTGTCCGACCAGCAGAGGAGTTACGCTTGGCTGCATGCCACTCCTGTGCTTTCTCACACTCGGGTCAGTTTGCTTTATCTGTTTTTGTTTCACTTCATTCATAACAAGCATGCCATCGCCCCCCCCCCCCCCCCTCCCCCGCCTTAAACCAGAACTATGTAACTCATGCCCCTAGAGGCCACAAGCGCCACTGCAGGTGTTGTAGCATGTTGCGTTTTTTTTAGAGATCATTTTAGCTGTGCCCGTTAGCCTGTTAGCTTCTTCTCCGTGATTCCATTAGTGTGTATTGGTGCCTCCGACCCGTAGGCAGGCAAGTTGCAATTGTGGTTTTCTGGCCAGAGACACCGAGGGGGGGAGATGAAAGACCTTATGTCGTGTTGTCGCCGCATTTTTTACACTCTTTTGTCACTTGTCGTGTTATTGTCACTTATTTGCTGCGGGGTTTTTGTCTTTTTTTTTGTGGCCTGTTATCCGTTGCTTTTTTGTTTTACGTTTTCGGCACTCTTTTGTCGCTCGTTTTGTCGCGTTTTCACCCTCGTCTTCGTTGCTATATCGACGCTGCTTTCCAAGGAGCTTTCAGATTTGGGTGAAGCCAAACTGGAGAGAATGTGCTCAGTTCAGGTGGGGGTTACAATCTAATTTCCCTCTAAAAATTGAAGGTTTGAATTTGGCGTGTGAATCCTACATAAGTTGAACCTTTTCGCCCAAGGACAGAGAAACAAACCGGAACGTGTGCTTTACCTGCTTCGACTTAACATGCTTTTCCGTTGTTACGCGAGCCCGTGTGTGTCACCCTACACTAGAGTCCATGTTCGCCACGGAAAGGGCAGCGTAAGGCTGCATTTCCATAAGTATGCAGCCAAAGAGAGCCCCCGAGCGCCAGTGCGAACACTACTAAGAGCTACTCAAGTCGGCAGAGTAATGCCTCCTGGCACTCTGCATGTGCTATCACCATTCTGTGTTGACGTTTAGCGCGGAAATGAAACACATTGTTTTAACGATCGAAAAGGTTGCCAAGTTGTCGACACAGATTTGAAATAGCATTATCCTCAATAACCCATCAAAAATATTGAGGATAAACAAAACATTTTTAATCAGATTTGAAAGGCTGGTCTTACAAGAGCCGATGACGGATACTATTGTATCCATTTCAATTATAATCGAGAGGACTGTAAATGAGTTCCAAGGCTTCTCCGGGATCTCTGTGTAAAGGATATCACAATTTCTCATTGGTAATGGGAAATAGTGACGGCCGGATCATTACAGTTGTAACACTGGAGTCAATATAAAAAGTATAGATCAAGATCAAGATTCATTTGTTCGTCCCGAGGGAAATTTGTTTTGGAGGCACAGGCTGCCACACATACATAAATCAAACAAGAACAAGAACAACTACAGTGACATAAATAATGACAGGACTTAACATGCAAGGCAGAACATTACAAAACACAATCACCAGTTCAGGAGACCCACCGAAATGGGGAGGAAGGAGTTCCTGTACCTGTTTAGGTATCTCCTTTTGAGATCAAGAGTGGGCAACGTCAGGCTCTGGGGCCAAATCCAGCCCTTGTGCTTATAGTATAATATGGCCAATAATTACTGTATACTCGCAGTCATCTAGCCTTTAGGGGAGGGGGTGTTCAGGTTACAAGAGTATTATTTAATCGTGTCGGAAACATGAGCGGGGCTTCTATGAAAAAGGTTGGGAACCACAGATTTAAAGCGGTGACTCCCGACCAGGGGTATGGGGGAGCCCAAGGGGTACTACAGCACTTTGCAGGGCGTACTTGGAATTGACTCAGATTAAAAAAAGAACTGGACAATTTCACTAAAAGTTATTTTAGTGGGGTTTTTCAGTAATAGGTTTGAGTTTTAGATAATTTTAGCTTAATTTTCAACATTATACTCAATAATCTGAGTTTGGTTAATTACTTTGTAAAAAACATTGGCAGGATCCTCAACTATCTGGTTATAAATTCATGACTCATAGGGTATGCGATACAAATATATATTCCAAATTGAATTATGAGCCAGTCAAATCCAAATACTTGTATGTATCGTGTTAAGTCATGCTGATTTTGCACTGATACTTATTTTCCATGGGTGTGACCTGATCAGATAAAAAGCCATAATGAAAAGTCATACATTTCCTCCAGCCTCTACTCCTGACTTTGATCTTCTAATGGGACATCCAAATATTTACAAAAGACAAATCTATGACTTTCTTGTGCACACAACCTTTTATTGTTTTGCGGCCCCGTAGATCAGGCAACCGTCTGTGCGTGTGTTTATGTGGAGTAGGAAAGCCAAAAGGCAAAGAGTGGGAGTTGTGGGGGAGTTTTGAGGAGACACCATCTATCCAGGACGCTCCAGTCTGTCAGAGCGGTACATAGAGGAAGCTCCACGTGGCTTTCCTGTCTTTGAAGCCAGAGGAATTTCACCTTTTTATGTCCCGCTCGGCCAGCGTATCCGGAAGACTCCCATAAAGTACTCAAGGAGGTTCCTAGAAAGGCGAATGAGGATTCAACTCAGGAGGGCATTGGGTTTGCGTGAGGTTGAGAGATGCGTGATTTCACTAAGATGTTGTTTTGACGATGGGAGAGAGGGACCAATGCGCAAAACCGTCTCCAGCACATCCTAAAGATTCTCAGAAAACTTTTGCTGTCTTAGAATAAATTAGCTCGTTGCACGATGTGGCTACGCTACTTCCGCTAAGTGTTGAGCGTCAGTACTGATTTGCTTAATCATCATATTTTCTAAAGATTCTGTTTCTGGTAGACGATCACATGTAGAGTGTTAAATACAGCCCCAATCAATATTTAAGATTAGTCGGAAAATTGTTAAAATTCACATTTTGTATGGTTGGATCTTAACAGGGGTAGAACTTCAATATGCAACAAGAAGAAATGGGAGTGACACCGTCATGATGTCCTGATGGTAAAGGCAGGAGAACGTTCTTGTTTTGAGCGTGGTCGGGTTGTTGAGTCGCATCAGCAGAGCCTCTCGCAGAGCGCCAGCACTGCTGAGGTGGGCTGTGAGATTTTGAATTTTCCTAAAGATCCTGAGGGTTGTGGAAGAGCCCAAAAATGTCACCAGCCCTGAGCTGGAGGATCTGATTGGCTGTCCGTCAAAACACTGGATGGTCCTCGAGCCAAATGATGGCCGTTACTGGAGCGTCCCACCTCAGGTGAGGTCCTGCTAATACAGCTCAACAACCCGACCACATTCAAAACTAGAACTTTTTTTTTTGTCTTTGCCTCTGGACGTCATGACAGTATGAATACCTGACAGAGAATGACACTGAATCCAGCCTATTTCAGTTTAATTGTTTTCAATTCAAAGTTTACTCTAAAATAATTGTCTCACTCCCTTTTCTTCTTGTTGCATATCAAAGTTTGACTTGAAACCTTGTCCAAACATGCAACATTTCAACTGGTCTTAAACTTTTGATCGGGACTATACTGGCTCTGGTACTTTGCTCAGTGTCTCTCAATAAATCTTTCCAAAATCCTTTGTGTTATGAAGTTGTCATTCAATAGCACTTCCTTGGGTTTGAGTGTATGAGTCCAAGTCGAACTCACAACCTTTACGTAGACAATTGTCTGGACCCATTGCTCTACACTTTGGTTGTGTACATGTGTCTGCTACATTTCACCCATGCCAAATCCTTTTCTTTTGTGCCCCTACAGGAGGATGACTCTGACTGCGGTGGTGCTACTCCCCTAGGCCCCCACCTGCCGCAAATACTGGGGCTCCAAGTGCTGCTGCTGTGGCTCCTCACATCGTCCCAGGGCTCATGACCCCCACACAAATCCAAATGAAGTCATCTCATGTCACACTGCTCCTCAAGACTCTACCCCCGATGCCATCCGGGACACATTATGCAGAAGAATTACAAATCCTCATATTCTCTCTATATATACACCTACGTGCAGTATGTCTCTATCTATCTCGTCCCTATCTGTCTCTACAACTCTATATCTGTCAGCCTGTCATCTTCTTTCTATCTTTATCCTTTTCTACATTTCTCTATCTGCATCTCTTTATCTATCTAGTTCCTCTCTTTCTCACTCTACTTTTTAACATGTCTTTATCTCTCTTTCCATGACGATGGGAGCGCCATTCGGGCACTGTTGTTGAGGCTCCGCCCCCTGTGTGTGAAAACAAAAGGAGAATTATTTTGGCGACAGATACTGTAATCTCGGATCATCTATCGGTGATCAGAACCACAGGAAATCGTCCGTTATTGCTCCCAGACACAGCATTACTCTGTAAGACGACGATCGGAAGCTGTTCTATTTTAAATGGAAAAATATAAGAGCTATCTTATCGATCTGTCAATGGTCATCATTGGGGAAATAGCTCTTCCGCAAAATGTGACAAAAAGGCGACAAAAACGTGCCACGAAAAGCAACAAGAATGCAATGAAAAAAGCAAAGAAAAGAAGCCATGAACATCAACAAAAAAGCCATAACATAACTATGATGAAGACACAATGTGAGACTAAAACATGAAAAAAATAAGAAAAGCTTCAAAAATGTACTGGAAACGTGACAAAAACGCAAAATAAACACGATGTAAAAGTGACAACAAAAACAAGGACAAAATCTTCCTTCAGTTTTGTAGGTCTTAGCTTTCAAATGAGACGTTACACTGGCCTAATAGTCTTTAGGCTCCAGTCAAGAAGCTTTTTCGATTTGGGTAAAGCCAAACTGGAGAAAAGGTGCTCGTTACGGTAAAGACTATTCAGACTCAGTATTAGACCTAATAAAGTATTAAAGCTCCTATTAGCATTAGCATTAGCATTAGCAGCTAGTAAATTAGCTGCTGAATGAACCACGTATTTGTCTCTCACCAATCTTCAAAACTATATGACAGGCTGCAGACATATCATTTAATCACAATATAAAAAGGACAGAATAAAAGCTGAAGCTGTCATGACGTTCTTAACCAACAAGCGAAAAAGTTACACAAGCAAACGTCACCGTCTAAAAGCACGAACTGTCGTCGCTATCAATTGTTTGACGCGACAGATCACTTCCGTTCCCTTTTTTATATTTGACAGATAACAAAAACAAAAACAACTTATTTTCAGACGTAAATGAGAAATTCTCAGGCAACCCCCGCCCATTCGTTTCAACGGACGAGAGCTTCTGTTTCACCCACAGGGGGGCGCTAACCTTCTCAGTGACGTAGACTTTGCTCTCATCTTTCTATCCCCGCTCTCTTTCCCCCCTCCCTGTTTTTTTTCCAAAGCCAAAAGGGTGCTCGTTCATCCCCCCCCCCCCCCCCCCGGTCAAAAACAGACGCGTAGTTTCTGACCCACTGTGCACTCCGAGGAAACCTTTCTACGGTGCAGGAGTAAGAGCTAACCAAACCCTTTAACTCTGCCTCATTTGTTCGTCCACTTGAGTTCGGTGTTTTTTTTTTGTTTGTTTTTTTTTTTGCTGAATATGCCGACGGGGGGGAAATCCTTCAAAGACTGTATACGTTCACTGACGGCGTTGATTTGTGATTGGTGTCAAAAGAAAAAAAAAGTTAAAAAAAGATGTTTGTTGTTCTTGTTTTTTGGCGAGCGACGCGGCGATGGATCTGCCCTTTTGTTCGGTGTTTAATGTACTGTTCCTGTTCGGTTGTGTTAGCGGCATGTGCTCACTGAAGAGCTAAAAGACGACATGGATTACTCGACACCAAAGCTCCGCCTCGGGCCAAGGACCGGGTTGCATCGTTCACATTTAGACTCTTGGTTGTATGAAGGCGGGACGCTGCAGGTGAATGGGGTTAACTACACATATACAGTGCATCCGGAAGGTCTTGACTCCCAAACTCGAAACTGAGCTCAGGTGCATTTTTTTTATTTCCGTCGTCCTTGAGATGCTTCTTTAACTTGACTGGAGTCCACCTGTGCTAAATGAAATGGATTGGACTTGATTTGGACAGACACAGACCTCTCGATAAGGTCCCACAGCTGACAGAGGCATGTCAGAGCAGTCCAAGGAACTGCCTGTAGACTCCGAGGTTTGTATGGAGGCACAGATCTGGAGAAGGGTACAGGAAAAACTGTTGCAACATTAAAGGCCCCGAAGAGCACAGTGACATCCATTATTCGTAAATGGAAGAAGTTCAGAAGCACCAGGACTCTTCCTAGAGCTGGGCCCGTCCAAACTGAGCAATCGGGAGAGAAGGGCCTTGGTCAGGGAGGCGGACCAAAAACCCCATGGTCACTCTGACAGAGCTCCAGTTATTCTGAGGAAACGGGAGAACCTACAGACAGACAGCGATCTCTGTAGGGGAGTCAATGCTTTCCAGGTGCACCTCGATTGTAGATTAGATTAATAATATAAATCAGTCATTAATGTGGTAAAATTGCCAGAAATACTAACATTTTCGACGACCAGATACTGATAAAAGAGCCAGGTTAAAATGTATGTTTTTGTTGGCATAAAAGTTACATAGATTTGTCACTTGTTTGTCTTTAGTTTTCAAATGACCTAGTTATGAGTGGGGATAATCTGTTAGGAATAAGAAAGGGGGAGTTCAAAGCTCTATAAATCAGGAAGTATATTGAAATATTCCTCCGAGTTAACCTTCACAAAAACTGTACAAGACTAAAAAATGTTGGCGTCAGTAGATGCAGATCTGCTTGCAAAAACAACCAAACTGAGAATATTTTACTCAAGGGTTTTCGAGGATCTTTCAAAGTATCAAAGTAAAAGTATCAAAGTAAGCTTAGTAAGCCGTTTCTGTGACACAAGTGGCAGATTTTTGTTTCAACATAATCAGTTACTAATATAGTTTAGGCCTTCTGTCTTAAAATAGCCTTTGACCCATTGACCCCAAAGAGATTCCACAACGGGTAACAACTGTGAACGCTAACCCTTTTGCAATGACAGAGGGGTTCCATATGAAATCCATAAAGGTGGTCCTTGGTCCGTGGGCTTTGCTTGTTGTTTCTTCGATGCATCGATTTCCCAGTGCCTAATAGTAGCTATATGACAGTGAAGGTGTGCTGGTATGCTAACGTTAGCTGTAATACCGCGTATGCAGACTCGATTAGACGATACAAGATCTACCATTTTGAACTGCGATTTGCAAGCTGCATCCCAACACCTTGGTTACCCCTCAGCCCTGTTTCACGCACCGCAAGGAAGGGATCTCTGAAGAATGAACCTATTCTTGGTTTTCAGTGAGTTAAAAGCACATTCAGTCGAGTAGGAACACCACTGTCGCATCTCGGGACCGCATGAGGGCAGCAGCAGTCACACAGCGATAGACCTTTCGCAAAACCCCGCCCCAAAACGGTCATCCTCCTGTCATACCTTATAGCTGCCGTTGCTAGCTAATGGTGCGTAGCTTATTTTTCGCCTTTCAACGCCGATAAACACTGAAAACGGCGCCGGCTAACTTGTAAGCCAAGGTAAGACTCGTTTAGCAACCGTCTTGCCGTTGGCCAAGAGTTTCGTGAGCTGAATATCCGGCACGCTTACTTTTTAAGTGCTACAGGAAGCGTTTCGTTTATTTCAGTCACGGGTGATTATTGGTTTTGTTTTGCTACCGCACATATGGCACACGGAGAACTATGACTAATATATTACCTCGCTGAATAAAACACAGCCACCGCACGTCAATAGCAGGGGTTTGTGAGCCGCAGCTAACTTAATAATAGCCTATTCATATTTTTGCAATACTAGACTGACATATGCAGTGTAAAGGGGACTTTGCCCTTGCATTTGGATTTAACCCAGTAAACCCCCACCTTAACCAAGCACAATTTCTCCAGTTTTACCCAAATCTAAAAGCTTCTCGACTGGAGCTTACAGGCCAGGGTAACGCCCCATTTGAAAGCTAAGACGGACAAAACTTATCTAAGCTTCCTCCTTGTTTTTGTTATCATGTTTAGTCGTTTTTGTTGTTTGTTTTTTTTATCACATTTTCATTGCTTATTGTGTGGAATTTTTGTCATGTTTCCATTGCTTTTTTGTAGTGTTTTAGTGTAACGTAACTGTGTCCAAGCCACAAAAAACATGTACAATAGGTGAATCCTATGACCATCAGCCTGGCTCCACATACGGAGGCGGGTCCTCGGGCGTGGCACTGCCGTCGCTCATTGCTCCTTACAGGTCGCCTCAGCGGCGTCGAAGGATGGGTCAAATGCAGAGGACAAATGTCCCTATGGGGACAATAAAGTATACAAACAAACAAATAAAACTAAAGTGTGACCAAAACACGTCAAAAAAGCAACAGAAACGTGATGAAAACACAATCAAAAAGGACGAAAATTTGACAATCATAAAAAGGGCTTTGATCAGTTTTAGTAAATCTTAGCTTTCAAATGAGGTTAAAGCAGGGGGGTAGGCAGCTCCAGGGATTTGTCTTTATTACTTCACATGAGACTGGTGCTTTAGCCTTGTTAGGTGTCACATTGTTACATTGTGACCCATTTGCCCTCAGTCTGGAGGACATCGCTCTGGTATTGCACCAACGCTCACTTCTCCCCCGTCACGCGAAGGGGGCGGGGCTTTTGCGAAAGGTCAATTACGTTGTTTTGACGCCCGACACTCATGAATGATTTTTTAATTAAAATGGTGACAAAATGGCGGCCAAAATGTCAGTGAGCTCATGTTAACGTTGGTGCAAAGGCCGCGTTTCTGAACAAATGAATTATTCGGAGGCTGATCAAAACTTGTGGCCGTCTAATGCGAGTAGATGGTGCTTCGGACAGTGCAGTGCTTCCTGGCAGATTTGTCCAATTGGAATATGTGTTTGTCCAACGCTGAGAAAAGAAAAGAAAAATCCTTCTGATGACTTGGAAAAATATGTAAAAAAAAAAAAAGAAGCTGTTCCATTTCTTGCGGTGCAGTCCCTTTTCGGATCTCAGGAGCTTTTAAAAGGACAATTGTGAATGAGATTAGCATATCAAACCAGTGACTGTTCCTCCCGCTCTCTCTATCTGGCTTTTTTTTTTGTTTTCATTTCATATACCTTTATTTTCTTATTTCTTTGCTCTCATGAAGTGCTGCAACGGACGGCACTGTCTTTGCGCAGTGCCGAACACGGGGTGAGCTTGTTCTGTGTTTTTTGGGACGTCCCGGGAACAGCGTCGGGGCATGCTGGGGGAGGGGAGGGTGAATTCACACGCAAAAACCAATGGGTACATCGCATAGCCTTAAGTCACCCCTACACACGTTATACTCCGCGCACACGGGGACGCTTCGTTGGGTACAGTCGTTCTGCTGGGTCAAAACGCGGATCAAAATGGAGGGAGGTCGGCAGAAACCACAACCATACGGCTGCCGTTCAATCATATCTACGAGCGTGATATTGGGAAGGGACAGCCTGGCCAGCAAAGATGTATAGTCTGAAGTGTGACTAACCGACCAGAGAAACGCATGGTCCACCCGCCCTGTACTACAACAAACATGACGGCTTACCCCAATACGAGTTCCGAGTGGCGCTGTTGCTATGTGCTATGAGAAGAGGTCGACCGAGGCGTGGTTTATTGTATTGCGATGCTCTGATGGCAGCCTCACATTCATGTCCTCGTTTACATCGCACTGCCTTGTGTTCTTCCTTAAAGGTGCATTGAGCAACTTTTTGTTTATGTGGAAAAAAAATTGCTGATACTAATGTGTATGCATGTGTATTTCAGTGACCCAGTGGCTGTAAGGGTCAGCTTGGCACTTTTGCTTTCGATCACGGCGGCCTCTAGGGTGCTCCAGGATCAGTTGTTGTGTAGGTTTTCTGGTTGGGAGGGTCCGTCAGCGGTGAAAACTCTAAAAAACAATTGGTCTTGGAGCACACTAGAGGCCCGCGGGATGGAAAGTAAAGGCGCCAGGTTAACCACCCATACAGCCCCTGAGTAACTGAAAGGTCAATTACGCATAAATATAAACTTGTTTTCTTCATAAAAAGTCGTACAGTGCGCCTTTAAGCATTATAGGCTCTCACAGGTCAAACTAAAAACATGATTTACCCAATCGTGAGCGAAACAATGTTCGTGTCCCAAGAGAAAGAGATGTCAGCTACAGTCGGACGGCCCTAGCTCGACCGTAATTGATTTAACACAACCAAAACAGAAGCACATGTTCATCCCCACAGTCATTATTTTTGAAAGAAATGTAGACTGAATGCCTGTTAGAGCGGGCTTTAACGATGAGCTTATCAAATCCAACATAAATCGAATGCGTCCCCTTTAATCTTGATACCTGCTCTGCCAGTTGAAGAGTTTGTATTTCCACCAGCAGAACAAGTGTACGTGATATTCCGGCCCGTGTGTGTGTGTGTGTACTCCATCTCCTGCCGGTCGGCGCTCCCCGGCCTGCCCCGGTGTTCCCTGGGCGTGTGTCCCTGATCTGGTAATGCCTGTGCATCTTTTGGAGTGGCGTTGTGTCCGTGCGGAGGTCCCGTGTCTTTGTGCAGGCATGTGCGTGTCCCTCCGATCTCTGATTGTGCTTTAATACTACTGTACATGGAATTTACTCTTTTGTGGAACATGGACTTAGCCTGAAAACATTTTGTATACCTTTGTACACTGATATTTACTGTATAAAAAGAGACGACGAAAGAACTGAAAAAATGTTTATAAAATGGTGTTGAATATTGTGCATATCGGATATATTCACAATAAAAGTGTTGTATTGTTATGACCTGGATGCTTCTTCTTTCTCAGTGCAGCGAAGGCCAATAAATCGATGCGGCTGGATATTTCCCAATTTTAACTTTCCTTCCAGAGGTGAGCAGAGAAGCATTACGCAGGTTAGAGTAATGTTAAAGTGCATAGGACACATTAGACACAAGTTTTGCTAAAACATAGTTAACACAATTATATTTAAGACTTTGCTAAAGGTTTTACCACACTTTCTTTAGTCTGGCCATTATGTGGTGTTTATAGTTTCACTTCCTTATTTGACATTGACAGGAAGTGACATAGATAGAGGCAAACAATTCTAAACTGTTGCCGTGCCGACCATGTTGTATCAATACGTCTGTTTAATGTGACATCACACACAATAATACGCTGTCCAAACTGCAAAAAAACACAACTGTATTGTAACTCCTGCTGAAATAACAGCAGCTAAAAGGCCAGAAACTGTTTTACAGCTCATTAGAATAATATAGCTCACCATTTCACCAGGCAAGGACATCCAGAGTAAATATTTCTGTGATCAGATGTTTGAAAAGAGCCTGTAGTCTGCTCTACAGCAGGTTAGAATCACGTCAATCCCGTTATAGTGAATAGGGCTAAAGCGCTCACATCATCACTTAACAAACGTATCTGAGTCAAACTGCTATGGAACTTTACCTCTGTGTCACTTCCTGTTGGTAGCTTAAACATAAAATATGAAAAACTTTTCTGCCCCACATTTCTTCATTAAAACTGCTGCTTCACTGATATGTGCTGGAGAAGGCTTTGCACAGTGGTCACACTCTCCCATCCCACCAATACAAGATCTTGGTGAAGAATGAAACCCACAACTGGATCTTTTGACATTGCAGAAGCTTGTTAGTCAAAGCTTAAGGTAACCCTAACCCTTTTTCTGTTTGTGGTGACCTTTATTTTTGGATATATATATATATATATATATATATATATATATATACACACACTCAACAAAAATATAAACGCAACACCTTTGTTTCTGCTCCCATTTTTCATGAGATGGACTTAAAGATCTAAAATTCATTCCAGATACACAATATTACCATTTCTCTCAAACATTGTTCACAAATCAGTCCAAATGTGTGATAGTGAGCACTTCTGCTTTGCTGAGATAATCCATCCCACCTCACAGGTGTGCCACATCAAGATGCTGATCTGACATCATGATTAGTGCACAGGTGTACCTTATACTGCTCACAATAAAGCGCTAGGCTAGTGCTAGGCTAGCACATTTCTATGGTAACAGCTAGCCTGCATTAAAAACAGTCTGGCCCACTCCACAGTGCACCTGAGAAAATCACTTATAACACAAGACTACCCATATAAATGTCTGTCGATAGAGACAGTTTTGAAATATAACTGACCTTGCATCACCTGAATTACCGCATTCTGAGGAACTATTTTATAGCAGTTCACCCCGCCGCTGCGTATCTTACAGCCACAAAGCTGAGGCTGCTCAAATATAAGTTATTTAAATGCAAAATGGTTAATATGATTCTATTAACACAGACATTTATATCGTTAGTCTGGTGTTATAAGTGATTTGCCTCACGTGCACTGTGGAGTGGGTCAGACTGTTTTTAATGCAGGCTAGCTGTAGAAATGTGCTAGCCTTGCACTAGCCTAGCGCCACTAAACTCTTCAAATATAAGGATTGCATGAATAAAAAATAAATAAAAAAATCTCCAGAAATCAACAACACTCTATGTCAAAAAAGGAAATATCCCTTTAAGTATTCAAAGTAAAAAGCAGTTTAGAAAATTAATAACTTTGCATCTTCAAAAAGCGCACGCCTTAATTCATCACCTGTACTGCCACACAACGGGGACAAGATAAGACTTTATTGATCTCACAATGGAGAAATTCACTTGTGACAAACCATCCTCGTCCTCAGTCTTTAGGTGTGTTTAAGATGAGGCGGTACATGCGACGGTGCCGACCAAACATGCAGCTAATTTTCTTATTTGTTTTGGACCCTTTTTTTCTAAATGTAGTGGAGTAGAAATCCTTCCCGTGGTCCCTCTGGGGTCTTTCATCTCCCCCTGGTGTCTTTGGCCAGAAAACCATGCTTGCAACTTGACTGCCACCGGGTCGGAGCAACCAATACACACTAATAAACCCACGAAGAAGAAGCTAACAGGCTAACGGGCAAAGCTAACTGCGGGCTAGCGCCATTTTGAAACAGTATTTACAGCCAAGATTGAGTGAAAACAATTATTTCCATTGTATAACATCCCTCTCTCCCTTCGGCTTTTCTGTCAGCGTAGTATTTACTCTCCAAGACATTTAATAAGTTAGAAAATCGTAACTTGCTACAACACCTGCAGTAGCGCTTATGGCCTCTAGGGACAAGAATTACTTAGTACTGCTTTAAGCACTGACCACTTCTGACTTACAAACGCTACTTCTGCTCAACAGAAATCCCTCCAGCTTGCCCCCCGAGTCACAGCCTTTAAATTGCGGGCCGTAAATAACCCGTTCACGAGATGGAAGGGCCCGAGTTAAGCGTTGTGGCTACAGGCTGGTGTTTGTTTTCCTTCGCCGCGGGGAGGTCCGGGTTAGCGCGGGCCGCCGTTAGCGCTGGCCGAGTTGGGAGGCGGTAAGGCGATACCGCTGTAAATGAGGACAAGGTCGCGGCCTCTACCACGCCGAGCTTAAGAAGTTACAGACGGGGGGAGGCTCGACATCTCTTTTTAATTTGTAGGCACGCAAACGCCGCCCCACAGCGGGGTTTTTTTTTGTGGGGGGGGGGGGGGGGGGGGGGAATGGGCATGTGGTGGGTTTTTATTACACAATTGGTAAAATAGTCGTCTTGTTTTTCGTGCTTCTTCGGAATAATACGTTGTGACAAAGAACCACAGTCATTACTGACATATGGCATCAGGATGGGACGGCTTACCCACTTGTTAATGTGTTTGGGAACAGGCCGTTACTTGATCGTTTTGAACAAAGAGTCAGCGACGTTTTATGGACCGTTATGTTCCAAGGTATAAGACAAAAGTAAGTCATAAAAGTGTATTTTTACCGTTAATAGATAAAAACACTTCTGATGAAAGGACAAGATCGCGGACATGAGCGGCCGACCCAGGGACCCGGCCCCGCATGGATGGACTTCTGATGACATGGTCCAATGAGGAAAGCACCCACATACAGGTGCTCGTCTTATGATTAGAATATCATGAAACAGTTCATGTATTTCTGTAATTCAGCTTCAAATGTGAAACTAATACATGATATAGACTCATTACATGCAAAGTGAGATATGTATAGCCTTTATTTGTTCTCATTTTCATTGTTATGGCTTACAGTCCATATTATTTTTAATTTGGGGTTTTTACGAGCTGAGCCATAATAATCAAAATGATAACAAAGGCTACACATATCTCACTTTGCATGTAATGAGTTTATCATATAGTTTCACAGTTTAAGTTGAATAACATATTCTAATTATATGACGAGCACCTCTAAAGGAGGTTTTCCTCAGCTTTTGGCCTTGTTTCAACCCATGTGTTTGTGCCTTCATTACTCCCCCACCCCCATAAAAAAAAACTGTATTAATTAACCTCTTAACCCCTGCTTTAACCAAGCACATTTTCTCCAGCTCAGCTTTACCCAAATCTAAAAGCTTCCTGCCTGGAGCTCACAGCGTACAGGCCAGAGGAACGCCTCATTTGAAAGCTGCTTTTTTGTGTGTTTTTATCACCTTTTAGTTGCTTTTTTATTATGTTATTTGTTGCTTTACCTGCACGTTTTTGAGGCTCTTTTGTTGCTTTATTTTAGATTTGGGTAAAGCCAAACTGGAGAAAATGTGCAGTCAGTTCAGGTGGGGTTTTTTTTATGGTAGAATTCTCATCAGTTATCCTGTACTGTTTGCGTTCATACTTGTGTGTGCTTTTCATGCAGAAACGGACAGTCTTTTCTGAAATTTCTCGACCCACGATATTCACTGCAATGGTACCAAACCTTAAACCAGTTGTTTAAGGTTTGGTACTTGCATATTTTTAAATTTTGACATACACCGATCAAAGGCGAGAGAAAGTGGAACAATGTGTTTGCTGTTCCTTCTTACAAGGACTCAGTTAGATAAGTCAAATCCGCAGGGGTCAGGGCCCGCTTTATAAACTTGCGGCAGCTGGTCAGGGACCCGGTCAGGGATCGAAAAGAATAAAAATATACATAAATAAAATAAAAATAAAAAAGGAAAACATTATAATAAGTAAAAGATAAATAAAAATAAAGTGTTACAAAATGGATAAGAAATAAATAAGGGAAGGTGCAGCCCTAAATGATGAAATATTGGAACATGTGTGCCCAAAATGGGTCGCAGCAGACCCAGAAACTGTGAGAGGAATGATGCTGTTAATCAGGGAATGGAAACTAAAACTGATATGTAGTCAGAGCGGGGGACCTAGAGCAGTGGATGGAACAAGCAAAGACATATGGAATAATTACTGGCAAAAAGGGGCTTATACCAAGCCTAAAAACGATTCAAACATATAACAGGACCATTGACAACAGGATACAGGGGCTTTTTGATCAGGAGCAAGATCCTACATTTTTCAAAGGGACAAGACAAAGGGAAAAAATAAATAGCTATGTCAGCGTTAAATGTGTGGATCATGAAGACATGGTATAATAATGCCCTGAGAGAGCAAAAGAAAGACACCACAGTAGAAGAGATACTGCCCTGTGACCGGACAGCTCAGTACAGTCAGGCTCCCCAACAATCTGAGCAGATAAACACAGCACACGTCTCACCCCATGCTGAGTGCAGAACAGGCACACACTGTACGGGCCCCTGTGATTTGGATCAAAGAAGGAATACTAAATTGTGATGACTTTGCCTTAAACACATCCAGCGAGGACCCAGGTGTTTATGGCATTAGAAACAAAACTGTTGAAAGAACAACATGAGTACTCAAGACAAAAACTAGAAAAAGAGCTTGAATACACCAAATTGTGGGAAGAACAGAATGAGGAAACTGAGGAAACCCCGGCTACTGTACAAGGGCCACCTGCAGCGGGGGCATACAATGTTATAATTGCCAACATTTTGACTATATTGCAAGAAACTGCCCCTCCCCCCACAAACCAAACAGCAGGAATAATAATTCCAACAAGGGAAAGGAGCGGAAATGGACAGAACAGAAACCAAATGCAATACTTTAATATGTACCAAGGCCACAATGTTGCACAACAACATGGCCACGGTTCAGGCTCATGGCAATCGGCTTGTTTAAAAGATTGAAATCTCTAGTTTCCAGAACTAAGGACTGCAAGTCTCTATCACTTCCCGTTCTAAAGTAACGTCCAAAAGTCGTAGATGGCGGCAGCATGGTCCTTCATTAAAATATTCACACACAATTCAACGCCCCCCCCCCAGCAGATGTCCAGGGCCTTCATCTAAAACATACCTGGAGTGGCACTTCACTTCAGTCACACAGTTTGAGTTATTCTGGTTGCTTTAGTCCTTTTTTACTACTAGCTCCGATCTGTACTTCTTGGATATCATATTATTAGAGTTATATAGAATTATTAAAATTTCAAAGGAGAGCGAGTAACCCACATGCCTCCTTTTTGTGTAAGAGACGTGTGAGTGATACACAACTTACATCACACTTGCCATCCCTAACCCTCTGTTCATGGGGGGGGGGGGGGGGGTTACACACACGGCAATATGACTGATTGTTCTAGGTATCCAAATGGATTCCAAAAGTTTGTATGAGTGGTCTTGGGAAAGGGATCCATATTGAATCCCGCAGTGCGAGGAGTGGGGGGGGGTATATGGGGGAGCGCGGTGAGAAACACGTGCACAGACTATGGGTCACGTTTTTACAGCATGGAACGCAGCCCTTTGAACGCAGGGCTGCAGCGGACAGAGGGGGGAAAGACAATCTCTCCTTTCCCTTTCTCTCTTCTGGCCGCTACGCAGCGGGATAAATACGTCTCTGTCCTGTGAACTAGGGAGACTTTCTATCAGGAGTTTCGTTTCATATCTATGGACGAGCTTATTGGCTTGTGGACAGGTCAAAGAGAAATCTGAGAAAATTAATTTCTCTGCGGTCCGGTAGCAAATGCGTCATGGCCCGGTACCGGTCCCTGGCCCGGTGGTTAAAATGGCTCGGTCTCCTTCTAGAGGAGAATGCAGCATCCCAAAATGTAAAACTGCCTTCGCTAAATCTGCCTTCTCTGTAATCGCAATGGGTCAGTGCAGACTGCCAACAGAGATGCATGTACTATATTTAAAGCAGTGGCGCATTTGACTAAAAAATGGCTTCTAGAAAATCAAACTCGCTCATGGTCAGCAACGACGTCAAAAAGGAGCGGCCGTTCACATGGAAAAGGGATTGGTGGAAAATTGAAATGATGTCATTCAAATGATGTTTAAATCCATGGTCAGTCACACATTCATCTACATTTACATTCAGTTTTTTGTACTGTAACATCAACCTGCCCAGGGACTACAGGTGGAAATGAGCATGTTTGCCATAACCTGGTACAATGCATCTTTCCGTTTGGTCAGTGTTGAATTCTGCACTGTCCCCGTCTAAATAAAAAACATACAATACCAGTGCCGTTACCACTGCTGCCTGCAGGGGGAGCTCCAGACAAACTCTTCAGCCATATCCTTACATAGACATTATTATGAAACAATGTAAGTTATTAATGCTGGGGCACCCACAATAATAGCCATGATATGTCCACTTTAACGCTGTGATATTAATCTGGAACGGCTCCCACTGAAACTGATGAGACTTTTAGGGGAGTATTTGCAGCCGACAATTAGCCTGGAAAAATCACCCCTGCGTCGAATCCATTTCCCACAGCGGTAGATACGCAAGCAAACAGGAAGCGGAGTAAACCAATCAGCGAAGGGCGGGCGTCTGCTGTTGATGTGGTGTTATTAGCGGGTTTGCGTTAATATTTGCGCAGGATTATGAATAACGAAACTCACCTACTGTCGATGTGTTTTTTGGTCATTTACCGCCGACTGGAGACACGCTTTCTCTCTTTCGTGCATCGTTCGTAGATTGTTATTGAGGGACTTCCGCGTCCCGTGAGTGACGTTGCTCGCTAACAACACGTCACGGCAAATAAACCAATCTGATTGCACGTGAACGGATGGATTTTGCGGAAGCCGCGAACGAGGACGGAGTGACCAGACTGATCCCCCGCTGTATACAAAAATACAGAGGGGAATCATTCTGGTCTCACCAGGCTAGCCGACAATAGCACGGTCCAATCAAAACAAAAGCTTAAAATAAATACACACATGCAACCAACTGTATGTTACAAAAACAAACCGCTCCGTGTAATTGTGAAACCCATCCACTCACAGCGGTTGATTTGAACTCTTTAGGTGGCAGTGGAATGTCACGAGAAGAATATGCAAGACACTCTCCTGCCGGGCCAGAATCCCGTCCCGCGGTGTTTCGACTCATGTCAGACTCCTCTCTTAAACGCTCAAAGAAAACAGCATAAAAGTCGTCTGGTGGTTTTAGAGCGCGACTTGTGCTGGGGTTCATTTCCCCACAGAACCATACCCCTCTGTCTGGTCAGACGCCGCGTGACTCACGGCTAAAAAGCTTCGCGGAGAGCAGTATTGTTTTTTCGCCTTCTCCCACTAATGACCGCGAGTGACGCAGCGAGCAGCGAGCCTGTGTCAACAGCCGCCCCTTCCCGTCCGGCTCGCTGCGTAGTTAGCGAAGTTCATTAACGTTATTTTGACAGTAATAAAATGGCCTGTTCTACCAGCGAACGCTATTTTTACGCTTTCAACTCTGGCTGTACAAGCGAACGGCCTCCGGGTCACGGCACCGCGAGCCCAATCAATCAGGGCAGAGTAAACCGTGGGCCGCTCAGATGTGGTTTACATTAGCAGCAGCTGATAATTGGCCCGTTTGTGAAACTTCCCTAAATGTTCCAGCTTCCCGTTAGTCGAGGAGTGACAGGTCACGGCTTTTTTCCATCACACTAGATAAACGACAATGTCCGGGTTAGAGTTGTATTAAACACAGATAGGTTTTGGGACACTTCGCGTCCAAATGCAAGATAATGCTTTTAAATGTATGTATAGTTTATTCCAGGGGTAGGAAACATCAGGTCTGGTAAACGTTTTACCATTTGTCGTGACAGAAATGTTTGTATTCATTTAAGTCTGCACCTCTCAGGTCAGACAGAGTTTCCAATGACAACATTGTGGTCATTAGTTATTGGCACATATCTTGTAAATGTAAATATCGAGAAGAGTGTTGCACCAAAACCTGATCCTCAGGGGACCCCACAGCTAAAAGGAAACAAAACAAGAGGCTCACTGACTGAAGTAACTTACTTTGGTCCTTCACCCTCTAGTTGTGTCGGGTCTTCTTCATGGGGTCCTCCACTTCCTCTTTCCCTGATGAACGTTGGGAAGAGTTAGGACACCACTGCCATCTACATTTTTCGTTTAGTTTTATATTACCTGTAGTATGGACTGTGTTGTGGTTGATCTGGTGTGTGATGCAGTATATGGACTTTGGGACTCAAAGGACACATTTGGAGGAGGCAGCAGCCTTGGCATTGCAATCCGGCAATGTGTAAAACAAAACAAAAACAATCAATCCCGACACTGTCAAAAATATAAATGAACAATAATGACATTACTTTGACAATATAAATAAGTGAAATAAATGCTTGAGATGTGATTATTAGATTTTATATAAAACAGTTAACAGTTCAAAAGGGGAAGAGAAAGGGGAGGACCCTGAACATGTACTGGGGTACTCCTGGCAACCGGGCACAACTAGAGGGTGGAGGGCCAAATAAAACAGAACTAAAACAATGACAGGTAACCAACTGCATGAGGGCAATTAATCATATTTGCAATGAATACTTACCAAATGGAAGGAAAGGTTCTTCTGCATATTTTTATTAGGACCTCTTAAAGCCAGTCGCTCTTAGTAGGGATGTCGAAGTTTATTTGCGTTAGTGAATATGCTGGTCCCCAAAGCAGGGCTGCTGCAAGCTCTTCCTAAGCAGAAATGTTTAAAGGAATAGGCCACCGTTTTTACATACTGACATATGTTCTTACCTTACCTTAGACTAGTTGATATGTACCTGTCTGGTCTTTGTCCGTGCGCTCTGTCATGCAAACGGAGCACAAACGCAGCCTCTTCCACATACTGTGTAGTTCCAAATCAGCTCCCGTTAGAAGCTACCAAACTCTTCCACGTTTTCCCTATTTAAATACAGTTACGTGACGTGTTACACTACAAAGTATAGTAACACAGAAATGTAACATGTCGATTTTCTCAGCGGATAAAAAGGGGTACTATATTGTCAGCTATCTCACGAAAACTTGATGCTGCCTCAACTGTACTCAAACTAGCTATCCGATAACTCTCTGCTACTACTGCACGTACTACAAGTCACGCTGCTTCTATTGACGGAAGCGAGCGGGAGAGAAGTCTTTAGGAGTTAGTGCACGGACGTAGTGCTCCTCGTATTATTACGCCTCACAATATAGTACCCCTTTTTATCCGCTGAGAAAATCGACATGTTACATTTCTGTGTTACTATACTTTGTAGTGTAACACGTCACGTAACTGTATTTAAATAGGGAAAACGTGGAAGAGTTTGGTAGCTTCTAACGGGAGCTGATTTGGAACTACACAGTATGTGGAAGAGGCTGCGTTTGTGCTCCGTTTGCATGACAGAGCGCACGGACAAAGACCAGACAGGTACATATCAACTAGTCTAAGGTAAGGTAAGAACATATGTCAGTATGTAAAAACGGTGGCCTATTCCTTTAATGCCCCACCCACCCACTCCCAAAAAGAGAGAGAGAGAGATCATTCAAATTAAACCTGGACGGGGCCTTTCTGTGTGGAGTTTGCATGTTCCTCTGAGTACCCCGGTTTCCCCTACCACTAAAAAACATGTACAATAGGCCAGGATGAAAGATGTGTGTGTGTGAATGTATGGAGGTGATCAGAGGGATGTGTGTATGGGTTACACGTTGCCATTTTGACACCTCCACTCCAACACTGAGGTCTAATTGTCGTAGTGGGGGCATTTCCATTTTTCAATGTTTAGTGACACTTTATAATAATAATAATAATGCATCGGTTTTATATAGTGCTTTTCTGGACACTCAAAGACGCTTTACATTGCATTCATTCACCCCATACTCGGTTGTGGTAAACTACTATTGTAGCCACAGCTGCCCTGGGGTAGACTGACGGAAGCGAGGCAACCAGTCTGCGCCATCGGCCCAACCACTCACTCACTACATTCGCTAGGCTTCCTGGTGTTCCCAAACAGTCTCCCATCCAAGTACCGACCAGGCTCTTCCCTGCTTAGCTTCCAAGGTCTGACGGGATCAGGCAGAGCAAAGGCGGGATGTGTCACGTCCTGCCATTCCGACACACACGATTATTATTAAAAACATGTGGGCCTACTAGAATGACCTATATTTACGCTCACATCCACTCACACAAGACAGAGGATTTTGAAAATGAAGTGTCACAAGAGTAAAACAGAGGCACAATGCCGCCTCAATGTGGCGGTCGGCCCGTCATTCCGACACCTCTCCATTGCGACATCCCGCCAATCCAACACTATTTGACACCGCTATTCCGACAATAGGTCCTTAAGTTTAGGGCTAAGGTAAGATTACAGTGCGTAAACTAAAGAACTAACGTGTGTCGGAATGGCACAAAAGATAAAAGTGTCACCACTCCGAAAATGGAGGGAAAAATGTTTTGGAGTTTGATATTAAACGGGTTAGGGACAAATAGACCTCAATGTCGGAGTGAGGGGGTGTAACCCTCGGAGACCTGATGCCTGATGCACAGCGTGTTATGAGCGGAAACGGAGCGCCGGCCCTGCCCCAAAGGGTTCGATACAGGGGCTCTATCAACTTTGTGGCCAGTGTGGTTACTCTTTTTCTTTTTGAAAATGTGATCAAAATTTCACTAAAGTTGGACGGGAATCTATCAAATGTATAGAGTTTGCATAGTTTATACCTTTGTGTCTCATCTTTTCAAATCATGACTAAGTTTTTTAAAGTTTAAAGTTTTTTTTACATTTGTTGTACACTGAAACAGATCAGCAGGACGGTCACTAAAACACGTATAACAACCTAGTGGAAAAGGAGGCTTTGAAGAACTGGGTGTGTTTTTATCCAGACTGAATTCGGCTGTATACTGTGTAATCGTACACAGCATCTGTAACTGAACACTTTTTTTTTTAACACTAAACTTTTCTAAGCGGATACAAAGCTGGCTCCGACCTGAACACATTCTGGCAACTGTCCTCGCACACACTTTCAGGCCGGCGTCCGCGCTGAACCGAGCCAACCTTGAATCCGGTACTTAACAGCGGCAGGAGACGGAGTAAGAGCCTGGGCAGAACGTACTCTTGGCACATCGCGGAGGGAAATGCCATAGATTTATTTTGTTCTTTTTTTTTGGTTTTGTTTCTCCCCAAAAAGCCGTAAACATGACCACACACTTGTCTCCTCGGCTTGGCTCAGCTCTCACTCTTCTGACATTTTCTCTGAGTTTGTAGCCTCTCGAGGGGAGGCGGAGTGCGGGGCGTGATTGGCAGCCGTAACCCTGGAAAACTTCCTCCAGGTGAGTGCGGTCTCGGCGGGATGCATTCCACTCCGAGCCAGATTGGACCTGATTTGATGATTTGCGGCTGATGGGGGCCTGGAGGAGCTGCAGTGGTAACATGAGGCGATACATCGACATACGAGCAGTAAGTCACTGTCTTATGAATGGGCCGGCTGACGACAAAGTAGTGTTAAAGCGGGACGCTGCAGGTGAATGAGGAAAAGATAATAGTTTAGTGATAACAAGTGGAAACTTTCTGTAGATTACTGATATAAATATGATGTCATTTTGTTTTCGTATAACAAGGCATTTAATGCAAAGAAATTGCATATATTCTTGGCAAAAAAATCTAAATAATAGACAGAACCAGATTGAAATGTGTGGTTTTTTTTCCTGTTGAATTATTAGTTACAAAGATTTCTTCAGAGGGGATTTTGGATCTTGTTAGTTTTTTAAAGTTTGCTAATTTTGCCTTGTTTTATGGGTGCCATGCCACTGGTCAGACAACCCATTAGTCCGACATCTCATCCATCCATCCATTCATCCATTTTCTTCCACTTGTCCGTTGCCGGGTCGTGGGGGCAGCTGTTGGAGCTGCCCAGATCACGTTGCACCAGCCCCTATGGCTCCCCTTGCAGGTGGTGGGTCCACAGAAGGGCGGCCTCATGGTTCCAAACGGGCCTGTTGGTCTCTCATAAGGGGCTTCTTTGTCTGACCCATCACCTAGGACCTGTTTGCCCTGGGAGACCCAACCAGGGGCACGAAGCCCCCGACAACAGAGCTCCAGGATCATTCGGGTGCTCAAACCCCTCCACCACGATAAGGTAGCAGTTCCAGGAGGGGTCCGACGTCTCATTATTCAAAAAAATTTAACATTAGTTTGGCATCTCTAACCCAGTGGATTAGAGAGCCATATACAACCATTGGCCTAACCTTAAGGTCAGTGGACAATTGCCTGAAACTAATGTTATTTTTCAACCCCTACTCCATGGGACATTTTCGGAATAAGTGGACGTCGGACTATAGGGTGTCAGACTAATGTTTTTTGGGTTCAAAACTCAATAAACCACGCAGGATTAAGATATAAGAATAATCCCTCTGAAAAAAAGGTCAAAATATTGTTAAATCCAAGCCTGGATTTCGCAATTATTTTTACTTTAGTTGTGCAGAAGTTGCTGAGTTAAGGAATAGTTGCAAAGGAAATAGTGGATTATTGGAATAGCTACAGGCTTTTTGAAGAGTTATAATGCCGCACTGGTTTCTAGGAGTTTGATTTTGCCTTAATAGAAATCCTGGAGAGACTGACAACAGTGAGGGCCAAAAGCAGGTGTACAAGCAAGAGTTTTCTTCCACTTTCTTAGATCCACTTCAGGCATGATTTAGTCCTATATCAGACCTGATTTCACCTAGTTTCGATCTGGTGGTGCTTAAATGTCCAGTCATTTTGCTTTGTTGGGACTCACAGCAAGAAAGTCCCAGGTTCAACGTCCAGACCATGAGGAATCCGCATGCCCCTCATTGCCTACGGGGGTTTCCTTCCTAAAATAGGCCTATAGGTTATGCGAGTTATGCACGGGGTTAAACGCGGAGGACACAACCTAGCATTACAGTCGAAAATGAGCACTGATCAAAGATGGAGCTGGCGAAACAAACTGAACCCAAACTCGCAGCTGTTTGTCCACTGGCCCTGTGGCTCACTCAGGTGGGCTTCGAATCGGCTCCATGTTCACCATCATCACCTTGATTACACAACGAGCAGTGACAGAAGCGCACCCCACATCAGACAAACGTGCCGTAGCGGGCCGCCAGCTTTCTCTACAGCCCCCCCCCCCCCCCCCCCCCCTACACTCCAACCCTCTCTCTCCTGTGGCGTGTGTGAGTCCCGGAGTGAAATTGGCAGTGAGCGCAGGACAAGTCGCGCTGACTGTTCGCAGATGTTTGAAACAGAAGGAAATCACTTCAGGGTACGGGCTTTAAAGAGCTCCTTTGACCTTCCCACTGCTCACAACACGGCTAATGTTCTCTGTACCAGAGCTAATACAGACTCGCTCAGGTCGGATTTGGACTCATGGATTGGGACTTGAAAACCAAACCGTGTCTGTTTGCGATCAGCAGGTTGTAATACCGGATCCTCTTCCCCGTTGCCTCACAGCCAGATGGTTCGATTCCTAGAACTGTGCGGGGCCTTTCTGTGTGACGTTTGATCAGTTATAAAAGGTCAGTTATAAAAGGTCAAAAGAAGGTGAGTGGACAGTGGCGCTCATGCCTCCAAACAAACATCTGAAAAAAACTGAAGAGCAGGTGTTTTCCCTTTACATTTTCATAATGTCAATAATCGTGAACATTTTTATTTCTCCTAGCTTATGTGCTAAAAATATTTGAGACCTACAGATGTCTTCTTCTGAAACACTGAAGAGGCACCAAGAGCAGACAATTGGCTTAATACACAGGAAACTCGCCATAGATACAGACAGCATCTCTGGAGTGGCCCATAAATGGTCACGTTCGCAGATGCGTTTGAAGAAAGAATAAACTGTTCTTCTGAGTGTGTTCAACAGCTGGGTGATTACGCAATGACCATCCTATAGCTACGATGTTTACATGTACACACAACAGTCTCCTGCATATAGAAATAGAACTAACCCAGACTGTTTTAGTCGTAAATCTTTCTCAATAGTTTAGTTTAGTCATATACAGACTGTGGATACAAAACATGTACCTGAAACATGCACACATTTGGAAGGAGGGCTAAATAAAATCAGTCCCGTGGCTGTATCAACCACTTGCACTATGACTGTAAGCCTTACACTGCTAATGCTGACATTTTTATTATAGTCTATTAATTTTATGGTTCGTTGTGTATACTTTTTGCCCCTTAAACTTTTTGTATTCATTGTGTATATAGGATACGTCTATTTACTATTTAATTGTTTGCACATTACCTGCCTATTCTGAACACCCTGAGAGTTTTTTCTTGAGAGCTGAATGTGAACTAGTGAATATCTCCATTGTGAGATTAATAAAGGCTTATCTTATCTTATCTTCCCCTCCTGGAACCGCCACCTTAATGTGGTGGAGGGGTTTGAGCAACCGAATGATCCTGGAGCTCTGTTGTCGGGGGCTTCGTTCCCCTGGTTGGGTCTCCCATGGCAAACAGGTCCTAGGTGACGGTTCAGACAAAGAGGAAGCCCCTTATGAGAGACCAACAGGCCCGGTTAGAACCATGAGGCCGTCCTTCTGTGGACCCACCACCTGCAGGAGGAGCCATAGGGGCTGGTGCTATGTGTTTTGAGCAGCTCCAGCACGGACAAGTGGAAGAAGATGGACGGATGGATGGATTAACTACGGTTCGGGTTCAGTCCTGATCCGGTCCGGGTTTGTCCCAAACCACCACTCTCATTGAGTCCGGCTGACACTGTGGCTCCGGCGCCAGATGCTGCACCAGGCACAGAAACGGCCCTCGCGAGAACAGAAGCGCACGTGAGTTTCCCTCTTGGTGCGAGTTCACGTCATAAGTTCACGAGTTCACGTCATAAATTCAAACGGGATTTCTTATGGCCTCCTTTCAATAATGGCTTTCTTCTTGCCACTCGTCCATGAAGGCCAGATTTGTGTAGAGTACGACTTATAGTTGTCCCGTGTACAGATTCCCCCAGCTCAGGGGCAGGACGTCGCAGCTCCTCCAGAGTTATCTTGGGGCACTTGGTTGCATTTCTGACCAGTGCTCTCCTTGTTCGGTCTGTTAGTTTAGGTGGACGCCCGTGTCTTGGTAAGTTCGCAGTGGTGCTATACTCTTTCCATTTCTGAATGATGGATTGAACAGTGCTCCGTGAGATGTTCAAATCTTGGGAAATCTTTGTATAACTTAACGCTGCTTTAAACTTTATCCCTGACCTCTCTGGTGAGCTCCTTGGCCTTCATGATGTTGCTTGTAAAGAGGAATGGGCTTTTCAGTCAGCTGCCATCACAATAGAGATATATTCTATTGTGATGGCAGCTATATATCGGTAGTTTTTGTAACAAAAGCCGTATTTTCCAGTACAACGACTCTCCCCAGTGAAGTGGATGCTTTAAACACACTAATGCCCCTGTGTCACTGGTAATGGAGAAAAGTTTACATTTACGACGTTACACGCGTGTACAGGTGATAAACGAGACCAAATAAGTAGTAAGCGGACAGATTTTATTTTGAAATACACCGGATCTTCCTCTCTCACGAGACCTGACTTCCTGTTTGGCTCGTGTTTTTCTGTCAGCTTGATCCGTTGGGGCTCCGGTATCCGGCAGAAATAGATATCCGCCGGATGGCCTCGGTAGCCGGACCTCGCGGAGCAGTGTGAGTGTGCAACCTTGGTTTTAATGACTTTCTAAGATTGCGGACGTCGTACCGGACCTTAACCGGATTTAATGTGAGCTATGTGGTTACCATACCCTTGTATTCATTTCGTACAGAGAACTTCACAATTGAGCTCCGTTGTCAGGTGGGAGGGATTAACTCCTTTGAAACGATTGGATCTGTTTTCAAACTACAACCAGCAAATCCGGTGCAAATGCGTAACGTCACCTACAACACCCGCCTCCCCCGCTCGCTGAATGGTAGGTTGGAATTCAACCGATGAAACGCGGCCACTGAGATCAGACCCAGACGTACATGTAGGGAAAAAGGAAAAAGGAAACCGGTCAATTTGGAGGACTTGAGTTGAGGGTTAACTTTAGGACGCTGCGCTTCCATCTTCAGAAGCCTCTTCTCGCGGTCAGAATGTGTGGTTAGCACGCAAGCTAGTGACCTAGTTCATTCACAGGCCAGGCTCTCGGCACCATTTTTGGCTTTTCGAGGTACTTTTCTGTTGTAACATTGGGGCTTTTTGTGCTCAAGTGGTGAGATTTGACCATGGTGCGCCTTTCGCCTCAGGAAATACATTTTAAGCTATCAGAAGTAAAGAGTAAAGAGTATAGGACAAGTTATACTTCCCAGAAGAAATGACCACACTCCATTTTTGGCCCCTTTTATTATAATCACTTATTTTCAGTCAGCTGCCATCACAATAGAATATATCTCTATTGTGATGGCAGCTGACTGAAAAGCCCATTCCTCTTTACAAGCAACATCATGAAGGCCAAGGAGCTCACCAGAGAGGTCAGGGATAAAGTTTAAAGCAGCGTTAAGTTATACAAAGATTTCCCAAGATTTGAACATCTCACGGAGCACTGTTCAATCCATCATTCGGAAATGGAAAGAGTATAGCACCACTGCAAACTTACCAAGACACGGGCGTCCACCTAAACTAACAGACCGAACAAGGAGAGCACTGGTAAGAAATGCAACCAAGTGCCCCAAGATAACTCTGGAGGAGCTGCGACGTCCTGCCGCTGAGCTGGGGGAATCTGTACACGGGACAACTATAAGTCGTACTCTACACAAATCTGGCCTTCATGGACGAGTGGCAAGAAGAAAGCCATTATTGAAAGGAGGCCATAAGAAATCCCGTTTGACGTTTGTTAGAAGTCATATGGAGGACACAGCTACCATGTGGAAGGTGCTTTGGACAGATGAGACAAAAATTGAACTTTTTGGCCCAAATGCAAAACGTTATGTATGGAGCAAACCTAACACTGCTCATCGTCCTGAGTGCACCATCCCCAGTGTCAAATATGGTGGGGGAGCATCATGCTATGGAGCTGCTTTTCCTCAGCGGGGACTGGGAAGATTGTAAGAATAGTTGGGAAGATGGATGGAGCCAAATACAGAGACATTTAGGAGGAAAACCTGCTGGAGTCAGCAAGAGAATTGAGGCTGGGGCGGAGATTCACCTTCCAGCAGGACAATGACCCTAAACACAAAGCTAGATCTACAATGGAATGGTTTAAAAACAAACATATTAATGTGTTAGAATGGCCCAGTCAAAGTCCTGACCTAAATCCTATTGAAAATCTTTGGAAAGACATGAAAACTGCTGTTCACAAACGCTCTCCTTCTAATGTGACAGAGCTTGAGTTGTTTTGTAACGAGGAATGGGCTAAAATGTCAGTCTCTACATGTGCAAACCTTGTAGAGTCAAACCCCAGAAGACTGGGGGTTCCACAAAGTATTAAGTCATGCTGTATGAATACTTTTTGGTTTTCTATTTTTTGAAAAATAACAGAATCATGTATCATTTTGCTTTCACTTCACAGTTGTCTACTACAGTTTTGTAAACTTTCAGTAAAAAAATAAAAATAAAATATTTATGTTTATGGTTGTAAACATGACACAATGTTCAAAAGTTCAAGGTGTATTAGTACTTTCGAGAGGCACTGTATATTTTGCGTTTGGTCCTGAGATTGACCTCGTGTGGACCGGGCCTGGACAGATTTGTGAACAATATGTAAGAGAAAAAGTCCTAGAGTTCACCCCATGAAAAATGGAAGCAATAACTAAAGTAGCTACCGATCTTTTTGTGTCATGACTGACCACTTCACAAAGTGGGTGGTAGCGTTGCGGTTAATAGGGAAGACCGTGGAGGAGGTGACTGCCTGCATTGTGAAACTTGTGTATGTGTTCACACAATTGACTTTGGCGACATGAGTGTGCTCATAGCCTACATGTATTTTATTAAAGCTGAATGCTGTGTGTACACAATTTTTAAATCGAGAGCCGCTATTGTTCCTCCTACCATCCCCAAACCAATGGTTTGGTGGCACCATCCAGAGGTTAGACGGATCTATAACACTACATTTTTGTTTTAATGTAAGGTTGTCTGTCATCTTCTCCTTTGGTACTTTGTAGGTGCTTGAATAAAATGGCAAGGAGGCGTCCCGATACCTCGGATGAATACTTGCTACCAACCATGTTTGATAAGATAAGATAGCCTTTATTGATCTCACAATGGAGACATGTACTTGTTACATTCAGCTCTTAGAAACTCTCAGGGGGTGCAAATAGGCAGGAAATGTGAAATAAACAATTAAATAGTAAATAGTGGTATCTTATAAACGAGGACTTTGCCCTGCGAACAAAGCCCCAACACAACACAGTTCAGGCTTAACTGTTCATATGATCTCCTTTTTCTTTCCAAAGTGATGATTATAATATTGTGTTTTTGCATAACTAATGATGTGGTTTTCCTTTTAAGGGCCTCCAAGAGTAATAGACTTACAAAAAAGGTCAGGAATCATATCAAAAAGAGCCCAGGAGAAGACCAAAAAGAAAACCCGGCCATTATTACAAGTTTGCACAGAGGATCTGGTCCTCCTAAAGGACCAGAAGGCAGAGGGGGGAGGGGGGGGGGGGGGGGGGGAACCCCCAGCTCAGAAGGTGGATTACCAGGATCAGGTGGAGGAGGTGGATTACCAGGATCAGGTGGAGGAGATATTATGTCATTTTGACATGGACTCATGACTTTCTGCCACAGATCATGTATCTCAAGGAAAGGAGGGCCCTTTACCTCAATCCTTCTGGTGCCACAGCGGCAGAGGTGAAGCAGTGAGCGTGTGACTAGGTCTGACTAGGTGTAAAATATGTTTGTGCACGTGTCCCGGTGGTATATATTTTTTTGTTGTGCCAAAAAAATTATAAAGAAATCCCTGTGTACACTACACTAAAAGTCAGATATATGCAATATCCTCCTTCTTTCTCTGACAAATATGGCCGAAAAAGAATCTGAGTGTAATAAAGAAAAGCCTGAGAATTACATTCTGGCCGCTCCTAAGAGGAGGGGTCTGATTAAAATAGCCGCTATTCAAATGAATGGACCAGCGTCACAGAAAGAGCAGCTTTGAAGTTTGAACCCCAATTTCTAAAGACTTTTTCCACTCAAACACTAAACAAGATCCAAAATCCGCTCTAAAAACATCTTTGTAACTAATAGAGTGTGACCGATATTGATTTTTTGGCTCTGATACCAATACCAATATGAAGGGGTTTGGCCGATATTTTAGGTAATTTAACTTGAAATAAACTTTTTTTTTTATCTCTCAAATAGCCTATAGCCTATAGTTAGCCTATAGTCTATAGCCTATAGTTAAACAATTATTATTATAGTAAAGGTTTCAATAATCAACCCTGTGAACTGCTACCTTAATGTGGTGGGGTTGTTTGAGTACCCGAATGATCCGGGTGATTCAGACGAAGAGCAGTTCGAAGACTTCTATGGACAGTTTAAGAACAAGGACCATGACGTCACCCGGTATGGCGCAACCGGGGCCCCACCCTGGAGCCAGGCCTGGGGCCCGGCCAGGCACAGCCCGAAAGGACGACTTGGGCCCGCCACCCGCAGAGGGAGCCGTAGGGGTCGGGTGCAGAGAGGACTGGGTGGCAGTCAAAGGCAGGTGCCTCGATGACCTGGTCCGCGTGCGCAGCTTCAGGCGTTCGGGACATGGAACGTAACATCGCTGGGGGGGAAGTGCAGGGGGTTGAGAGGTACCGGCTAGATATAGTCGGGCTCACCTCTACACACAGCCTGGGTTCTGGATCCCAACTCCTGGAGAGGGGCTGGACGCTCCATTTTTCTGGAGTTGCCCGAGGGGAGAGGCGGCGGGCTGGGGTGGGTTTGCTTATAGCCCCCCAGCTCAGCCGTCACATGTTGGAGTTCACCCCGGTGAACGAGAGGGTCGCGTCCCTACGCCTTCGGGTCGGGGACAGGTCTCTCACCGTTGTTTCGGCCTACGGGCCATTGGTGCAGAGTACCCGGCCTTCTTGGAGTCCCTGGGGGGGGGGGGGGGGGGTACTATATGGTGCTCCCTGGGGACTCCATTGTTCTACTGGGGGACTTCAACGCCCACGTGGGTAACGACAGTGAGACCTGGGTGGGGTGATGAGGATTAGCACCAAATCTGAGGGCATGGTTCTCCACCGGAAAAAGGTGGTTTCCCCGCTTCAGGTTGCTGGGGAGTCCTTGCTCAAGTGGAGGAGTTCAAGTATCTCGGGGTCATGTTCACGAGTGAGGGACGGATGGAGCGTGAGATCGATAGACGGATCGGTGCGGCATCGGCAGTGATGCGGTCGCTGTATCGGACTGTTGTAGTGAAGAGGGAGCCGAGTCGATTTACCGATCAATCTACGTTCCCACCCTCACCTATGGTCATGAGATTTGGGTAATGACCGAAAGGACAAGATCGCAAATACAAGCGGCCAAAATGAGTTTCCTTCGCAGGGTGGCTGGGCGCACCCTCCGAGATCGGGTGAGGAGCTCAGTTACCCGGGAACTTTTTCGTAATATTTATATCAGGAATCTGCAGCAAACTTTTCAAAATTATATTTATCTTTCCCCCTTATTTACTTACAGTGTCTCACCTTAAAGCTGCTGTATCTATAACATTATGGTTCACTCTGTCAGGGTTTGGCAGGTACCAGCCACCGAAAAAGCACTTTGCATTAGTCCCACATAAAGCTTGACACATAAATACATGTGCTTATCTGATGGGAGGACAATAGCTGTGCATGGGCTGTGCATGAATATAGAATATCGTATGTAAACAGGGTGTGTTTGTGCACATACACAGGCCTGTGCGTACGAGGGCTGCGCGTTGGGGGCCCATTGTAACGCACGGTGGGAGTGTGTGAAGGCGCACCACTACAGGACGCTGCGGGTAAACAGTTATGATTGAGGCGGATACACAAACAGAGCGAGACATTTTGTCAATCAATTGTTTCAAAAGTTCTCATGGACATCCATAAACAGCAGGAGGGACGGGCATTTTGCAGATTTGTAAGCTTCAAGCGGCTGTAGATCGTATCGACAACTATGGGCCTGTGCACTGCACATTTGCAAATTCTTTCTTGCACAAGCCATTTGGTCATTTTATAAAAGAAACTCTAGGGCCATTTCCTCAAATTCTTGTAAAGTCGTGTACTTTGTACCAGCCTAAGTTTCAAATCTCCAAATATTTGATTCCCCATGTTCACCTGCAGGTATTGCCTTAAATTGTTAGTTGAGATCGAAACTTATTTCTATTGCATCCCAATTCTACAGTATTATACCAGGTTCAATGTTATTAGCATCTCTGTTTGTGTGGGCTTGTAATCATTCAGAATTCAGAATTAATTAGTTCATAAATCATAATCAGAGGAGGTTGAGTAAAATAGCTCTCACATGAGTTCATCAGACTCTTCCACTTTTGCAATTGGCAAAAATACAGCATATTTAGACTCACAGCAGCACACATCGTCTTTCATAAATCCTGCGTATATAATGTTTGTAGTTATACATGAATCAAAACAACATTGATCTGCAATAAGTTTGAAAAAAGAAAGCCATTTAGCAGCGCCCATGAATGCAATTCAACCTGGACAAAAGCAGCGATGAGATGTATTGGCATATATATTTTTGGCGATCAGACCCCGGCAGTAGACATTAATGTTTAAATTAAAGTTAGTATGGATGTATGGATGGATTAGAGTTAGGGATGTCTTGCCCCAGAGCCTGGACACTGGTGGTGGGATGGGAGACCGCTGAAGGGTGTAGCAGGGGGAAGCCGTGATGGAAGAGGCGGTGAAGGGGCGGAGGTGGGTCTCAGCACAGTTGGGAAGCAGACGAGCCATGAACACTGGAGGCCTAAATGCAGGACCGAGGGGCGATGATTGGCTGCGACGAAGGTGTGGCTCTGTGCTGATAGGCTGAGGTGGAGGTGTGACCCTCGCAGACGTGATCATTGGCTGGAGGTAGTGGAGGTAGGTAACGCTAAAACTTTCGGAGGTTTCCAGTAATACCTATTGGTTGTTTTTTAAATTCTTGATGATTGTTATTTTTGTTCAAGTGAACCTCAGACAAGACTAAAGACTAAATGTAGATTTGCCTACCTTGAATTTGGGCCAAGATAACCTTTTTTCCCTTTTCACTTCATCTGGGCGGCTGGTAGTCCTGCAGGAGCTTCGAAAATAAACTTTCCAATCAGTCCCCGCTCACATTAGTTTAGGTTTGCTGTGTCGTCTATTTTTAGCTTATTTGTCCGTCAAAGCTATTCTGAACACCATATCTCCCCAGACCCACCAGATGTTGACATTATGTGGCTATTACGCATGTGGCTGTTTATTTGTAATGTTCAGATGACGTCCAGTGACTTCCCGGCTCAACAGTGATGCGACACTTAGAGCGCCTCTTTGTTTCCCACATGTCTGATCCCCCCAGAAGAGCTGTTGGAGGAGGTGTTGTGGATAGGGAAGTCTCTGCTCACACGCTGGCCCCGTGACCCGGCCCCAGATACAGCGGGAGAACATTGGCAGAATGGATAAACTGGATTTCACTTGAAATTAACTATTTTTATTGCATCACTTCACTGAAAATACAAAAATGTTGCCTTTTTCCTATAGGTTATTATGTGTTTGTATTTAGAATATAAGATATAGAATATAGTAAAATTCCACAAAAAAACATTCAAGTTGACCCTGTATAAACCCTGTTTAATAATGATATAATGCATTAATTGAATGCAGTGAGTTCTATCAGCTCAGAGTGTATAGGTTTTGCCGAACACATACAAGCAGTTCTCGTCGTAAACTGGAGAAAAAAATGCAAACATCTCTGCAAATATTTGACCAATCAAGCACAAAACGAAAAGTGTTATTTTGCTGACGATCCACTCTCCAATCCTAAAGTCTTCGTGAAAGATCGCACAATGAGAAGATCTCCCCCATGGGTTTGGTGGGGACGACTTGGCCATCCTGAAATGCAGAAAACCCTGCCACGGTGCGATTTTCAGTCGTTGGTTTAAAGGTTTTAGTTTGACCTGAAAGATCTTATAAAAGGCCTATGAAGCTAAAGGAAGAACACGAGCACGATATAGACAAGGAAACGAATGTGAGATTGCTATTCACCTTATTGCCGGCATTAGAATAACAATGGCTCACACTCACAAGCCGGTATTACCAAGTTTCACAAAGCGCCACGCTGTCATAATTATGAATTCGCTCCATACTTGGTGGTGGCAAGCTACTGTTGTTGCCACAGCTGCCCTAGGGTAGACTGACAGAGGCAACCAGTCTGTGCCATCGGCCCCTCCGACCACCACCAACCACTCACTACATTTATTCAGGCCTATTGCACATGTTTTTAGTGGTAGAAGAAACGGGAGTACCCAGAGGAAACCTACATAGACACGGGAAGAGAACATGCAAACTCCACACAGGCCTCAACGCCGTGTTGAGGCCGCTCAGAGAAACAGTGCAGTGTTGACTTGTTGGTGAGAATGACTATTGGACATTTTTCAGATTTCCACAAAGAACATTTGACACTGGCCCTTTTCCCAGCAAAATTAACTTCTTGTATTGGCGCATGTAAGAGTGTGTGTGTATTCTGTGTGTATTTTGTTTGTAGTGACTTTTGCAGTGTCCTCTATACATTTAGTTTATGAGTTGGGGGTGACGAGGCGCTTCCTGACAGTTAATTAGTGATCCGCTCCCCTGACCGAAGCTGATTGGTTGCCACTGACGAGACTGGAGCTTATGAATGAGGAAGTTGTGTGGGGAAGAAATGGCGGCCGGGTAGCCGAGAAGGTGCACACGCGAGAGCACAGGGCCGGTTCTCAATCTGTGGACTTGTGCGGACTTGTGGACTTGTGAAACGTCATCATGCGCGGCCCAACTCCTGTTCCATTTCAAAGTCCACACTTCGCAGAAAGTTCAGAGGAGGCTTGTGCGTACCAGCTATATTTCCCATAATCCGTTTCGCTTTGGCCACGTGGATCACGAGCCTCCTCCCCTCCTCTGCGCACCGAGCCGCGCTTCAGCACTGATTTTCAAAGCCTCACAAAAGTCGCTTCCTGAAAGTGATTTCATTGTATCAAAGCTCACAGCCCCATGTTCATGAGCTTCTTCCTGTGATGTCATCGAGTTCACTCGTTCCAAACGCTGAAATAGCCGAGTCCACACTCGTGAACTCCTCAAGTCCGAGTCTACCCAGGAGTTCACACGTACAGAGTCTGCACTCTGAGAATTGAGAAACGGCCCAGGAGTGGAGGAGTGGTGACGGTTTGGGCACGAGCACCAGTGAACTACCGGCGAGGCTGTGAGGCCGGGGAGCAGCCGTGAAGGAGCGGGCCGGATTGTCTATGACGCCTAAACCAGCTAAGTAGAGGGACGTGTCCAGCCTGGCGTGCTTCTCGCTCTTTCCCTGGGATCCTCCTCTGCCCTCGCCGTTTACCGCCGTCTTTACCCAGGTCGCTGCAGGAGTGGAGCGTGGAAGTAACGTGGACGGGGGAGAGCACCGCAAGACGCAACGCAGGTGGAGAAGAAAGCGTAGGGGGGCGGACGGGCTACGGACCGCTCAGATCTAATTCAACGCACAATGAGAGCTAAGTGAAGGGACCCCCTACCGGCACGCGTGCCCCGTGATCTAGTGATAGTTTCTTTCTACAGTCCACTATTATTGAGGTTGAATTCTATTCGGAGCGCTGTGGACCAGGGGGCGGGGCGGGTCCTTTCATCGAGCCATACTGGGACTTCGAGCTGCACGTGGAGAGCGCCTGAGTTAGACGCGCTCCACCCTAAGATTGAGCGGCCCCCCATCCCCCCGTGAGACCAACTTACCTTCTCTCCCCCATGTTCGGATTATATTGAGGGGGACTGAACTTTTAGACTTCTGAACCCAGTGGCTGTTTTTATACAATCATTGACTATTTTTATACATATTTTTCTATGAAATCTATTGTAAACTTTAAAGCACGGTGTCATTATTTAACAGTGGTATTCTATAAGCTGGTTGGGAACCTCACCTTGTGTGACACATTTTCCCTTGTTTTCTGCTTAATGAGCGGGCTTTGTGCTCTACCGGAAGTGTCAATACAAAGGAAGTGCCGAGCCACGGGACAAAGAGGCAAAAGTGGGCGGGGTGGAATAAAGTGAATAGAACCAGGCCTCAGTTGACCTCTTCTCTTTCGTAAGCGACGCCCTTCGGACCAACGCTGTCTTTGCGCCAGGCGGAAATTCGGGCCAAAGTGTTAAATGCTAATAAAAACATGTTCGCTCAGAACATTAAACAAGTCCTGATTTTGATTTCTAGTTTATGATTTCGATCAGTGGCTTTGATCTGCTATATTCAGCAAATGAGTTCATCAAAGCCTATTTTCCGAACACCATATCACCACCGACGCACCAGATGTTGAAGCCATGTGGAAGTTACGCATGTTGCTGTTATTTTGGGATGCACTTTTCACATTAAGCCCCCGTCGTTTCCCTATTGCCCCGGTTCCTCCGAGCTTTATCTGCCTGGTTTGTTTGTGTTTGCCGCGAGCTGTCGGCACGTCGCAATTACCCCGGGCCAGTTCAGTCGGCGCTCTCACAACAGGAAGATGCTGTTTATTTAGCGGACCATCCCTGACACGGTATCTGCGTGTTTACAGCTCCCTGGGCCCCTCCGCTGTCATCGCCCGAGCTACGGCACACACACACAACACACACACAACACACACACACACCATAATGGTCTGGGAGAAGAGGCGGAAGAGGACAGTTTTCAGTTCAATTAGCCAATATTGGCCAAAAGGTTTGCATTGACTCTACAAAACCACCAACCACTTTCTCCAAAAGGGTCATTCTTTTCTTAAACCCTGAGCTATATGCACATTCTGGTCAATTTCTTTCATAGATTAACTGGTCGTGTTATCAGATGAATATCGATTAACTTCATAATTTTACATTATGTCAAACTATACGCTTAAAGGTGTAGAGGAGGATGTTCTTTTTCCGGGTGGATCATCAAGACTATTGGTCCTCCTGATTGTCAATCATTCTGGTGATATGTTTACGTAAGGACGTCGTACGTGCTCGTTCCTGGGTAGTTTTCGTTTTTTTGCGCATGCGCACTTTCAGGTGTATATGTTGAGCTTCGCCTTCAGCTTTTCACTGTAGCTCGCAGTTCTCACCGGGTGCTTTGAAAATGGCAGAGAGTCGCAAGAGAAAAAGTGTCTTCGAGGTTTATGAGAAGAAGAGAAAGGCTTCAGAAGAGAGAAACAAGACCAGAGTGTTTTTGGGAGATTCTTTCACACGATGGCGTGCGCTGAAAGCACACGTTGGGCTTCCCACTGACGCTTCAGTCGCGAAGTTTCTACTCGACAGGTAAAGTTTGGCATTCTATTTGGAGAAATCCATTTAAAATCACTTCTAGTAAAAGTGTACATTGTAACTGTATATTGTAACTTTCTAGGGTAGATTAGTTTATTTAGTTTGTAATTTGCATCGTCAGTAGTTATTACGATGGCCACAGGTCTGCTAACATTTCCTAATCTTCACCGCAGCCCCCAAACAAAGGCATGTCAAGATTTTTAAATGTACTAGCAGTCATTTTTGCGATGAAAGTTCTTAAACATAAAAATGGATGAGATGAGATCTATCTGAGTGACCGTCTTTATCATCGCGTACCCGCCGCCCCTCCTCCCTCATGGCTCGGAGCCTTTGCTAACAAACAAACAAACAAACAGAGTAGCAGCTCGTGTAGAACACCCGCTCCTGCATCCATTTACTAAGTAATGTCGTTTAAAAGCGGGCCAATCACTAACTGGAAACGAACTCAGAAGAGGATCGTTGTGGTATGCTTTGGATTATGATTTGAGAATAATCGACCGAGTAGTTATTAGGAGAGAAGTTTATCCTAATGTAGGCTCTGATTAGCGAAGCCTTGGCACAGGTCACGCGCCGCGCAGACACGGGAAAGCTCTCCATTTGTCTAAAGTAGCCTTATGACAAATGGTAAAAGACATCACGCTGAAATGATCTAAAATCTTGTGTGTTCATTTTGGATAATCCCAATGGTCACCATAGTATAAATTAGACAAAAGCAACAAGCTACTTCTCCATTGTTCTTGAAGTCTCAATCAATCTATCATTATAAGTAAATAAAACATGGAAGGGCATTTGATATTTTGTATTGCATGACGCTGCTAGCCAAATTTGGATGCCCTTCCATACAATCTACTGTGATGCATATATGTGCACTAAAATATAAAAGATGTGTTATGCTTGTACTTTGGTAGAACAAACAACTAATGTGTATAATTCTATATTTGTTACAGCTATGATAAAATTACATCCACTCCACTGACACACACTCAATGGGCCAGACCCCGGCCTCCAGCTGTGTCCACAATTCAGGAGTCACTGTCTGATCGGTAAGTTATTGTCATATTTATCATCAAGCTACATATTTCTTAGTAGAAATTATTCCTTGTTTTTGTGGCTGGATTAGCAACATTATCTATATTCTGTATTTGTGTAATTTACAGAGAAGGTGATTTCTCTGTGAAGGGAGTTGAGAAAATGGCCAGCAGTAGTAGCAGTGAGGAAGAAAGAAGAACTATTCCACAAGAGGAAGCAGGGTAATTACAATTCAACATCTCTGTGCAGATAGCTGTTATTTATTTTTGCTTTATATTTGGTAATTTACTGAATATATTTTCTAGGGCCTCAACTAGTGTAAATATAGTTGACATTGAAGAAGATTCCTTCAACAATCTACACAATTCAATGTAAGTATTACTGTTTTTTGGGTTTATTTGGGATGGTACTGAAGGGGGCACTAAAATTACTTTATTCAAAAGGATTGACTGGGATGACGACACATGGGATGAAACTTGGACTCCGGATACAGAGACACAATCACAGTCATCCTCAGAAGATGAGACAGAGGAGGTAGATTTCTCAGAAGATGAGACCAGTGAAACCCCAGCTGATGTGGATGAAGAATACGACCTGGGTCCTCATATTTGCATAAGGTATTATTATTATTTTATCATTTTGTAATGGAAAATATGTTGATGCGATTTTCATTGGGGTAAACCTTATTGTTGCATTTCCAAAAGAACGTCTTCCTGCAATCAATCTCTGAAAGCAATAAAGATGAAAAAAACTGCTACTAGAGCTATCACCTGTACGTAAAACCCTTTGTAGGTGTTTGAAAGGTCTGTCTGACATTCCGGGCGGTGTCTCCAACACATGTAAATGAAATGTCTCTGTCTCCAGCATCCTATTGACTTGTAATAGTTGTTAATTAGCACAGGAGTGGCTGGCAGAAGCTTTTGTTCTTTGGGTGATGTGTGACACATCTTTTTCTTTACATTTGCAGGTCTGGTGTTGCTCTCCCAAATGGACTGTCGTTAGAGGATTATCCTGTGATTGGCCTTGATCAGACTGTGCACGATGACCCGGAAGGTAATGAAGATGAAAGCCAGGAAGTTGCCACTCCACCAGACGCACCAATGGTCCTCACAGAGGAAGACGTAATCGGCAGGCCCGCATCCATAGTCTATCATGACATTATAAAGCAGTTGCTGGACTTCCTTATTCTTCCAATTGAAAAATGCACAGTGAAGAATTCAATCACAAAGGCACCCTGTAATGCAGCTAAGCCATTTGAGGTTTCTGTAAAATCAAGGTGCTCTGCAGTCATTGCGGAATGGGTGAGTATCACATGTTTACATTTAAATCTCAAAATCATTTCAGTAGTGGCATTTTCTGCAGTGGCGCTCAACTCTTGCACTCTTACAGATATGTCCAAATGGTCACACTGTTTGGAAGTGGAGTTCACAGCGATATTTCAAATATGGAATGCTCGCTGGCGATTTTATGTTGGGTGCAAATATCCTCCTGTCTGGTAACAACTTCCGGAAAATAGCTCTGCTCTTCAAGTTTATGAACTTGGGGATGATCGACCCAACAACATTCTACAAAATCCAAACCAAATTTTGTCTGTCGAACATTGAAGATTTTTGGAAGAGGGAGAGTAGCAATGTCATCAGCCAGTTGAGTTCAAAGGACTCTGTTGTGCTCCTTGGTTAGTATATAACATCTCTGCAACTTGCAATATTATCTGTCGTTATTGTTTTATACATTAACAAAACATTGAACCCATTTATATTTGTCATTATAAGGTGATGCTAGGATGGACAGTCCTGGGTTCTGTGCCGAATTCTGCACATACACCACCATGGAGAACGACACAAAAAGTATTGTGTCGATTGTCAATATGGACAAACGACAGGTCGGAGGGAACTCTGTAGCTATGGAGAAGGCGACATTCATCGAGACCTTAGACACACTCCGTCCAAAGTTGGGGAATGTGAAGGAATTTTGCACTGATGCTAATATTCAAATATCAGCACTTTTTAGTACGTGGCTTTATGCAATATTAGTTACATATAGACAGATTTGATGTTCAATTAATAATAATACTGCTTTGATGTTTGACAGACAATGGCCAATACAAAGACTGTGGTGTGAAACACAGTTTGGATATCTGGCACGGTGCAAAGAACCTAAGTAAAAAGATTCTGGCTGTATGTTTACTGTTATTGAGACCTTTTTTTGTTTTTTTGGCAAGGAACCAGTTAATCTAATTCAATAAATTTGTTTTTTAGGCTGGACATGAGAAGGACTGTGCACTACTTCTGAGTTGGAACAGAGACATTTGCAATCATTTTTGGTACAGCTGTAAGGAAGCAGAGACCTTTGAAGCTTTCAACGTAAGTTTTTATTTACTGTATATATTTCTACACAATTAGAGTATACTAATATATAAAGGGTGTTTGTCAAATGTTTTTTTTTTTTTAATAGTACGCATAATTTACTGAGTGAAAACATTTGATTACAGGATCTTTGGACAGGAGTTCTGCATCATGTAACTGGCAAACATGAGTGGTACTTTGGGGCCTGTCGACATGGTCCTTTGGAGGAAGACCGGAATAAAGAATGGATTCCAAAGGGCTCTGCAGCACATGGAAGACTCCAAAAGATCGTTTACGATGCACGCTGGTTGAAAAATATACCCAAGTATCTCTCTTTCAGGTAGACATTTTTGTAGTGCAATTGCATTCCAAACCACCAATTTGCTTTATCAAAATTTGGAAAATGCCAGGTTCACACATTGTCTTATTTGCTTCTTTATTTTTGTTTTATAGATCAACCTCAGACCTGGAGTCCTTCCATAACCACATACTTATGTACGCCTCAAAGCGCTTCTGCTTCAAACCACCAGTGTACTATGCTCGGACCCTGTTGGCAGGGCTGGATTATAACTACCACCTAAACCGAGGAGCACGAACAAATGCAGATGGCTCATATCAGTAAGTTATCACTGATCTATAATCCATAATTTATACTATACACGCAATGGCAATATTGACATGTTTTTGTTTACTCCTCCAAGGTATGGCAGAATTTTTAACAAAAGATCAAAGATGTGGCGGCTGTACACCATCAAGAACCCAAAAACCTACAAGTACATTACAGATCTACAGAGTGTTATTCTCCATTCAAGACTGTCGGCTCCTAGGGGGATGGCAGGAAAGCAGCCTCTTGCACTTCATGATCCACGAAGGCTGGGGCTGTTGTCCGGTGGCCCTGCCCCAACAGTACAAGAATTGAAGGAAAAGAAAGCCCGCAGAGGGCTAGGTGAGTTGTATTCGAGTCAAGTGCCTTATTTTGTTGAATTCAATCCTCTACAGCAGGGGTAGGCAAGTTTGTCATTGAGGGACAATTTTCTTCATTGCCCAAATGCCAAGGGCCGAAAATTACAATTCTCGTCCAAAATAAAGCACAAATATTAGCTTTGTACATCATTTATGATCTAAAGGAGTGCTTTGGAAGGAAATGTGAAAATATTGACAGTATTTTCAACATTTTTGAGTGCTTTATCAGGTATTTGGTCTCCTATTTATTGAATAATATTTCTTCATAATGATCTTGGGGGCCACATGTTTTATGCAGGAGGGCCAGATTTGACTCCCTTGGCCTGATGTTGCCTACCCCTGCTCTACAGTGTATGCTGCTGTTGCATAGGATAAAGTCCTGATATGTAAACTTATTTTATTTATATATTTTTTTAAAGGTCAACCATCTCACACATGACCTGTAGATGTGGTGCTTCAAAAGGAGTGACGTACGTGTGCTTCATTTCCCCTGTACATAATGCGCAAATCAATAATTTTTATGGTGAATGTATGTCATGTATAAAAGAACAGCATATAATTTTATACATTTGAGCAAATAAAAGACAAAATCTGCATATGGCTATCTCAAATTGCGTTGATATTTGTATATGTAAGTTCTAAACCGTTATCACATACAGCACATGTTTATGATAAAGAATGGGCCGGTTTACCATTAGATTATACAGAAAATTCTCCACAATGACCACAAGACTACAAGCTGTCATTGATGCTAAGGGGGAAATACACATTATTAGGAACAGGGGTGTGTAAACTTTTGAAAAGGGTCATTTTATTTAAAAAGAGCAAACACTGTTTCACCATAAGTGGCTTCACACAACCACTGAGTGGGAAAAAAAAAGTAAAAACATTCTGCCAGGATATGTAAACTTTGGAGCACAACTGTACAAGCCTACATACATTGTCCTTTGTGAACTTTTTAAAGCCACGTACAAATATTTTAGAGAAGTATGGGAAACTCGATGGAAGTACATGGACAAAGATATGCTTTGTAAGAAACTTTATCAACATCAATCAAAATAGTACATGTAACAAAAAGTTAGCATAAAATACACACATGTATTGATCCAGCTTATTTTATGGTGCAAGTTTACCTGATGAGGTATCTTGGAATAAAGCACAAAGAATTACGTTGAGTACACAAGGTTTACACTCTGGCCGGAATAAAGCCTACATAATTACCATTAGAATCCGGGAAACGATCTCTAATTTTCCACACACAACATGACGCTATAACAATTCTAACTCCTGGTCCCAGAACACCATATTGCCAGACAATAAAGTTCCTATATGCAGCATAGCGGAACTGTCTGTGACTTTCTCCTGTCTCCTGGATGTCCACCTCTGCCCTAAGGTCATTCCAGATTCGCCTGGCCAGTCTCAGCACACCTTCCTCCAAGATGTACAGCTCCATGTGTGGCAACAGTGACGTGCAGTTTTGTGGTTGTTGTTGACAGCATTTCTGTTCCAGCAGTGTTGGCATATTTCTGCAGTTTCCACAGACACACCAGTTGGGTGCCTGTGGATTAGGAGGGCCTGGTGGAGGGGGATCAGGGGTGAGACTCATGAGGTCAAAGATGAGACTCGGTTCACGACTGAGGCATCTTTGTAGAAGTTGTTGACACTCCTCTAATGTCAGTCTCTTTATCCTAGCCTGTTAAAACAAAATCACACTTAAAAAATGTTCTATTTAGCCCTTTGACACACAGCTTTCTAAACCATTGAACAGGCGAAATGTGAACACATTTTCTAATAAAAGGGAAAAGTGCAGTACATTCACTCCAGTTTTGAGTGTATTCACTGTTCACTGTCTGCCTCGCAATGTAGGAGGGAGCATTACAATAACAAAAGGAAAGATCACGTCTCACACTGTCTGTCTGACACCCTGGACCAGTAATATTACAATAACAATAGTAATGCTTTGTACTGATAAGAGTTTGTAAGTTAGCCTGTGACGTATTTTGCGACAAAAAAATGACAAGTTAGCGGTTATATGTGTACACATACCTCCTCAGTTGCAATCCTCTGTTTATGAAGTTCTTCAACCCTTTTGAAGTCCTCCCGTGACAGGTCAGCTAGCAGACGGCCACGGGCTCTAGCCCGACCCTTGCCTCCCCTTCTCTCTCCTTGCTCTTGGCTGGTGCTGGCTCTTGGAGGTCTTGTGCTCTGAGCTCGTCTCCCGCGGCCTCTAGGCGCACCCCCCCTCCTGGATCTTGGTCGGGATGCACAGGGAACGGGCTCGTAGTCCATATCTGATCCCACAAGACTGTCCTCTTGAAAGCTCTAAACGGACATAAATGAAATAAAACAATTTAGATGCTAAATGATAGCTTGTTTATGCTCGTAACGCTACATAGACACGAAACATTTTGTATTCACAATCCCTGATTACGATTGGCTTTATACATATTCTTTAAAACAAATTTTGATGGTTGTAATAGATTTTCACTTACCGGTGGGGAGTCTGACATTGTGGAAAAAGTGCAAATCTTCTTGGAAAGTGAGCTTGTGTGAGCGATGCCGACAGTGACTTGTAAACAGAGCGTGCACGAGGAGAACTGGGCTCGTGCATGTCTCTCGCACACGTTTTAGAAGGCGTTCCCTCTCGGGAGCAGGTAGAGCGTTGCGCATGTGCATTTTTTTCAAAATGTGGAGAGGGCGGTTCTTTCCTAAAATTCGGGAAAATCCTCCTGTATACCTTTAACAGTTTCCAATAGAGGTGCCATTTTAGTTACTATCTTGAAGAGGGGTTATTATGCTTTTTTCAATCACATAGCACCAGTCTATAGCACACTACAATGACGACGTAACCTTCTGTTGGTCTGTATATGCAGTAAATTAAAATAACTGCCTTGAATAAAATTGCTCTCTCAAAATAGCTGCACTGAACGTCTTGAAATAGGCCTCTGTCTCTTTAAGAAGCTTTCCGACACGCCCCCTTCAGCACACTACTGTGGCATTTAAACAACAACACTCCAGGCATGTGTTTAATGAGGGAATGACATAATAACATGATATAAAGCTTGAAAAAGTCGATTTTACATAATACCCCCCCTTTAACATACTGTAGTCTTGTTTCCAGCGCTGGAGTGATAGAACATGTCGGCCAATCAGAAGTATCGAGCCTCTTGGACTTGGCTCATGAGGAAGTTATTGTACATCACAATGTACATTCGTAGCGGCACGGTAGCACAGCGGTTAGCGCTCGTGCTTCACAGCTAGAAGGTCCCGGGTTCGGTTCCCACCTGGACGGGGCCTTTCTGTGTGGAGTTTGCATGTTCTCCCCGTGTCTGCCTAGGTTTCCTCCGGGTACTCCGGTTTCCCCTACCACCAAAAACATGTACAATAGGCCGGGATGAATGATGTGAGTGGTTGGTGGTGGTCGGAGGGGCCGATGGCGCAGATTGGCTGCCTCGCTTCCGTCAGTCTACCCCAGGGCAGCTGTGGCTACAATAGTAGCTTACCACCACCAAGTATGGAGTGAATGAATAGTGCAATGTAAAGCGTCTTTGAGTGTCCAGAAATGAAACTAATTATAAACGCCACGTGCAGCTTGTGCTGTGATATTTCGGCAGGTTGCAATGTTGTTCCCTTACGGTTAAGATACGGTGGCGCAGCGTTTATCGCTCATGCTTCACAACTAGAAGGTCCTGGGTTTGATCCCCGGATGGGTCCTTTCTGTGTGTAGTCTGTCTGCGTAGATACTCTGGGTACCGGGTACTCCGATTTTCCCTACCACTAAAAACATATACAATAGGAGAGAGGGACAACGAATGGAAATTAGCACAAGGCTACAATCCGGCGTGTTCACGAACATGCACCGTCCCGACAAAATGGTCAGGCGTTAAAGGGGGGCTAAGAATTCGAATAGTGGCGGCACCACTGCACAAGAATGATGTGAGCAAATATCGACAGCAGCTTTTTATGCGACACTTTGAAAAGAGCTCACGCAGGCTTGACATAACGACTGCTAAAACACATTAGGCAGTATAATGCTCTGAAGTGTGGCAACTTGAGCAATTTCGGGTTGATTGACACTCTAAAGGTAAGACAACTTCCTTTACTCATCATTTTAGACGTTTTGAAATGTTTCTGCAGTTATTACTGTCAAATTAAAAAAACATATTTACCCCATAGTCATTGACCCTGTTTAGTTTAAAGGTAATTTTAAGCTGTAAAACCAAATAAATCCTTTTGAATACGGGGATGTTTTATTACCAGGGAGCCCTGTGGATTTTCTGATTGATAAGGGGGCTACAATGCTGTAGACTTTGGGTATGGCTGCTCTATTGGAATCACAATATTTCTCTGTGAAATTTCACAATTTCTGTCAAAATAGCACAGCTCCAGTTCCTGAAACTCTGCTCTTTGTCTTTGGTTTAAGGAGGAGATATTATACAGATATCCAACCTACAAGAAAGAAACTAAACAGATCTGTAGGTATGTCTTTAATAAGGGAGCAACATTATAACGTGGTTCAAGATGTCATATTTTAAGCTACTCTGCCGTGCCTTCCGCCCTTTAACCATTACAGAACAGCCAAGGTCACAAACATCCTCCTATTGTTTGAGGTGGAGTTTAATCAGCTCCAGGTGAAATGCGTAAGTTCAGCCGATGCATTTTTAATAGATGGGCTTACATTATGACCCTGCGGCCACACACTTACTTCTGAACCGCAAACATTTACGGAAAGTCTATCAATATAAAGTCGAAAGAGGCGATAGCACACTGGAAAGGCTCCTCCCCAAAAAGGTTCTCAGACAAGTCGTCTTAACTCAATATAACATGACTCTTTCCTACTAAACATTATGGACATTTTCAGCCCATAACCAGTAACACATGGAGTGTCAGATTTCAGAAACCAACCACAGATAAGTTCACGTAATGGGTCGAAATTGGTCGAAAGACTTTGATAGCACATGCAAATCGGTCCGGAATGAGCGGCCAGGGCTTTTGTCTCACAGCGAAAAGGTCAAATTTGGAGTCATACATTCCCGGACTTCTCTCAGTGGAGTTAGTATGTTCTCCCCCGCATCATCAACTCAAAACACGCACAATGAAGCCTCCAACTCCAAGATTCTAGATCAGCAAAACCCGAAGATGGTGATGGACTGTGGTTGAAGGACGGAACCGCAGACGACACAAAGGATACAAACCATTTCACGGAAATAGCGTGAGAAACAAAAGCAGCAGAAAAGGAAAAGGCTAAGGCAATGGTCCAAACTGAATTGAACTTTCATTTTTACACCTGGATTGGGCACCACAGAGTCCATTGAGAATCTTCGGATGTGCTGGAGAAGGCTGTCCAGACCTACTTTCTTTCATGCTAAAAGGAAGACGGTCTGGCAAGCCTGGCTCAGACTCTTCTCTCAATTCAGCTTCATTTTAGGTGTGCTTTCCTATCTTTAGGTGCTTATCATCCATATAAATGAGTTTCCATACTATACAGAACCCAAAATTTAGACTCTCCGATAGCAAAACGTTTCAAAAACATGGGCCATTCAAGTTTGCATATTTATTTTCCACAATAAAGCTCAAAAGAAAAAGAAAACTCTTGGAAGTGTTGGACTGGATCACTGTATCTCCCTGTAGTTTATATATTGCCCATAAAGTTGATGCGGGTTTGGTCGCGTAGCTACAGCATCAGGAAGAATGAGAGGAGACACTGCCTTCCCTCCATAGAATACACAATTCCTCAAACAAGTGAGACAAAACATTTCCCCAGGCGAGTTTGTGACAAGCCAAGTACTTCACAGCCAGACAAAGAAACTCAACAAAGTTCATTGCAGCAGTGACTTTGGCATGTGCACCGCGTGGAGGGAAGTTCTTCTGCTGGGAGTTTGACAAGTGTTTTCGACCCCTACAGCTAATTTAGTAAAGAAGGCAAAGAAAACACGTTCAGTATGTCCCTTTGAGGTGTAATGTATATGAGCAGAGGAGATGTTTTTAGCTCCTGTGAAAACTCAAACTTGCATAGACTTGCATTCTCTGGTAAACAGTGCTGTCTAAAGGCTTAGGGTTTGCCTACATTCAACACTCTTTACTATGTTCTTGTTTGTTTCAGGTGTTCCCTTGGCCACGTCACATTCCGGCCACATTTCCGAAAGACTGCCAAATGGAAATCCCACTTATCGATACGGTTGCGCCCACCGCTTTGTCCGGAGAGCGATCTGAAAGCTGTGTTCCTACGGGCCCAGTGAGAGTGTGTGACTCACCCGCTTCTTACTGCTGCAGATGACTGTGCGCTGTTTTCAGGAAGCCACAGTCGGATTAGTCACTCGGAGCTGCTCTTCCTCCTACATCTGCATCTACCTCTGCAGCATGTGTGGATCAAGATGCCCAGATTGACATTACGAAAGATCTCGGCGCATTAGTATCATTCGTTTGCTTTCAGTGGAGAATTTGCTACTGATCTCAGAATTGTTTGTCAGTGTATAGCAGTAATTCTACATTTTCCAGCATTGTCATGTTGTATTAAATAAGTGGTTGTTGTTGTTGTTGGCAAATGAATGCTCAATACTACCGCATGATTGGTTTGAACCACAAATTGTATCAATTTGAGCCTTTCGAAATTGATTTTTGTGAGGGTGAAGAGTCAAATCTTTTAACAGTCTCGATTTACATAGCGCTTTGACACGTACAGCCGGGTAGTATTGCAGCCAATGGCCAAGGAACATTTCATGGGTAGAACAAAGAATCTATTCAAGGAAATTCCAACAAATACTGGAGGAAAATGTGACTCCATCTATGGTAAAACCTTAGCAAATGGCCTCTACAAATGGGGAATGATTGTAAAACTAAATCCACCATGGACGACCTCAAGGGGCACATTCTGAAGGTTTTGCCGTGGCCTTTCACAGTCTCCTGACCTAAACAGCATTGAAGATCCTGCTCCAAAACTGTCATTGTCCAATCCTACCACGTAGCAACCGTTGCTATCCCTTTATTCTCCCGATCTTCTACCATTGCAAATAGTGAAGTGCTGCATGTTTTCCCCCTTTCAAAGCCGAGAACAAGTTATAAGCCGAGGTAAAACTTGTCATTTGCCATAAGTTTCATGTTATCTTGCTGAATAAGGACCACAGCCACGGGGGAGACTAAGCCACTGCAGCCTCTGTCACGGGTCTGTGAGCTGCTTGGCTCTTGTAGGTTTAGCAAGTTAGCTAACTTAACAATGACACTCATATTTAATCAATTACTGGACTAACATACTTAACCGGTAGTGCAAGAGCGTGACTAGTCCACAGGACTGTACTGGTTGCATTTAAGGTAGCTTGAGGCTTTGATAGTTGTAGTGTCTCTTCGCCTCGATCTGGAGGCGCTGGTATTGCACAGAAAAGTACCTGTCATGAAGCTCTCCCCTGTTATGACGTGTTGAACTTCCCTTCTTGGCAGAGCTAGCTAACAGTCGCCAAGTTGCTAAGCGAAAGTTCAATTGTCAGAATGAATAGACATGTAGTGATGGATTATGCAACCTCTAATAGAGTCCTGGCTTCGATTCATGACATCTTTCCTTTTGCTCTATTCAAATACTCTTATTTTCATAATCCAGAGTATATTTTTTTTGATGAGCATGGGACAAATTAATTAACAAGGGTCAATTTTTTCATTACAATAACTAATTGTTATGCCAAAATATGAATTGCGGTCCTTCCACTGCTGTAGTTTCCCCAATAAGCCGTAATGCTGATGATTGTTCCGTCAGCAGGACTCGCCAATGTTCTTTTTTAGCATATTGTCAAAGAGGGATTTGTCCTGTCGGGTTATCATCCGCCCGCCAGATTAGCCCCAGCAAAATGTCAGCCGCACATTAGGATTTAAATGCTCAATGAGTTTCCTCCATTGACAAGGCGCTGCCAATATCCGTGTGCGAGCTGCCGAGTGCACTTGGAACAGGCCGGAGCCGTAATGAATTGAGTGGCCGGAGAGAGATGGATGTGTGCGGAACACTGCAGTGAGGCACTACATATTCATTGATTACATATAGTAGAAACAAAAAAAAAATGCTCTGAACAATTAAAATGTATAGATGTGACAAAAGTTATTCTTTGTTTCTGAAAGTGCCTCAATATCCTGTTTTTGAACACTGGCAGAAGACGTTGTAACACAGGCAACGTGTGATTTTTATGATTTAAAATAAGAGATAGACCACACTCAAAACAATTCGTTTCCCAGCTGTGCTGCGCCTGCAACCCTCCTCTGCCCCTCCTCTTGGCGTCATCTCTATTCAAAATAATAGAACTAGCTCCAAAACCCAGCCAGATTGCTAGCATGAACAAACCCCAGCTAGCCTGCTTAAAGCTATGGGGGAAGCCTCACTCCCTCAGTCCATTCTAATTGTACTGTCTATGACTCCAAGACATGAAACATTTTCTATAAACCCAATGATCCATGTCTCTCAAACTGTAATTGTCTAAATATCTGTTAGCAAGCACTTCTCCTTTGTCAGAGAATCCCCACCCCTAACAGGTGTGGCATACGACGATGCTGGTTAGACCACATAAATACTGTACAGGTCCCTTAGGCTGTCTACAATAAAAGGACACTCTGAAATGTTCAGTCTTACACATCACAATAACATATAATATATTTTCTGACCATTAGCCTGGCTCCACATCTGGAGATGGGTCCACGAGTGCCGGCCTACGCTGGCTGCCCACTGCTCCTACAGAGAACGCATTTACCTACAGAGATGAATAAAGTATAACTTAACCTTAGATTTCATTATCTTAACCTGGTTAACCTTCGAGTCCTGACAAGAACCAGGAAATACGACCATATTAGTCCAGTGCTCCGGTCCCTGCACTGGCTTCCTGTCACTCAGAGAATAGAATTTAAAACAGCTCTGCTCGTGTACAAGTCGTTTCATGGTTTAGCACCAAAGTCCATCTCTGACATGTTAGAGCCGTATGAACCATCTCGGGCCCTGAGAACTTCAGGGAGGGGTCTCCTGGTGGTTCCAGAGTCAGGACTAAACATGCTAAGGCTAAAGCTAAAATCTGGAACAGTCTTCCTGAGGATGTGAGACAGGCCTCAACTCTGACAATGTTCAAATCCAGGCTGAAAACAGCTCTTTTTACCCGAGCAGATGAAAACTGAAAGTATTTTATCTGCACTCTTGCCTTTTACTGTAATTGATTAACTTTATGTTGATGTTTTAATGATTGATTTGATCTGTTTTCTTGTAACTTTATGCAACTGTGAAGCACTTTGAATTGCCTTGTGTATGAATTGTGCTCTACAAATAAACCTGCCTTGCCTGTTACATTTGAACAGATATATAGATGAATATTTTTGTTCTGCATACAACCTCAAAGACAGAAAATACGATTTTAGGATTTTTTGTTTTTGTTTTGTTTTAGAGAAAGAAACGGTTTTAGAGATGAAACAGTGGCAACAAATCCTAAACATTGAATAGGCCTATTTATGGTAGGCTATATCGGTTTTTCCACCAATGCAAAAAAATGTCTCACTTTACCCCACTCCCCCCTGACTGTGTGAGGGAACGCCAACAAGTTACTCAAGTACTACCCCTTGTTGCAAGACGTGTTACTCTCGCGCCTGCTGCCAGAACTGAATGGAGAGATGAGCCAGAGATGAGCCAGAGAGAGAGAGAGAGAGAGGGAGAGAGAGAGAGAGAGAGAGGGGAGAGAGAGAGAGAGAGAGAAAGAGAGAGAGACAGAGAGAGAGAGAGAGAGAAAGAGAGAGAGACAGAGAGAGAGAGAGAGAGAGAGAGAAAGAGAGAGAGACAGAGAGAGAGAGGGAGGGAGGGAGAGAGGGAGGGAGGGAGAGAGGGAGGGAGGGAGAGAGACAGAGGGAGAGAGAGAGGGAGGGAGGGAGAGAGAGGGAGGGAGAGAGACAGAGGGAGGGAGGGAGGGAGAGAGACAGAGGGAGAGAGAGAGGGAGGGAGGGAGAGAGACAGAGGGAGAGAGAGAGGGAGGGAGGGAGAGAGACAGAGGGAGAGAGAGAGGGAGGGAGGGAGAGAGACAGAGGGAGAGAGAGAGGGAGGGAGGGAGAGAGACAGAGGGAGAGAGAGAGGGTGGATCGTACTTAGGAGCAGAGTCGCATCCTCCGCGCAGTGTGGAGAGACCAGTCTGACAGAACGCACGGCACGATCGCTCCAGGCGCTACTTCACCAAAAACTCACTCACGCTTTAAGTCTTTCTTTTTTTTTTTTACCGCTCGTCGTGCTTTCATTTTGGTCAATTTCCACCCCGTCCCGCGCCAACAAGACAACAAGAAAATGTGGATTTATACTTTCGTTCCAGGACTGCTGCTGGTCATGTGTACGGCGGGTAAGTCCCACGCTAAAGTTGTTGTCTTTTACGCAGCGCGCGTTCTGGCTACTACGACAGGACGTAAATGTGCTGATTGCTAGTTTAATGTTGTTGTTTAATGTGTCCAAAAGCTAGCATGCATACGGTTTAGTTTGTGTCCATTTAAAGTTACAGCATGATGAATGCACACATGTATGAGAGAAATGGGGACTACTAAGTTGCATTTAAAATAATAAATCAATATTTAGTCATTGTTGAGGTTTGGGGCCACTTGAAACATTCACTTTAAGCAAACAATCAAAAAGTCTCATCTACGCAATAATTGTCTGACTAACTTTCATGTCTCTCCCCATTACTGTGGAGAAGTGAGAAGTCAAAGGCAGTTTGGTCCAAATTCCTTCCTCCCGGACAATACAGGCTCCAAATGTTTCAGTCTCGTGCTTAGGGATTTGTGACAGTAATTTCAAGCCTGATTTATTGTTCATTTGTAAAATGTCAAAAAAAAAAAAAAAAAGCCCTACATTGAATCCTTAAAGCCACACCGCGTAGAATTTCACCCAAGGAATAAAAGTGAATTACAAGCATTTATTTGATGACAGATACTTGCATCATTGAAAAACACCTCATAGATGAACAAACACACGTGTGCCTTTGCTGTGAGCGGCTCAGCTCTCCTAAGTCAGGACTGTAACTTTACCCGGAGTGGGTACGTCTCCAGCTCGTCTCCATGGAGATGTGACTTAAGTCAATTTGAGAACAGGTTAGATCCTTGTCAAAAAACCCACTGCAGAAATAGTATATTCTGTGTCTTGCTGCTCATTGGGAGCATGTAGCACAAAATGTTACGCATTGTAATGTATTGAAAAAATTAAAGGTGCATTATGGAACTTTTTATGTGAAGAAAAAAAAAATCTGCGACCTTTGAGTGACCCATGTGGCTAGCATAGTATTTATTTATTTATTTTATTTATTTAGTTATTTATTGAACAGGGACAGTGTACAATCTACATTAGCCTCAGAAAGGAGAGATGCATTGTACCAGGTTATAGCACTTGTGCTAATTTCCACCTGCAGTCCCTGGGCCTATTGTACATGTTTTTAGTGGTAGGGGAAACCGGAGTACATGCAAACTCCACACAGAAAGGCCCCGTCCAGGTGGGAATCGAACCCGGACCTTCTAGCGGTGAAGCACGAGCGCTAACCGCTGTGCTACCGTGCCGCCCAAAGTGCCGGTTTTGTTTTTAGGTTTCTGGTAGATGTTGGCGGTGTCGACTATTGCTGGGTTACAGGTTCTAGAATGTGATGATGTCACCGGTCCCAGCGGGGCGCAGGAGCCACGATTCAAGATTTGTATCTGTCAAACCATGTGAATGATTTGAAATTAGATTGATCTCATTCTTGATTGTGGAGCGGGGGGTGGGGGAAGAGGGGTGTGAGGGAGGGCAGGGAGTTCAGCTTCCCGATGGCCTTGTGTATGAAACTGTTTTTAAGTCGACTCAACCTGGCCCGTAGATTCCGCGGCCAGTTTTTCCTATTAACAGCATTACACTTTCATAAGTCGTAGCTCAAAAGAAAATGTATGAATTATAAAAATGATCATTAGTATCAGTCACTGGGTCCATGATCTCTCTGTACAAGACCAAACATGTCCTAAAAAACAAAATTATTGTTCCTCCTTTATAATAGTATTGGCCTTTAGAATGCTGTGATGTCACCTGCAACCCAGCAATACAGTGCACTGAGTCTGTTGGTGTTTCCGACAGGAAGCCCACTACTTTCTCCTCATCGCGTGTTGTCCAGTGCGGCGTGTAGAAAGGAGGGAGCCCGGTATCCGGAATGCCAGGGGAATGAGTGCACTCTACTATAAGTTTGCTGAACTCCGGGAATAATGTATTTCTCCTTAAGACCAACCAAATTCAGGAGACAGTGGAATATGTATGGATAAATATGAGTCAGATAAGTTTTATTTAAGAAAACATCTTGGATTATTGCCTTTTTGTCCAAGAGAGGAAGCTGTTGATGATTTAACAGCAGCCCCAGCTAAAGGTAAGCAGCTAACGTTAGCATCTTTTCCCCGTAACCATTTGTATTCAAGTAGTTTATTCATGGAAAATATGCAACATGTGTTCTTCCCTGACTCTCGCAATACATTGTGGCTTATATATTATCCTATTCGTAATTGGGCTTATCCACATGAAACAAAAACTGTTTAACGTCCTTTCTTTCAGCACACATTAACTAAGGTCCAATTGTTTTTTCTTAATGGTGTCCAAAAGCGGTGACAGCCTAGAAAAACACAGGCGTAATGCTGATCAGTTGAAAGGACTGTTAGTCAAGAATGTATGATGGCCCTAATCCCTCACAAATAACGATCCGTTTCAACATTTGTCGATTTCATGTTTGGAGATGTATTTCTAAATCCCTCCTCTCCATCTGACATTATCACATTCTAGAACGTGAACGCAACCTATTGATCCAGGGGTGTCGTAGAGGCCACTGTGATGGAAAGGTGCTGCGCTACCACCCACTCAGCTGCTGGGCCAGTATGATATGTGCCCAGTCGCGAGAACGGGGCACACAACTCGCTTTTGGGGCATTTTGAGTGGGACATAGATTATGAAAGTGTATTCTCCAAAGTTTCCAACAATGTGTAACACATGGAAATCTGATCATATTAGAGAACACGTGGCAATTTGAATGTAGGAACTCAACATATCTCAAAGGTGAGTAAACGGCCTCTAAAGTTTGGGCAGTTCTCACCTCTCTCTGCTGCCCCGAGTGACAATAGGGCTCATTTACGTCTCATTTAGAAAAGCCACACCCCTGTCCTGTCATGTGTGTGGGGTTTCAGTCCCATCAAGGCTCTTCATCAGGAAGCGGCGCCAAATATCCGTGATTAAGAAATCCACTTCTTTCTTCTTCTTTGTGAGGTTTTATGGCGGCGACAATTTAAGAAAAGTGTAAATTAGGGCTGAACAATTTTGGAAAATAATCTAATTGCGATTTTTTTTCTTCGATATTGCGATTGCGATTAAATATGCGATTATTGTTGCAAAGTCCTCTTCTCATGTATTTTTCACCTAACACAGGCAATAAATCTAGTCATAATAAACAATATTAGATTCATTTGAAGTGAAAATAAAGCAAAATTGTTGCTTGACCTATTCAAAATGTGTGAAAATGTGGACTGCACTTAAAAACGGTCTGAACTTAACAGTACAGTCTATAAATAAATGAAAAAGATAAATTATATAGATATAAAAAAAAAGATAAAACTCACTGATCCAGTCAGTAACATCACCCACTAAAGTGCAGGAAGAGTAAAAACAAACGTCTGCTTTAACTAGTTGGAAAAGTTTTAGGAACTCAAACTCCCAATTAATACAAAATAAACAAAATTTAAATAAGACCCTTTATGTGTAAAAAAAAAAAAAAGTCCAAATTGATATTGACAATATTTTTTTGCGCCAAAAGCGGAATCATGGATTCAGCCAGTCGGGGTGCGCTGTGGGATATCTTCAGCGTCATGGCGCAGACCTGTTACTACTAGACTGTTAGGCGCATTGAGTTGCCTTGTGTATAAATAAAGTTGCCTTGCCTTGCCTTACTTACTTACTGGGTGGGTTGAACGGGGGCTGTACCTGTACATGTTCTGGACAGACACTCATGGCCAATGGCAAAGTTATGTCGAATACCGATCCCTCCCCAAGCTTTTCCTACCAACAGACCAATGTTTCCCTCAGAGCGGGGGTGGCTGTGGTTGAGCAGCACGTGCTGGTGTTTTCATCATGTTTCTGCAGTGTGTAGTAGTGTTGTCACGATACTGAAATTTCAAACTCAATTTCCATACTGAAAATAAATCTCGAGTCTCGATACCGATTTCGATACTACAATTTAAAAGAAATCCCCTTTTAAATATCAGATTTGCTGTACTTCTGCACCGTATTGTCTACATTGCAGAAGACTCAACATTATATTAGATTATTCAGATTTACCATGTTCTTGAGACATTAAGTAATTAAGGGTCTAATTTCTTATCTCTGATTAACTGTTTTTACACATAGTCAAATGCTTATACTGTATTTGGTAATTTAACCTACAATATAAAGTGTTTACAGAGTGGATAAGGCCCATGACCATCACTGTCCGTTTCTGCCTTCATGAACAGTACACACATTTAGGAGCAGAATAGTGCCTTCATTCAAAGCACAATGTTAAAACTGGCCTTTAAAATTCCTCTAAATATATCCATGAGTTAAGTACAGGTATAATGTAATTATACAGTTGACATTGGTAAAATGTCATTTTGTTGAGATTTTTTAGGAGAAAAAACGGCTTAATAGCCAATGCTAACTGATACATGTAAATCAATGGACGCCGCTAAGCTAACATTAGCCACAATCGCAAATTCTACAGTTTATATAAAAACGCCGTCTCCTTTCAACCTGGTACTGCATCAGTAATCAGATTCTACACTTTTTTTTATTCAGGGTTTAAGGGTATAAGGCGCATTGAGTTGCCTTGTGTACGAAATGTGTGGCATAAATAAACTTGCCTTGCCTTACTTTTTAGCTCTAATTGAAGTTTTGATCGTAGCGCACAGGCTGCTCTGTGCGGAAACCAGAGGAAACACAGAAAGTATCGATACCCGCTCAAATGAATATCTAGCTTCAATACCACTTTTAATATCGATTTAATATCGAGTAAACAATTTTTTTCAACAACCCCAGTGTGTAGAGCCCCACGCAGCACCCTTCAATACCAGAGCCAGCGGTGGAATAAAGTTTGGAGTTTGTCTTGAAAATGATGCAGCCTAAATGCAGCGTTTGTTTGCACACAGATGTCGCTCTCTTCTGCGCTGACGCTGTTGTTGCACCTGGTGGATGATCAGGCCCAGTATATGTGTTATTATGTTGACATATAAGATAGCTTCAAAGAATTTGTATATCTTATTTAGTTCTTCAATGAATTATTAGTGGCAAAAAAATATATGTATTTTTGAGTTAATATGGTGTCTGTGGGTGCTATTTTAAGTGCAGATGTCTTACTGTCCTGATAGTGAATTAGTATATAAATAATAAGTATATATAAACAGTTTTCCAGAACATACGAGTATAGTAACATATTTCTGTCAGCGCCTTTTACTGCTCTGCCTGTGTGCTGTTCCTGCCCCTGACTGGTTAGACACAAAGCTTACAGTACAAAATCAATGATGCCGACATGGAGCGTGCTGGCTCCGTGCCGCTAACACACTCGCCGTGTGTTAGCCCGGAAGGTGCAAGCTAACCGGACAACAGCGCTTTGCAAAGTGATAGTGAAGATGATCCATTAAATACAGTTTTACCAAATATTTGTTATGATTATAAGTGTTGAAGCAGGCCTTGCGTTTATCTGGCATCATCCTGCATGTAAAAAATATATAAAAAAATCAAACCGCATATATAGGGTATTACATTTTTTAAAGAAATGTAATACCCAATATATAGACTGCATATTATTTATGTTGGCAAAATGTGAGATTGCAGGATAAATGGATCTAAACTAAACATGATCTGAACATTGTCTTGGAACCAGAGCTTCCGCTACACTTTTATTCTGCCAGACACTTTGGTAGTTTCAAAATAAAAAAAATAATGAATAATGTGACATATTAGCAATAACAATGTAGCCTACTACAAGTATCAAAGCACACGTGTCGCGCCCTAATACGAGTGAAAACCGGTCTAAAACCGCTTGGCTATTTCTAATCAAAGAACTTTGTCGTGAGAAAGACGCAAACACAACTCCAAATCCAAACAAAGTTGTGCGCGTGGAGGCAGGTGTCCCGCGGACGTAGGCCTACCTCACGCAGCTGCACAATAACTCAGACAGGAGGTAAACTAGCCTGGTGGGACCAGAATGATTCCCCTCTGTATTTTTTTTATCCAGCGGGGGATCAGTCTGGTCACTCCGTCCTCGTTCGCGGCTTCCGCAAAATCAATCCGTTCACGTGCGATCAGATTGGTTTATTTGCCGTGACGTGTTGTTAGCGAGCAACGTCACTCACGGGACGCGGCAGTCCCTCAATAACAATCTACGAACGATGCACGAAAGAGAGAAAGCGTGTCTCCAGTCGGCGGTAAATGACCAAAAACACATGGACAGTAGGTGAGTTTCGTTATTCATAATCCTGCGCAAATATTAACGCAAACCCGCTAATAACACCACATCAACAGCAGGCGCCCGCCCTTCACTGATTGGTTTACTCCGCTTCCTGTTTGCTTGCGTATCTACCGCTGTGGGAAATGGATTAGACGCAACGGTGACCAGACTCACCGCTGTATCAGCCGGTGAGTCTGGATTTTTCCAGGCTAGAGGTAAACCCGATCGCTGCCCGGCTCTGTCCGCGGTATCAGCTGTTGGGCTGGAGGATGCTCTTCAGGTGTAAAATAACACGGGCGAGTTTAAAGAATAATAAAATCGACTTTATTAGCTCTTGGGTTAGCAACACTTTTATACATTTACCTGTAGCCACTGGCTAACGGAACCTCTGCTTGGAACATGAATTTCGCAACAGAAATGTGTAGCTCATAAACTCCTGCGTCAAAGTCTCAGAGGAAGGACGATCCGAGCGTACGTGAGCAGCTAAACTGTGGATTTTAACGGATAAATCGCCCGATAAGCACTTTAATAATTAGCACGAATAAACCAGTCAAGTTTAGACATGTGCGCTTGCAAACAGAGCTAAAGTTAGCATGTTATCACTGATCCATGGGGCAAAGGGGCAAAAAATGTCCATGAACATCCCAAGGCTTTTATCATCGCAGCGGGTTCAGCCGAGGCCGTGCTTTGAGACGAGGCATGTCGGGAGCGAGGGGAGAGAAAGTACAGGCTGCAGAGCGAGGCCAAATCACCCACAAATTATGTCTTTCAGTTGAGAGATTGAATGTGTTTTGTCTGTTAATAGTCAGACATGAAGAAAGTTGAACTCATGAACTGCTGAACTAATGCTTGAAAACTGTGCTTTTATTTTGGCGTGTTGGATCAAAACCAGAAGTCACTTCTTGGGCGGCGTAGTTAGGTCCAGTATGAGCTACAGAGTCATGGTCAGGTTAGAGGGCCTCACTGGAGCCCATAAAACCTGCTCTGATACAGGGACAACATGCAAACTCCACACTAAGGTCCTACACTGTCTCATAACTAGGGCTGGGTACCGTTAAATGAAAGTATCGAAAGCAGGTACCGAAAATAAAATAAAATAATCAGATCCAAGTTTTGATGCTGTTGGTCATTTGAGGTAAAAATGGAGAGTAAATGTGGGGAAAATTGGTTAAAACGGGGAAAAGATTGTCTTCTTCTTTTGTAGTTAAAGGAAGTTTCACCATAAATAAATGAGTCAAATGTAAAAAAAAATAAACAAATGGAAGGAAATGGAACAAATTAACATTATTAATCTGTTTTATGGTTCTATGGAAAATATTTTCGTATAGGTATCGGAAATGATACCTATGGTACCCAGCCCTACCGATAACTGACCATGTGACCTTCGAACCACTCAGCCAGATTCATACCCACTTCAGAACATGTCCCATGGAGAGACACGGTACTGCTTAGCGATTGGATGTTTTTGTGTCATGTCCGGATTCTGGTCCAGGTCAGGGATATGTTACGGACAAAATACCATGAGAGCAAAAGTAATGGAATGGAAATACTGGCATCACGCCTGTGTCCAATTCAATTCTCTTTAACTGCATTTGCACTGAATACCTCCAAGGAAAATATTTGTCTTTCCAAGTACCACCTTAAATGAATTGAGTTAGTCTGGATGTCGACTAATCCAGGGCAAAATGGTCTAAACTAAGTCATCCATGTTTGTTCCGGTTATGTTGCGTACCACAGGGATAAATAGCCGAGGATTCCAGAATGCATCAAAGATGCAGCTTAGATTATTATCTCTGTTTTGGACAAACATGGAACAAGTTCAGTCTAAGTCTTTTGATCTAATCTGCTCCATCTTGTGTTTTCCTTGGGTCACTTCAGTCATCTGTTGGCTCCTCCAAACTCTGGACGTGCAGCTGTTGAAGTAAAGTAGGTAGATTTCCAAAGAGCTTATGAACCACAGCTTCTGAAGAGGGAAACTCTGATCCAGACCCAGACCTTAGAGCTCTCTCTCTCCGTCTCTGATTTGGAATGGAAACTTATTTCTATAGCGCTTCACACATGACACAAGGGGAGGGGGTGTTTTATTCATTCACTCCACACACGGTGGTGTAAAGCTACGAATGAAGCCATCGCTTCCCCTGAGGCAGACTGGCTGAAACCTGACTGCACTCTGCTCGCCACCATTCATTCACAAACACACACAGACATACATCCTGGACTATTGTACTTGTTTTTGGTGGTAGGCAGGGGTTAAAGTGGGCGGTAATGGTCCAGTATGCCGTTTTGCCACCTTGGGTAGTGAAAAAATAGAATAAAAACGATATTTTGCGTCTGACAGCTTACAGACAACTTAAAATGTCTTTTGATTGCAAACTATATCCTGTACAAGGATGTATAGCCTATAATTTATCGATCTAATGTAGTGTACGGTAGGGCAGGGCGATATTGCCTAAAATCTATATCACAATATAAAATAATAAATATCACGATAACGATATATATGACGATATAATTGACAAGGGACAAAATACTTCTTACGCCTATTGGGAAGATTGGATCAAAGGTGTTTGATTATTTTTTCCATGCTAATTTCCTCGCATGATCTACTCAACCAATTTACATCCTACAGACTTGAGTCCAAATCAGCTGGAGTGTGCATGTACGTTATATCGTGTCCACCACGATATCATATTTTGATACCATTTTCATATCAAATGAAAGTGGTATCAAAATATTTTACCTGTGTAAAGATATGCGGTTCGATACGATATGACCCACACGGTGAGTATGGAGTCTTCTCGTCTAGAGTTCCACCACCAAGTCCACTTTAAAGGGATATTTCAGGATTTTTGACATAGGGCCTCATTTCCCAGTTATCCAGAGTGTTGTTAATTCTGGAGATTTTTTCTTTTTTAATTCATGCAGTCCTTATATTTGAAGAGTTTAGTGGTGTTTAGTGGCACTAGGCTAATGCAAGGCTAGCACATTTCTACGGTACAAACAGTCTGACCCACTCCACAGTGCACCTGAGGCAAATCACTTATAACACCAGACTAACCATATAAATGTCTGTGTTTTTGAATTATAACTGACCTTGCATCACATGAATTACCGCATTCTGAGGAACTATTTTCTAGCAGATCACTCCACCTGCTGCGTAGCTTACAACCAGGAAGCTGATGCTGGTCAAATATAAGTTATTTTAATGCAAAATGGTTAAAATTATTCTATTAACACAGACATTTATATCGTTAGTCTGGTGCTATAAGTGATTTGCCTCACGTGCACTGTGGAGTCAGTGCAGGCTAGCTGTTACCGTAGAAATTCGCTAGCCTAGCGCCACTTGTGGCCATACCGCCTTTGCTCTGCCCGATCCCGTCAGACCTCGGAAGCTAAGCAGGGAAGGGCCTGGCAGGACTTGGATGGGAGACCGTTTGGGGACACCAGGAAGCCTGGCGAATGTAGTGTGTGTGTGAGTGGTTGGTGGTGCACATCAACCAGTCTGATGTGCACAGACTGGTTGCCTCGCTTATCATCACCGAGTATGGAGTGAATGAATAATGCACCAAAAATTGTAAAGCGACTTTGAGCGTCGGGGAAAGCGCTATATAAGACTAATGCATTATTATTATTACTAAACTCTTCAAATAATAAGGGCTGCATGAATTAAAAAAAAATACAAATCTCCAGAAATCAACAACACTCTGGATAACTAGGAAACTAGCCCGGTTAGGCTGATCCAACCTCTACTTTGGAAATCTGGCAGTGGTTGGTGTTCTCTTTCCAGTGTGGTACAACCTGAACTGCGAAACTCAATTGAATCGTGAATCGAGAAAATAGAATTTGTCCACATTTTGTCAGGGAGCAGCGAAAGTGACGGACTAACGGAGCCTTTCAGCGCAGGAAGGGAGGAACCGACTCTGGCCATTAGCCTCCAACACAATTAATCACATTTTAAAGCAGTAATTTTCCATAAGTACTTGTAATTAATGTGTTTTGTTGTAGCTGAGTACATTTCTTTTGCCACCACAGATTGACATGATAGAGGCACAATTTATGAATGAAAAACAGACGCGTGCGCCGTTGTGGTTCGTAATAATGACAGTGTGCTTTCTTTGGCTGTCCGCCTTGTTCACGTCTCAACACTAGCCAAGCCTGAGCCCCGACTGAGACGGGCGTCCAGTGAACTCGGACAATGGGGATTGGGCCGCAACTGTGTTTTTGAAAACAGGAGATAAGTGCTCCTTCAATTGGAATTTTGTCAAAGCAATCCATGTATTGTCATCTTTGAACGATTGAAAACGTATCCACATCGCAGAGAAGTCACGGAAACCCACGGATAGCAAACTTCTGCGGTGACACAAACAATGTTGAAGGACTGTGCTTGACTGAACCAACGTAGGATTTTAGTCCGCAAGCAGATTTTTGGGGAAGCAGAAAACATGTGGCGGGGTGAGTAATGTCGTCAAAGCTCCGAACTGCTGATGGTTCCTTCAGGAAACAGACTATTCTCATGACTCGTCAGTTTCACTCGTCTGTGCCAAACCCTTCAATCACTTTTTGGTTGTCGTGGTTTTGAATGGGGCTAAACGATCAACTTTCATCGCATCGATATTGAGGATTTTTTTTTTCCGGCAGCTTCCTCCGGCCTAATTGTTGTTGGCCAATCGAAAGTGGCAACGGAATGTTCTGCTGTGCGCTATAAACAAACTCCACATGTACCTCGCGCTGAGCAAACTCGAAACTATTCCCACCGCAAGTCATTTGGTCACGAAATCATCATTACATCGCCTCCGCTCATTGTCGCACGTGTGTAATGTATTAAGCCCCGTCTTATTGTTGCATCTTTCCCAGACAGTTTTTGGCGTAAATACAGTATGTGTGTCTTCGTGATCCAGAGAACGCTTTTATGTAGCTGAGTAGTCCATGTTTTCGCAATCTGTCCCATCTGTGTGTGAGTTGGTTTTACCTGAAACACAGGAGGGAGCGAGGGTGTAGGAGAGCCAGGCACGTTTATGTGAGAATGAGTCAAGCCAAAGATGTTTGTTTTTTTTCTGTGTCAACTCCTTAAGACGACTCCTTGCCAGATTTGCATCTCATTACATGAAGCTAAAATATAATAAATGAGTTCCCCAATGTTTAGCAGCAGTAATATGCAGGTCAATTGCATGAACAATAAAACATAGGCTCCATATAAAATATTAAAACCGCAAAATGAATTGCGATTAGGGATGGGTATCGTTATGGATTGATCGATACTACTACTCTTACCGATACTCGATCCGGTACTTTAACGGTACTCTTATCAGTACTTTAAAGGGACTAGATGCAAGTTAGTCATTTCATACTCACTACTGCCACCTCAGGTCTTACGCGTAACTGCAGCTTCTATATTAAGCTCGTGCATGACGGCACTTCTGGACTGACAGTGCAGGATTTTAGAGGCCGTTGTGGTGAACAGGTCTGGGCTCGTTCTACACATTAGGACATGGCTGGGACATGTAGGGGGAGGAAAATACATAATTTTAACATGTTTAAACTCTGTATAGTCCCTTTAAAGGCACAATAATGGCCTTGGACTAATCTTGTATGTGTCTTTAAATCATGCCATGAGTTAACCCCCTGTCGTTGTGCGCTCTTCAGAGGGAAAGAGGAATGCGCTGCAGGACTACCAGAGGACAGACAGCATCAAACTGGTCCTCGCCTCCCCGGACCCCTCTCACCTGACCAAGAGCCGGAAGCTCCCCATGGCCAGGTGTGCGAAAGCCTGCAGCCGCAACAAGAGACTGCCCTTCACCTGCAGGTACGGATCTATGCGGCACTCACTCCGTCTGCATGACTGGGATTCTTCTCAAACGTAGAAAACAGACAACAAAAACGTCTCATTCGTTTTGGGGTAGGACGATTCCATATTTATGTTGAAACATTTTCCCTCTGGTCTGCTGATGTCACTTTACGGCAAATCGTTCCTACTTTCGCGCTCACTTTCCCCCGTCAATAATGGTCCAATTGACACAAATAAACACCGGGGCCTAGTGTGAAGTGTTATAATCTGTCAAGATGATTTGGCTACTCTACAGCGCTAATACCTGTCTCTTCTGTGGCCAACGTAAACACAGTGTTAGAGGACACATGGACTGGATTGAAAGGTAATCATTTAGCGGACTTGTCCAAAGTGTTTTCCCTCAGCTTCAGTTGTTCGATCTGTTTCGCCCGTAATGTCAGGATGGGACATGTAGGCTCTCGTCTGTCTGGTTTAGTGGGTCAACGTTGGTCATTTGCGTAAATGTTTATAGACGTGTGTAGATATGTGAGGGCTAGGTACTGTTACTTTTTTTTTTTAAAGCGATACTTTTTCCGATATTAAGATATTTGTTGTATAGAAACAGAAAACAGATCAATAATGTGTGGATCTGTGTGAAAAATGGGGTCTAATTTGGGGGAGGGGGGGATTGGGAGAAATTGTGGCAAAAACAAGGAATAAATTGGGAAAAAAATAGTGGGGAAACATGGAAAAAAAATAGGGAAAATATTAGTAATAACATATGGGTAAAAATGAGGGCAAAAATAAATACAAAATATAATATAAAACATTTTGGGGAATATGGGGCAAACATAAAATAACGGGTAAAAATAAGGAACATTGTGTAGAAAATGGGGCAAACAGTCAGGAACAACCACGGAACTTCCTTTTGTGCTGTCCCTGGACCAACAGGATCAAAACTTGGATCTAAGGATGTTATTTTTTTTTTCTGTACCTGCTTTTGCTACTTTTAATTTTGCTTTTTTTTTTTTTCTCAATACCGTCACAGTGACTGGCCCAGAGACATGTATTATATGGGCGATAAACGGTGCCACCTCAGGTCTTACACATAACTGCAGTTACTATATTAAGCTTGTGCGGTTTGGACCCAAATTAACACCTTTTTGAGTGCAGGATTTTAGTGGTAATTGTGGTGAACAGGTCTGGGCTCTTTCTACACATTAGGACATTGCTGAAACATGTACGGGGAGGAAAATACTTAATTTTAACATTTTTAGACTCCGTATAGACCCTTCAAGAACGTGTCGTGAATCTGGCAGCTTAATGACACTGCCCTACAGATTTCTTAAGAAGATGTTCATGAATGGAGCCCAATATTTGTTGGAGCCAGCCTTTTAAGTTGTGTAAGGGAGAGGTAAAGTCTGCATATTACAGAGTCCCTTCTGGAGTCGCCACTGGCCACTAGGGGGTGGTATCCAAACTATTTCCGCTCCCCGTCAGGAGGATGTGCTTTCCTTGTCCATTGAACTGATCGCTCCTTGGCTCTAGGCGAATCAGTCACCTTGTGCTGGAGAGGGTATCAAATTTTGCATTTAATTTATAAACCCTCCACAGTTCCACAGGCCCACTTTCATATATAACATAGTTTACTTTCAAAAATCCACAAAAGTTCACATCAAGCGGCTCCTGTGCTGCACATGATCACGTGATCGGCCATGTATTCAGAACAATACTAAAATAAGACCTTGCTGTACTCTACTATCCTTTCCAGCACCTATAATTAAATGATGGAATAAAGAAACAATAACAATATATAATATGGAATGCCATTTAGGTGAAACATGTGTCCATGTCGGCACAGGAGTTAGAGAAATAGTATTAATGCTACAGATCACTGATCATGTTTTAGGAGTTTCAAGATGTTTACTGAAGAGGAAGAAAAGTTCCGGGAGAAGTCTGTTTGTTGCACGTAACGTAAATGACGGACATAATTCCCAGGTCCTTCTCGACGACTGTCCTAGAGCTCATGGATGGTAAGGCAGCGCTGACGAGGTGTGAGGGATAACGTCAAAGATCATTTGTGGAAATGACTGCATTAAACATTTTTGATGCAAAGATCGTTCAGAGCATAATAGACATCTCTCTCGTATTGTTTTCAAACTGATAACAACTCTGGACTGCTTTTTTTTATGAGCTTAAATGCCTTGATCTTTGTACCAAAATGTCTCTGTGGTGAGTGTAAGCAATCTTCTTTGGTCTGATCCAATTCATAAAATATGAATTGGATCCGATCCACTGGTCTGTTCATGAGCTCAGATGTTTAGCAATGTCCCGTTTCTTTATAACAGCTGCTAAATTGGAGAAGTCTGCTCAAAACTTGAAGTTGCATACAGCTGCTGTGTTTTGTGCCATAAAACATGTATCGTTTAAAGTAGCATTATGGAACTTTTATTATACTACAAAACAAAATGGCTTCTGACACGACCAGGTCAATGAGGTGACAGGAACAGATGAGGAAGGTACCAAAAAGGGTAGTTAAATCCCAACTTTTATTAACAGAACAATAAATATGTGCAAATATGCAGTGGGTGGCTGGAGCAGGGCTGGGAGACGAGCTGAGCCCAGAGCCCAGCCAGGTGCGGACAATCCTCCTAAATAGGCCAGGGAGGAGCCACACCCAGCAGCTGAGAGGGAGGAGCGAGCCAGGAAAACACCTGTAAACAAAGGAGAGGGAGAGGCAGCAGCAGGAGCAATATTCCCTCCCCCACACACAAACACAGGCCAGGGGCCGTCACAGCTTCGTTCCATTGTCACAATATGGACGGCACGCCGCCATCTTGGTCCGGCATATGTTATTATGCCAGCCAATGTAATGTAATGGAACTGGCATAATGACTGTTGGCATTTTTCTACTAAAACCCTTCATGACAGCAAATGCAAGTGTGACCATAAGGATTGCTACTAAACACAGTTTTCCATATTTAAAAATATATACATACATTTTGTGAAGTTTTTGTCGAACAGGCCGTGATTGACCTGTAACTGTCTACAAACAGTAGATGGTAGCCTTCACATCAACATGACTTACGTTGTTTTGTTCAATAGGTCGCGTTCACGTTATAGAATTCTATTTCAGTTAGAGGGCAGGTGCCAATACGACTCTATGGGAGAGAAACAGTTTTTGAAAGAAATTTCCAAAAAGTAAATGTCCAAATGTTTTCTCTGATCATCATGTGATAGTGATTGGATTCACAAACCTGACATGTGAATGTCATGGCTGAAAGTCCTTTCTACTGGCCAACATCAAGCACATGTTTTTGAAGATTGTCTCCACTTTTGGACGCCTTTGTGAAGAAATAATTAGACATATGTTCATACGTGCTGGAAGATATGACTTGTTTCATCTGAATTGGCCTCAGGAATTACAGAGAAATTAGCAATGATTTAAGACTAGAAATCTGCATTTTGTGCGTTACTACGGTTACAGCCATGGCATTTTCAGTTGCCCTCCACCTCAATGTTAAACTATAGGCTCTTTAGAATGTTATGATGTCACGTGAACGCTACCTATTGATGGATCATGTTATATTTTAAGTTAACCAATGTTTTATGTTAATAATTATTCCTATTTCCTAATGGGCTAATTTTGATAATCAGTCAAAACACCAGTGAGACAAACTGCCATTAACATTTGTCAAACAAACGTTATCCAAATATGATTGTAACAACCTTATAAAGTTAGTAACTTTATAAGGTAAAATAAAATAACAATATGAACTTTAAATTATAATTCATACCTGAGAAAGGTAATTCCCTGCTGTTTTGTATTGACTATCCTTTGATTAAAAACAGCCCCAAACTGCACAGGAATGTTTGCTTGGTTCGTGAGCTGTAAAGCTCCTGCTTCAAACCATAATGCTAACAACCGCTAACTATATTATGAAAAGTGAAGGCAGCTACAGTACGGACAAGCATGACATGTTTCACGGTATTAATATACTTTTCTGTGGTTTCTTTATCATGTACATACCATAACATGATGTTTAATGTCTATTAGATGTGGATTTGTGAATCTGACCCATGAAAAGCAGAAACGTTAACGTGATTTAGCATTTAGCTCGGAGGACACTTTTAGACGCTAATTTTTATCTAAAATAAATTCTCCAAAGGTCTGCACTTTTATGAACGATTTCTAACTAGGCTTTGGCCCCCCCTAAATGTGGTCGATGGGTTGACAACAGCTGAAAACATCTGAATTGAACATCAGGCTAAAGTCTACCAAAGTACAAGTATAGATACAATGATCCCTCGTTGGGGGTTTCGTTCTAAAAATTATTTGTAATAGGCGAAATCCGCAAAGTAGTCAGCTTTATTATTTAGAAATATTATATATGTTTTAAGGCCTCTCACCACACACTTTATACACTGTTTGATTTATTTTAAATTTTTAGATGTCATTACAGACGTGGGGATGGTAACATTGTGAGCTGTTCTGTACGCTTTTTCAAACTAAGAGACAATCGTAGCTACGACCAAAGTTTTATCGTAGCAGTTTCAGGCTTCAGAAGGCGAGTGTCTAGCTGAGGCGAGCGCCACATGCTAGCGGTGTTTATTTCCGCTGAAAAGTGCAGGGAAAGTGGAGTCGGACCCGCTCATGCGTGGCTTGTGTTGCTTTGACTTTGCTGGCGTGTGGTGTGCGCTGATGTGCTGACGGGACACTGACAGAGATCCTCTCTGCAGCGAGAGGAGGCTCACTCTGCGACTAGCCCATCAGGACGCAGAACACAATGCGCGTGTGGCGTTCATACGCTGTAAAAAAGCATACAAAATTGTACTTAAAAAAATAAACTGCAAAACGAGTAAGGTGAACCGCGTTATAGCAAGGGACCACTGTACTTGATTACAATATTACTCAAGTAGAAGTAAAAAGTAGTGTATGTAAAACTTGCAAAAGTACAGTTTCTTTAAAAAGTTACTTGTACTTGAGCAAATGTAACTGCGTAATACCCCCCTCTGAAAACATACCTCCCCATACTTTAGTATTGCGCCTGTCTTCCCTATTCATTTGCATGGTGGATGGAACGGTCATTGTGAACTGGTCCGGGTGCTGTTTGCTAACAAAATGTGCACATTTCTAGGAGCAGGCTCAGAGGTAAAGGCATTTCTATGGCACCAGCAAACAAACAAACGCGGGGTCACTAATGTAAAGTTTTTTTGTGTGTAGTTTAAATAAAAACTTAATAATGAACCTTCAAGTTCTAGTACAGAAAAAAATGAGCATAGCACCAACCTAACTTTAGAAATGATTACAAATGAAGTGATTGCTTTTACAATGTCATTCAGTTTATTATCTTCAGGACGTAGTTGGAAATAGAGTTTAACAGTTAATTAACTACGATGCAAAAACATGACACCATCAGTTTCTGACTTGGTTATGTTTTAATCGGGCTTTAAGTAAAAGTGAGCTGTGTTTGTGTTATTGTCCTGTTTGTGTTGCTGCGTGCATTCTCCCCTCTCTAATCGCCCACTCCTGGTCTTCCTTATCTCCCCAGAGCCTTCCTCTACGATCATAAGAAAAGGAAATGCCAGTGGCTGTCGTTCGATCGGAACTCTGCGGGAATCCAGGCCGTTCAGAACTTCAACTTTGATCTGTACCAAAAGAAAGGTGCGTATCTGGCGTTCAAGTCACACTGCCCAGTGCTATTCTGAGCTCATTTAAAAGTTAAAACAGAAAACATGTCGATATGTTTGGGGCATTAGAAAGGAAACGCTGATGAAGGGCCAGGACCAGTGTGGTGTTTGTCGCAGATCATGTTCCTTATCTGTTATTTAGAGCTGGGCATAAACTATGGAAGTCCCCGAAGCAGTTCTCATGAGTGCCTGACACAACGGGATAATGAAATGAACTGGGTAGGACTGGTGTAGATTAATATGAGGAAAAAGGTTTCAAAGATTCTAAGATTTTTTATTTGTCAAACCATTTGTGAATAATTTGAAATTATATTTCTCTTATCCGTGATTGTGGAACGGGGTGGGGAGTGAGGGTTGGGAGGGCAGGGAGGGCAGGGAGTTCAGCTTCCTGATGGCCTGGTGTATGAAACAGTTCTTCAGTTGACTGGAGCTGGCCCGTGGTTTCCACAGTCTCCTCCCTGAAGGCATTATGTAACGCTTCAGGGCTAGAAGGATTGAGGAGTTGTGCCAGAAGAAGATCCGGCCACAGAGTGTGTAAATAAAACACATACAAAAGAAGTTTCTTTTCGATAATATATTAAATGTATTTAAAGGTTCAATATATATGTATATATGAGATATATATATAATAAAGATATGAGGTTATGAATGTTTATATATTATTAATAGGTCAGATATAATTGACAACACAATACAAAACAAAAATGCTTTGCAGAATGCAATGTTCAAAAGGGGTTTGATTTTCAGTTCAGTTTGTTATGGTTGTTCCATAACATTTGTTAAAGTTCAAAAAGGTTCGAGTTCTCCCACTGCATAGGCAGGTCAATAGGCAAGGCAAGTTTATTTGTAGAGCACAATTCATACACAAGGCAATTCAAAGTGCTTCACAGTTGCATAAAATTACAAGAAAAATCCATCAATAAAACATCAACATAAAAATTATATTTCTATGTATATGTATGTAAGCAATTACAGTATCCCCTTATGATAGCTCGCCATCATAAGGGGAGTTGAAAGGTTGCAGGTGGTTGAAGGGTGTGATTCAATCCTTTACAAAAACTTGACCTGGAAAGGTCAAAATGAAAAACACAAATGAGCATTTGTATCATTAAGCTAACATTAAAGTATCTGCATGTGTATAATATGTGCATACGGATGTACATATTTACATATGTAGATACAATTACAGATAACAGGTCATATTTCTTTTCAAAATACGTAAACAGCTTTGATATTCACAACCATGAATTAAATCATAATTAACCATTAAACAGCTAATTAGTAGTATCAATACAGTTTCATTAATTTGGAAAACCATTTCTCAAAACAAGTGCACTTCATAAGGTTCAAAAGTTCATAATTCTCAAGTAATCCAAAAGCATACAATTTGTAAATTAAATTACTTGGGCACAGAGAGTAGTGGAGGAGGGGACAGAGGAATTGACCTGGGATTAACCCCGCAGGACCCGCAAAATTAAAACTGCTTCAGGAAATGCGGGTTACAATTACCTTGAAGAGACTGTGTGATGGGTGCGTAGGGTCCCTGGTCATTCTGACGGCTTTGCGGGTGAGACGGGTGGAGTACATGTCCTTAATTGTGGGCAGAGGGGCTCCGCAGATCTTCTCCGCTCACGATTGCGCTGGAGGCTCCTTTGGCAGGAGGCAGTGCTGGTGCCATGCCACACAGTGATGGTCAGGATGCTCTCTATAGTCCCTCTGTAGAAGAACCACACAGTGATGGAGCTGGTCAGGATGCTCTCTATAGTCCCTCTGTAGAAGAACCACACAGTGATGGAGCTGGTCAGGATGCTCTCTATAGTCCCTCTGTAGAAGAACCACACAGTGATGGAGCTGGTCAGGATGCTCTCTATAGTCCCTCTGTAGAAGTTGCACATAACAGAGGCTGGGACTCTAGCTCTTCTTAACTTGCGGAGAAAGTAGAGACGTTGATTACTTTTCTTGACCAGAGATGTAGTGTGCATGGTCCAGGAAAGATTCTCTGTGATGTGCACACCCAGGAACTTCGTGCTGGTCACCCTCTCCACTGCAGCACCGTTGATTCTTAGAGGGGCATGCTTCGAAAGTCCACAACAATCTCTTTTGTCTTCTCCACATTTAGAGAGAGGTTGTTCTGTGTGGACCACATGGCCAGACTGCTCACCTCACTCCTGTAGTTTGACTCGTCTCTGTTGTTGATGAGACCCACCACTGTTGTGTCGTCTGCAAACTTGATGAAGAGGTTTGAGTCGTACTTTGGAGCGCAGTCATGGGTCAGCAGAGTGAACAGGAGGGGGCTCAGCACACAGCCTTGGGGAGCTCCCGTGTTCAGTGTGATGGTTCTGGAGGACTTTCCGCCGACACGTACAGCCTGTGGTCTCCCCGTCAGAAAGTCCAGCAGCCAGTTGCACAGTGATGTGTTGACCCCCAGGTGGCGCAGTTTGTGTATTAGCTGCTGTGGGATTATAGTGTTGAATGCTGAGCTAAAGTCTAAAAACAGCATTCTAACGTAAGAGTCCTTTGTTTCAAGGTGAGTGAGGGCTGAATGAAGCGCAGTGGAGATGGCATCTTCAGTTGAGCGATTGGGCCGGTAAGCAAACTGGTATGGGTCCAGGGTGGGAGGGAGAACAGACTTGATATGTTCCATGACGAGCCGCTCGAAGCACTTCATAAGAACTGGAGTGAGTGCTACTGGGCGGTGTCATTAAAGCAGGAGGGTGGGGACTTCTTTCTTCATTCGCTATTTACATTGTAGATTCTCACTGAAGGCGTTTATGATTGAACACATGTGGGATTATGCTTTAACCTTTTAACCCCCGCCCTAACCAAGTGCATTTTCTCCAGTTCAAATCTAAAAGGTTAACGCCTATAGGCCAGTGTAACGCCTCATTTGAAAGTTAAGACCTACAAAACTCAGCTAATTGGATCTTTTTCCTCACGTTGTTGCTGTGTTGTAGTCACTTTGACATTTTATTTTATTTGCATTTTTCATCACATTTTTGTCTCTTTTTTGCCACTTTTTTGTTGCTTTTTTGTTGCTTTTTTTGTCACACATTTTGTCACGTTTTCACTGCTTTTATTCCACTTTACTGATGTGCTTTTTTTGTTGCATTGTTGTCATGTTTTTGTCACGGTTTTGTCACGTTTTTGTTGTTCTTTTGTTGCGTTTTGATTTGGGTAAAGCCACACAGGAGAAAATGTGCTCAGTTCAGGTGGGGGTTAAGAGGTTAAACCAACAAAGGTTTAAAAGCATTTTTCCAAATATCCATTTCAGGGACAAGGATTTTATGAAGCTCATCGAGGAAAAAAACAAGAACAAAGGGCGGTAATATTGAAGAAATTAGAATATAAAACATATTAAACACATTTACTCCCACAAAATCCTATGTGCTCTTTCATAGCTTGACGTCTTCAATGAGAATCACACAATGTAAATAGTGTTTAAAATAAAGGAAAGCTGGTACATAAAACATGTTCCTAAACCGTATTAGTGACAAATATTTTTTAGAGGGGATTTTGGATCTTGTTGGACCTTGAGTAAATCTGTAGAAATTCAAATTTTGTCTTGTTTTGGGGGGATTTCAATTTCAATAAATCAGGCAGGAATTACATATAAACAAATCTGTCTGAAAAACAAAACAAAAAAGACCAAGACTGGGAAGTTTGGAGTCTGTAGGAGTTTGTTGTCACAAGAGTAAAATGTAAACTGCATTTTGGGAAAATAGGACCAAAGTCTTTTCATGTCTGCACATGACTGTCTCCCAGGAAGGAAATGACCATATTTGGATTACTTCATTATCTCGGTTGTGTTATGTTCGAGGTCGTGTTATGTTAATAGGAAAAACTATAATTGTACAGATTTGTGTAAAGGAAATAACGCATGATGTTTCACAGACCTCTCTTCCATGTTTTAGCATTTGAGTTAAGACTGGGACTACCCGACTCACTCTAAGTGTTTTTAAAGAAGTGGATGTGTTCTTAACCGACCCGTCTGTGTCCTCAAACCAGCAGGAGGACAGAGAACCGCGGGGTCAGGGAGTCTCCAAATCGACATGTTTGCTGCAGACCTACTGGCAGAGCTCGGACGAGTTTGCTTGTTTTGTGCAAACGTCAAGGACCGATTTGGAAAACAGATCCATCTCTTGGCATGGTCTTTTGTAGTGAACCTTTCCAAACATCTCCTGTCTGTTTTGGCCATTAATCTGGCTCTCTCCCGCTCTGCTCCACCGCCCTCTCCGCTCTAATCGTTTTAGCGAGTTTTGTAAAGATCGTTGCGGGTCATAAAATATTTTATTTTGTGAAAATGACGACCTCAAAGTGGACATTCATGCATGATTGTGACCCATAAACCTGATGTCGGGCAGGGCAATACTGAGATTTCAACGTTTTATCATTTATCATTTATCAGTGCACACTCTACTGGTAGCAAGGGGAATTAAAAAGAAATAAAAGCCACCATTTTTAGCCAACGACATGCTAACAAAATTAGTGGCACCATGATGAATACACAGAACTGGTACAGGAACAGGTACAGTTCTGGTTCGTTTTCAGCCAAGACTTAAACTCAGATATAATAATAATAATAATGCATCAGTTTTATATAGCGCTTTTCTGGACACTCAAAGACGCTTTACATTGCACTATTCATTCACTCCACACCTACTATTGTAGCCACAGCTGCCCTGGAGTAGACAGATGGAAGCGAGGCAACCAGTCTGCGCCATCGGCCCCCTCCGACCACCACCAACCACTCACTCACTACATTCGCTCGGCTTCCTGGTGTTACCAAACGGTCTCCCATCCAAGTACCGACCAGGCCCTTCCCTGCTTAGCTTCCAAGGTCTAACGGGATTGGGCATAGGAAAGGTGGTATGGCCACAAATACTTCTGCAGGTCGTGACTTCCACAACTTTTGTACGTAAAGGCAGACTGACCACATGAAGTCTTGCAGTGAGAAATTGTGCAGTTGTGATTGATTGAGATTTTTGTTGTGTTTTTGTGTGTGTGAGTAGCTCAGTTGCAGATTATTGATACATTTGAAAGTTAGTTTGAAAACATAAATTGCCAAAGCTTTCAAAGTTTAAGAATTTATACTTCTGAAGAATATTGCAATGATGATATGGGATTGGCTTTTTGTCCATATTTTTGTCCAGTTTAATTGTATAGTGACTGTATGCATTTTGTTGCTGAGGGAGTGTCCTGAGCCCATGCTGTTATGCAGTACGATATATGTGAGAAAATCATAGCATGCATGTACAGGAGGGCAGCGTGCTTCTATGGGTCTATGGTTTACCAAGTATTAGTTAAATACACGCCTCCTGGAACCGCCACCTTAACGTGGTGGAGGGGTTTGAGTGCCTAAATTATCCTGGAGCTCTGTTGTCAGGAGCTTTGTGTCCTTGGAAGGGTCTCCCATGGCAAACAGGTCCTACGTGACGGGTCAAACAAAGAGCGGGTCAGAAGCCTTTTCATAGTTCATCTGGGGGTAATACAAGTGTTAATGTGATGTCTTTCCAAAAAACTAAAATTACAACTTTCCTGCCACCGGGTCGGAGCACCAATACACACTAATGGAATCACGAAGAAGAAGCTAACAGGCTAACGGGCAAAGCTAACTGCGGGCTGGCGCCACTTTAAACAGTATTTACTTGAGTAAAAAAATTATCTCCATTGTGTAATTGGATGGACAATGTCCCTCTCTCCCTTTTTCTTTTCTATCAGCGTAGTATTTACTCTCACGGACAATTAAAAAAACACAACATGCCGCGATACCTGCAGTGGCGCTTATGGCCTCTAGGGGCATGAGTTACTTAGTACTGCTTTGGGGCTGTAAAACCCCTCACCACACACTTTATACACTTTTCTCACTGTGCTTAAATAAGGACCTGTTGTTCATAATTGATTTGAAAAGCCTGAATGATGCGTAATGTGATCTTTTAATAGCATTATTATGTGTAACCCTCCATTGTCCTCCTTTACAGATTACGTGCGCGAGTGTATCGTGGGCACAGGGCAGAGTTACCGCGGGCGCCGCTCGGTGACAGTGGACGGGGTCCTGTGCCAGGCCTGGGCGTCTCCCATCCCACATGAGCACAAGTAAGTCCCCCTCTCCCGAATAAGTTCATTGAGTTAGTACCAGTACCAGACTGGGTCATGTCATTTATGCAGATTATTTGGCTCTACCCCTCCTGGAACCGCCACCTTAAACGTGGTGGAGGGGTTTGAGTGCCTGAATGATCCTGGAGCTCTGTTGTCGGGGGCTTCGTGCTCCTGGTAGGGTCTCCCATGACAAACAGGTCCTAGGTGACGGGTCAGTCAAAGAGCGGTTCAGAAGCCCCTTATGAGAGACCAACAGGCCCGGGTAGAATCGTGAGGCCGTCCTTCCGTGGACCCACCACCTGCAGGAGGAGCCATAGGGGCTGGTGCAATGTACCCGGCAACAGACAAGTGGAAGAAGATGGATGGATGGACGGATACTTTGCTCTATAAGCCCTCGGTCGAATGGACTGTAGGCTGCATTCTCATTCTAGATATGAGGATGACCAAGGCTCCAATACGCTTATTTACACTTTTTAGATGCAGCCTAAACATTGTTCCCCTTTTTGTTTCATGTTGATAGACCCAGTATTTGAAGATATTAGGTCAAAACATCTGCATTTGGACAGTTGAATTTGGCGGTAAATGATGAAACCACATTATATCATAACCACTAATACGCCTTGAAACGTGCTGACGGTCCCCTAAGTGTCCGCGCACCACAGGTTGAGAATCCCTGGTGTACATTGATGCGTGATTAGCCGGTAGCCCTGGGCCGCGGTGTCAGCGTCAGCGTATGATACATTAGCCCTTGATTAGGCTCCCGTTAGCGATCACTCATCAGACCTGACCTCACGCTGGCGTTTTTCACAGCCTCGCATCATTTCCTCTCGCCGACTGTTCTGTTTATCTAGGTGCGTGCACATGTGTGGACTCTGCCGACGCCGTTATCGTTGTTCAATCATTCTGGGGCTCGGGGCTTAGCGCGAGAAGGCGAGGGACTTTGAGATGAGCGATAAAGCTCAGAATAAAATAAAAAGGTGAAAAGGTCAAACGGACGGCGAGTAATTCAAGAGGAACACCGCCTGAACCGCCGGCATTAGGTCTTGATTGGAGTATATCGGCTGTCGTCAGTGATCCGTAAAGGCCGATTTGTGGAGCAATGAGATTAACTTAAAGGGTTTTGCAGATCCATTTCACACCTCAGGCGTGACTGATGCCCCTCCAAGCACCTCCAAGCACCGCCAATCACGCGGTCTCACGAGAAAATCCACCGCCAAGGAATGGAGGAGGGAGATCAATCTTTGCATTTTAAGAAATCAGTTTATGCTTGAGCTTTAAGGGCCTCTTCTCACCAGAAAGACGTTGCGGAGACGTTGCGGAGACTGCAACCGAGACACAACTCGGATTGAATGTGCGCATACAAAGGGCCTATCTCACAGACCTGGAGACTAGTTGGAGACTCGAGTGGCTGCTGGTCAATGAGATGTCTCCATCCCCTGCAGATAAGGCGAGTCTTCACGTAGTCTCGGTGAAAGCGAACAAGTTAGATTTCAGCAGAGTCTCCATGTGGTCTCCGAGAGGTCTACTGGGTCTCAAGCAGCTGCGGCAATGTTGCAAACACTATGTATTGCCCTCGACCTGTCAGATGTTTCTGTGACGTCAGACATGCAATGCCTCTGAGACCTGTCAGATACCAAGGAGACGTCAAAGAGTCTCTTTGAGATCTCCTTGGTATCTGACAGGTCTCCTAGACATTGCAGGGACATTACAGAAACGTATTTGCGATACAACTGCTTGAAACTGCGTCAACCTTTCGGAGACCTCTCAAAGACCATGCGGAGACTTTTCCTAATGCCCCTGGTCTCCGCTGAAATCGAACCCGTTTGCTGAAATCGAACCTGTTCATTTTCACCGAGACTACTTGGAGACTTGTCTTGACATCTCAGTGACCAGCAGTCTCCAACTAGTCTCAAACTAGTCTCCAGGCCAGTGAAATAGGCCCTTTAGCTAGTAATTATTCCCGTTCTATGCACAGGGTGCGTCTCTTGCTTGCTCACTTGTCTCTTCGTGTCCAGCGCTGTAAATCCCACCCACAGTGGAGACACCACATGGCAAATCGCAAATCTTAATCAGACAAGAACGTAGCTGCTGTCAAAAAGGTAGACGACACAACCCTGCAGTGGCGAGAAGCAAACAGGATCTTCCATGTCTGAGTGAAAATGAAAAAGGCTGCAAGCGGAGCAGCAGGTTGGAAGTTCAATGTAAAGAAGACAAAGATAATAGTGACAACAGATGACATCAAAGAACAAAAGTCTTGAATTTGCGAGGAACTTTAATTTCCTCTAAAGTATGATCTATCGTGATGCAAGCCACAAGAATGTAAAAGGCGTGAACAAACTCTAAGCAAGTTTATCATTAATAAACTGTATTGACATATTTCAAGATACAAATTTAAAGATCAGGTCAGTCTAAACGGAGGTCTTTCAGTGGCGACCCATGATGGCCAGAGAATGTGCTGGAATAACTGGGAAAGACTCTGAAGAACTGCCTTGTGATTGCAACAGACAGGACGGGATAGAGATGTCGGGTTTGGTCGCACGGGGAAGAATGTTAAATCTGAGGGAAAACGTAGCCGGTGTAAACATGGTGGCATAAGCGAGTGAAATGTTTTGGATCCCCCAGGTCCATCAGATCCATCCTAATATCAATACACATCAAACACATGTCCAGCACAGAACGAACTGCTCCATGAGGTGCAGACTTCGGGGTCACACAAACCCAATTTTGGTCATTAGTTTCTCACTGGATCATTGTAGCGTTGAGTTGTCAATGTTTGTTTATTTGTTTATTTGAGCAGCAAACACTCTGCTCAAAAGGAGTGAGCCGAAGCAAGAGCTTATAAGCCCCACCCCCAAAATTAATACAATTAAAATCATAATTTCACAAAAACATAGTGGAACAACAAAAGGAACAAAATAGCAACAAGGAAACAACAGTAAAACAAAATAAACCCTACACACCCGCAGCATCGACCATACCCCAAAACGGAGCAATACCGATTACGTAACAACTAATTACGAAACAACTATGATAACGCCAAATACCTACAAACTATTTACAAAGAACTATTATCTACAAAACACTGTTTGAAGTGTTCGTATATATCCACAGAATATAATATAATCAACAAAATTCACAGTGTGAATTCCCTCCCTGAAATAACAAGAGAGAGTTGCAATAATGAATATGTTTGGTGGCGGTGGGGAGTTACCAAATGACCGGCCCAGTGCCCAGTAAAGAAATCCAGCCCAGTAAAAAATGGGATGGAATAGCCCTGATATACACTAATGATCTGGCCTGTCGAGCCAGAATATACGCTTATCCTATTCATTACAAAGACGTGTATCCGGGATCATGGGTGATTTCTTTGAATTGAGTATTAATCAATCAGAGAATAGCCGGCTATTACTATGACTATTTATTTTGTAAAGAAGGAAGTTAGTGGTTTTACAATGACATCGTTTTTTGCCACAAAACTTAAGAATACAAGGAGTCATTAGCAACTGTAGCAAATGTGAACGACTGTTGGAATGGGACAAAAATATTCGGTGTGATTGGATCAGTATAACGGTAACGGCGGCACGGTAGCACAGCGGTTAGCGCTCGTGCGTCACAGCTAGAAGGTCCGGGTTCTTTCTGTGTGGAGTTTGCATGTTCTCCCCGTGTCTGCGTAGGTTTCCTCCGGGTACTCCGGTTTCCCCTACCACTAAAAACATGTACAATAGGCCCAGGGACTGCAGGTGGAAATTAGCACAAGTGCTATAACCTGGTACAATGCATCTCTCCTTTCTGAGGCTAATGTATATTGTACACTCAAATAAATAAATACAACTTTTCAAGATTTGATTAGCTGTTTGCAAAGTTCTAGACACAAAAAACAGGAGTGCAATAGGCCAAAGCCGGCCCCCATCGCTCCTAACTAGCCCCTACACTTCGACATTCCCGAACAGGTCTCTAGATCTGTCTTCACTTAGAGAAAAAGTCGTTTGTTTTGGAGTTTTTTTTTTTTTTTATCATTATTGCGCAATTATAATCTTGTTTGGTAGCCCACACATTCTCATAAACCAAAGAAAATCTGTCTCATTATTCCTGTACAGCTCATATTCTCCTGCTGTCGAGAAAAACGTAGGAGTGACTGACTGACTAGCCAAGCTAATAAGGAAAGGAAACATTGTTCCTCTGTAGTGTGAGCAATATGTCCTTTTGATTTGTTCTGCGACAGTGGAGTGACTCGCTGCAGATAAGTGGCTGTGATTTGTCCACGAGCCAAAAGAAAATCGCTTACTACGAGTGAACTCCCAGACTGCGGGAAGCTAAACAAATACCAAATAACATCACTTTAATCTGCCCCAAATCATTACAAACAGCTTTTACAGATCCGCATTTGATTTCACAAGAGGTAGACAATAACGTTTATGACTCCCATTATTCAAATCTTCCAGCTGACACAGACAACAAACACTATTTCTCAATGTAAACAGAGGCGAGCGACCCGGGGGCTGACGCGTCCCCTGCTCTGGACCTGTTTATCGAGCTGCTGCTAAGTGAAGCCATGTGCCTTTGTTTGCTCGCGTCCCAGTCTTCCGAGTCATGGGAAAGCCGACGGCACGCTCTCCTCGGCCCACAGATGAGGGAAAGGTCAGAGTGCTGTTTATTTACCCGCCGTGTGTTTGGAAGTGAACCGCGGGCGAAACCACGGGGAGCGGTCACGAGTCAGCGCTAAAACAATATCCCCAGGGGCTAAGGCCTCCGCAGGTTCTCGGCTCTGCTCCGTGGGGAGGGCTGGGGACCGAAAAAAGTTTAGGTACTACTGGTATCGAAAACATCGTATATCTTTAGCTCCAAGTTTGGATGCTGTTGCCCCAGGGACTGCACTTAAAGGCGCACTGTGTAACATTTTTGACTATACTGGTGCCATCAACAAAACATGCTTCTAATGACCAGCTTGACACGAAAAATGCTATTACTGCAGTTCGTAATCAAATAATTGATTTGGATGAGGATTTAACCTATTTAAATCTCAAATTCTACTGACTTTAGTGAACATCTCCATGGAAATGAGCTGGAGACGTACCCACTCCCGGTAAAATTACAGTCATGTCTTAGGAGAGGTGAGCCGCTCACAGCAAAAGCACATGTTTGTTTGTTCATTTATGAGTTATTTTTCAGTGCTGAAAATATATGTCATGAAGTGAAAGCTCGTATTTCAATTTTATCTTTTGGGTAAAATTCTACGCGGTGTGGCTTTAAGGAAGTGACTTGGTTGGGCAGTGTTGGGCAAGTTACTTTAAAATTGTAATAATTTTCTATATTACACTTTTCAAAATATTTCTAAAATGTGACTGAGTTACACTACTTTGAGTTACTGGCAAGATATTGCCAATTGGCAAGATATGAACTAAAAATAGTAATAATGCCACCGACCAAAAGTGCAGTCAAATATTTCCTTGTCTCATTTTGATGATGTTAACTACTAGGGATGGGACGATACACTTAAACTCACGATACGATGCACCTCGATATGTCAGAGTCACGATACGATACGTCACGATACGATATCAAAAAAGAAAAAAATATTACTGTATAATAACAACTTGCGAGATCCAGGGGCGGTCGTTTAATGTGATTAAATATAATGTGACCGTTATATTTAATCACAATAAAGTATAACTTTATGCCTGGCCTTTTTCTTTTGTTTTAATAATTGTATTAGATGTAATAGTTTTACTCCTCACCAAGATTGAAATAAATGTATATTAAATAAACTGACATTTTGTGCTGTTCTGCTCTGACTGGGATAGAATTATATTTTTTTATTTTTAATGCTGGAGTGTGTTAGTGTGAGGGGCCCTGCCCACTGAGCCCCCTCCTCTGGTTCGCCCCTGGCCTGTGCGCTCAGTGCCTGCAGCTTGGTCCTGACTGGACTGTGCAGAGAACGCACTCTAGGCTGCACAAAGTTCATAAGCTTGAATCAGGAGCCTCTGGAGGACGTCTGAGATTATGTTTTATGTTGCATTTGTTACAGTTAGAGCACATGTGACAGAAAAGTCAATGACTTTGCGTATTTCCGCGTTACGATGTCGCGCTTCGCATCATGTGCTTCATTAGAGCTCCGCTTTTTTCTATTTCCTAATTTTGATCTTTTTCTGTAAATATGAGGCCAACTTTCATCAAATAAAGAGTAGGCTAATCAGAAACTTGAAATGCACAGAAGCTGATCCCAGTGCCACGATCTGCCTGACTGTTGTTTACCTACATCCCGCTTTGAGTGAGGCTGGTGCACGGGCACCTTTTACACGCCGCCTCGAAAAGGAGGGAGATACGGACATTCATGCGTGTAGAGATGGGAACACATGAACTATGGTTGGATTTTTGGTCAAGATTCTTAAAGACTGTTACAGTTTATGGGGAATATGTAGGCTACCATGCGGCTCGAGAGCCGCGTGTTGGCCACCCCTGCTTTACATTAAAAAAAAAAAATATATATATATATTTTTTTTTCCGCGATCCATTTTTTTTTAACTCGATGCATTTCGTCACGTTTTGTATCGCGATATTTCGCCAAACGATATTTCGTCCCATCCCTATTAACTACACACCTGCAGATCTTATACACCAACTTGATTTGGTGCTGCATTATATTTGGGGGGAGTTTGGCATTTCAATACAAACCATTTAAATGTACTTGCAACTCTAGTTCCTTAAATTGTAATTAATATATTACCGTGTATTGTTTAAGTAATATGTTATGTTATTTAATGTTATTACTGAAAAAAGTTATATATTTCTGTAACTTGTTATTTTTGTAATACGTTACCCCAACACTGGTTGTTTCAGCTCAAATAAATCTTGCCCCATTTTTTTGCCTAATGTTCGCCTGGTCTTTCCCAATTTTTGCAAATTTTTTATTACCAATATTTTCCCTGTTTCCCTAAATTTTTGCCCCACAATTAACACAATGTTTTCCTTATTTTTGCCACAATTTCTCCCAAGTTCCCCCATTGATTTCGCCCTTTTCATACAATTCCCGACATTGAAGATGAGCCCGATCTTGTGTCCAGATCTTCCTCACATTATTATTCTGTTTTCTGGTTCGAGACAACAAATATTTTAGTATAGGTATTGGAAAAAGTATCGTTCCGGTATCGGTATCGAAAACCAAGCAGGTAAAGTACTGATATCGTGAAAAAAATTTAACAGTACCGAGCCCTATTTGTGGGGGCGAGGGGATTATGCAGAAGTTCAGGAATCGTCTTCTTTCTGCGAGTTGCAAATGCTGACCTTCACGCTACTGTGTCCCCAGTTTTACAGACTGTTTCCAACACTCCTCTTCACTGGGGTTTGATCCGATTGAGACTATCAAAGCGGCTCTACTTCTTATTGTGAGACGTGTAGTAGAATTAAATCGATGTTCTACACTTGCAGTATATTGTGCTCGTAAACCCAGAAGAAGCGCCGATGCTACAAACAGTTAGCCTCTTGTTGTAAACATTGCCCGGTCACTCTGCCTCCTGAAAGCAGACACATGGGCTCGTAAACAAATCCCCACAACGAACCGCTATGCTAGGAATGCGTTAGGATTGAGTTTGGACCACAACTAACCATTTAAACGGCATTAGCTCAATTATTCTGTTTGTAAAATGCCGATAATTAGAAACAGGGTACCTGATATTCTTCCTGGGAGTGGAATGAAACTTGGCCGACATTTGAGAAAAGAAACACTGTGCCTCTAATCATGAAGGTTTGGGGTTTTTTGTTTGCTCAAGAACTAGCAAGCAAGTTGGTGTTAGCATTACTTTGACTGTTAGCCTGAACAGTGACCATAAATGTTGTGAAACACATTAGAAAAACAGTTTAAACTGAAAACAAAGTCAAATCACTTTAGATCTGCTTTACCTAATGACCTGTGTGCAATAGTGTCCCCAGTGGTTCGCTAATGTACTGACCGTTGCTTTGACTCTGGTTATTTACCTTTATGCGTTTCGAACGGAGAGCATAAATGAGGCTTTAATGTCTGCCCAATTTTTGACATTGGGCCTCATTTCCTAGTTATCCAGAGTGTTGTTGATGTCTGGGGATTTTTTTATTTTTATTCATGCAGTTCTTGTATTTGAAGAGTCTAGTGGCGCTAGGCTAGGGCAAGGCTAAAGCATTTCTACGGTAACAACTAGCCTGCATTAAAAACAGTCTGGGGCATATAACGCCAGAGTAATTTTAACCATTTTGCATTTAAAATAATATATTTGAGCAGCATCAGCTTCGTGGTTGTAAGCAGCGGAGGAGTGTTCTGCGAGAAAATAGTCCCTTAAAATGTGGTAATTCATGTGGCCATACCGCTTTTGCTATGCCCAATCCTGTCAGATCTTGGAAGCTAAGCAGGGAAGGGCCTGGTCGATACTTGGATGGGAGACCGTTTGGGAACACCAGAAAGCCTAGCGAATGTAGTGAGTGGTTGGTGGTGGTCGCAGGGGCCGATGGCACAGATTGGTTGCCTTGCTTCCGTCAGTCTACCCCAGGGCAGCTGTGGCTACAATAGTAGCTTACCACCACCGAGTATGGAGTGAATGAATAATGACGACAGTGTATCGCTTTGAGAAACTTGGTAATACAGGCTTGTAAAGCGCTATACAAGTGTAAGGCATTATTATTATTATTATGTGATACAAGGTCAGTTATATTTCAAAAATTATTCTATCAACACAGACATTTATATGGTTAGTCTGGTGTTATAAGTGATTTGCCTCAGATGCACTGTGGAGCGGGTCAGACTGTTTTGAATGCAGGCTAGCTGTTACCGTAGAAATGCTTTAGCCTTGCACTAGCCTAGTGCCACTAGACTCTTCAAATATAAGAACTGCATGAATTTAAGAAAAAATATCTCCAGACACAACACTCTGGATAACTAGGAAATGAGGCCCAATGTTACTTGTTCTTGCTCAAAGTTACGCAACTTTGACAAATGACAATTGTAGAGTTACAGTAATAAATATCCAAAAGGATTCTGAAAGAAAATTCTCCAAAAGGTTTGTGTTCAGAGGACTTGGTGGGAAGATTTTCACTGTTCGATACTATAGCCCTGCAGGAACGCTTCCTCGTCCATATAAGCCTTTTTTATATATATATGGCTTATATCTCCTTATAGGAGATATATTTTGAAGACAACACAAAGGGGGACGAGAGCGCCTCACTGGGTCAGAGAAGTGTAGTAAGAACTCTTCCAGGACGTAGGTCAAAAACGCTTGCCTTCCTGGATGCATAGATGTGCAAAGTCCTGGTTCTCGCTCCTCATTTTACAAACTAGGAGTGGCTTTCATGTTCAATCAGGAGGGGAGGGACTTTGATTGTTTACTTTCAAATTTCATTCTCACTCCCTCTTTTGTCTGCAAAGAGTTATCAGCTGTGCTACAGATTGATTAAGAGAGGTAAGGAGACTGCTTCTCGGTTCTGTCGGTCCACAGGAGGGGCTATAGCCGAACTGGGTGGTTTTACACCAAGTTTGGGAAATGGCAATCGGATAGTGAGGGGCTAAGATGAATGATTCAAAATAACAAATGAATCATTCGGAACAAGTGTTGTTTCGCTTTGAATTAGACAAATTAACTGGTACATTTAGCAATCTGACACAGTCCATTTCAATTCAAAATCTTTTTCCTTCTACTTCCTTTGCTTCCTGCTTATCAAGAGTGCAGACGTGTTTCTGCTTGCTGCCACTGCTTGCCTCTTTATTTGCTTTTTAATCATTTTTAATCATTCTATTTTTTGGGCACATGTCTTGGATATGATTTTATTCTTTTCTTCTAAGTGAACCAAGGCTTTTTAATAATTTTTCCTTTTTTACAACTCATTTGACGGACCAACGACAACAATCTTGTCAACATGGCTGAGGGAGTAACGCAAACATCTCCTTGTGAAAGCTGTCGGATGTATCAACAAGAAATTTGCCTACTGCGGGACAAGATATATGCCTTGGAGACGGAAAAAGGACTTAATGACACGCTCCCTGTGGAACCCGGTAAGAAGACTAGAAAAACTGATACTTGCAACCTAAAGCTAAACGATACCATAACATTCCCAAAACTTGAGAGACAACTTGGTGCTAGGCCAAAGCAAAGACAACATGCTGGTAAAAATGCACCTGGAATAAAGTTAACAAACAGATTTTCACCTCTCTCAGAGGATGAGTATAACGAACAGAAAAAGTCAGAGAGAAACAGAGAACAAGAAGTCAAAACAAAGATGGAGAGAAAAACTGTGCAAAGTGTCAAGGCCAGAGATATCCTGGTGCTTGGAGACGGAGCCATATCTAATGTAAACAATCAGAGAATTACTACGATCAGCTATCCCAGCGCCACCGTTTCTGACATCATAGATGTTCTAAACAAGGAGATTACAAATAACCCTGGGATAAATAAACTTGTTATTCATGTTGGTGCTGTTGACATAAAAGACGGAGAGTCGGAAGTCCTGAAAGAAAAGTTTAATAAACTTTTTGAGAGACTTGATTCTCTGGATAAAGATGCAATACAAATGTTCATCAGTGGACCTATCCCAAACATCGATGGGAGAATAAACAAATTCTCCCGGCTGTTTCAGTTGAACACATGGCTGTCCAATGTCTGTGAGTCAAGAGGACTGTATTTCTTAGAGAACTTTAATCTTTTCTGGAAACGCGACGATCTGTTTAAAGGAAATGGCCCACATTTGAGCAGAGGTGGAGTGAGACGACTGACGGAAAATCTCCTCCATGCTCTGCAAAACCAGTGGAGGCCTGAGCGGCCAGAGAGAGCAGAGAGGAGCATGAGAAGAGCTCCTGGCTCGCCAGCAAAGGTCTTGCCTGCACCCCCAATAAAAGATTCAGTCGGAGCTGCATCATCTGCACCTACAGGAACGGACTCAGCCACAGAAAAGGATCCAGCCACAGCAGCGCCATCAGCGCCTACAGCAAAGGACTCAGCCACAGTAAAGGATCCAGCCACAGCAGCGCCATCAGCGCCTACAGCAAAGGACTCAGCCACAGTAAAGGATCCAGCCACAGCAGCGCCATCAGCGCCTAAAGCAAAGGACTCAGCCACAGTTAAGGATCCAGCCACAGCAGCGCCATCAGCGCCTAAAGCAAAGGACTCAGCCACAGTTAAGGATCCAGCCACAGCAGCACCATCCGCATCTGCATCTCCGGGGAAAAGCTCAGCTTCGGTACCACCTGCATCTATAGTAAATGATTCAGCCGAAGGAGCACTTTCATCAGCTCCACCACAGGCCTTGAGCCCGACTGCTGCATCTACACCCTCCTCAGATTTTTCTGAATCATTCCCATCCCCAGACTCACCTATGGGATTCCCCATCCATTTTGAAACCTTAATACAACAAGGGACTCAAATGACTCCCCGCTCTTCAATCATGTCAAGGCCAAGGCTTTCATCCCCAAAGAAGTATCCTGCCCCTCTCCCACCTCTGTCTTTTTCACCCAAGGTCTCCCCAGCTCGGCCCCCACCACCGGTGCCCACAGCTGTTATCTCTAGCAGCGTCACTGCTGCTGTCTAGGACATTAGGGGCCTCTGCGTTGCTACCATGCACACCAAACTCAAAACCAACCAGAGGTCCACAGAGGGGGTGTGTTCTTCTGAAACAATTAGTACTGTCAAACAACTTAGATTAGATAAGAGAGGGACAGTCAGACCGTCCAATCAAAGAACTCTAATCCATATCCCTTGCAAAAAGATTCCATCCACTCAAACACAGATAAATCTCAAACATGCTGTACTCAATGTCAGATCATTAAAAAACAAGTCCTTGTTAATAAATAGTTTTATTTCCTCTTATAATCTAGACTTTATGTTTTTAACTGAAACATGGCTTGACAAAAACACTGGAAACGCAGTTTTGATTGAGTGTAGTCCATCAAATTTCAATTTTGTGTCTGAAACACGCCAAAACCAAAGGGGCGGGGGTGTCTGTGCCATATTCAGGGACAATATAGTCACCCACAAATTGTCATTTGGGGTTTTTCAATCATTTGAGTATGTGTCTTTCAAAATGGAGATAAAACAATCTTCCATACTTTATATGACTATTTACAAACCACCACAGAATTGTTTTATTGAAGATTTTATTGAATTACTTTCATTTATACTGACTGATTTTGATTGTTTGGTTATTTCAGGTGATTTTAATGTGCATGTGGATGTGACCAATGACAGGCATGCAAGAGAATTTAGAGCTGTTCTTGAAATTTTTGGTTTAACTCAGCACGTGAGTGAAGCGACTCACAACAAAGGCCACACTCTGGATCTAGTTATTACAAAAGGTGTTAATATATCAAATGTGAATGTTGTTGATGTTGCTTTGTCTGATCATTTTTGTGTCTTCTTTGACCTGTCTGTTACACCCAAACCAGAGGTCGGGCCTGGAGTTATTCAAAGAAGACACATAAATGATACAACAAGGACACAGTTTATGGAAATGATCAGATTTGAAAATCCCCCATGTTCTAATGTTGATAATCTGTTGGACTCTTACACATCAAGCGTCTTAAATGTTTTGGATACTATTGCTCCTGTCAAGGTTAAAATGGTTAACAATAGACAAAGGGCACCTTGGAGAAGTGAAGATTCGGTCAGGGCACAGAAAAGGGAGTGCCGAAAAGCCGAACGGAAATGGCGCAAGTCAAAGCTCCAGGTTCATTTTGAGATATACAAAGAAGTGCTTTGTGAGTTCAACCAGATTTTGTGTGGAGAAAGGGAGAAGTACTTCTCTAAAATCATCGCAAACTGCAGAAACAATTCTCGCGTTCTGTTTTCCACAGTAAACAGATTAACTAACCCTCCAGTTTCACTGCCCTTAGAACTAATCTCTACATCTAAGTGCAATGAGTTTGCAATATTTTTTATGACAAAGTCCAAGGCATTAAAAATGCCATAATTTCAGCAACACAAATAGCAACCCTGCCACCAGATAAACACCTTGAGCTGACACATTTCACACCTGTTACTGACAAAACAATGGAAGAGGTTATCTCCGGTCTGAGTTCATGCACATGCTGCCTTGATGAATTACCCACTAGATTTCTGAAGTCTGTGCTGACCAGCTTGTTACCACAACTTGTTCAGTTAGTCAACATTTCATTTGAGACTGGAGCATTTCCAAAGGCTCTGAAAACCGCGGTCATTAAGCCTCTTCTAAAGAAGAGCAGCCTTGATCCCAAGATACTGAACAACTACCGGCCCATATCAAACCTACCATTCTTAGGAAAAGTCCTGGAGAAAGTAATATATCAACAGCTCACTTACTTTCTCCTATCTAACAATGTGTTTGATACTTTCCAATCAGGTTTTAGGCCCCACCACAGCACTGAGACAGCTCTGATCAAGGTGACAAATGATATCCGTATGAACACCAACGCAGGTAAGGTCTCAGTTTTAGTTCTGCTGGACCTGAGCGCTGCCTTTGACACAGTGGACCACGGGATCTTACTTCACAGGTTAGAAAACTGGGTGGGAATCTCTGGTACTGCGCTAAACTGGTTCAAGTCCTATCTGGAGGATAGGACGTACTTTGTCGAAATTGGCAACTGTGTCTCAGACAAAATTTCCATGACCTGTGGAGTCCCCCAGGGGTCAATCTTGGGACCCCTCTTATTCAACTTGTACATGCTTCCATTGGGTCAGCTAATAAACAGCAACAATGTGTCGTACCATAACTACGCAGATGACACTCAGATCTACGTGTCACTGACGGCAGGTGAACATGGGGCCTGTAGATACTCTCTGTCACTGCATCGAACAGATCAGTTTGTGGATGCAAAACAACTTTCTCCAACTAAACTCAGACAAAACTGAGATCATTGTTTTTGGCCCACAGACACACAGACAAAGTGTTATCAGTCACCTTGAGTCTCTCTCTCTAAAACAAAAAAATCAGGTTAGAAATCTAGGAGTAATCATGGACTCAGACCTGAACTTAAACAGCCACATTAAAGCAATAACATCATCAGCTTTTTACCATCTGAAAAACATTGCTAAGATCAGAGGAATAGTGTCAAAACCAGACTTGGAGACACTCATCCATGCATTTGTCTCCAGCAGGTTAGACTACTGTAACGGCCTGCTCACTGGCCTTTCTAAACGAGCTGTTAGACAGCTGCAGAACATCCAGAACGCTGCTGCTCGAGTCCTGACAAGAACCAGGAAATATGACCATATTAGTCCAGTGCTCCGGTCTCTGCACTGGCTTCCTGTCACTCAGAGAATAGAATTTAAAACAGCTCTGCTTGTGTACAAGTCTTTTCATGGTTTAGCACCAAAGTACATCTCTGACATGTTAGAGCCGTATGAACCATCTCGGGCCCTGAGAACTTCAGGGAGGGGTCTCCTGGTGGTTCCCAGAGTCAGGACTAAACATGGTGAGGCTGCGTTTCAGTTTCATCCAGCTAAAATCTGGAACAGTCTTCATGAGGATGTGAGACAGGCCTCAACTCTGACAATGTTCAAATCCAGGCTGAAAACAGCTCTTTTTACCCGAGCATATGAAAACTGAAAGTATTTTATCTGCACTCTTGCCTTTTACTGTCATTGATAAATGTTTATGTTGGATGTTTTAATGATTGATTTGATCAGTTTTCTTGTAATTTTATGCAACTGTGAAGCACTTTGAATTGCCTTGTGTATGAATTGTGCTCTACAAATAAACTTGCCTTGCCTTGCCTTGCCTTGCCTTACTTCTTTACAGCACTTTACAGCATTATAACAAGGTAGATAGCTCTGAAAAAAGTTGATTTTGCATGACCACACTTTGAAAATTACTTGCAACACTGCCTCAATCTCAAGGCTGGTTCCTGAACTGCTTCTTTACAACTGAGAACTCACTTCAGCAGCCCATTTCCAAGGACATGCCGGTTCCATACACTTCAGGACATTTTTCTTACTCAGAAAAGAGAAGCTATTTCACAAGCTTTGGTGCACTGGAAATTAACTGCCATCAAGGGTCAAATTATTGATAAGTTTTTTTTTTTGTCCAAGCCAATTGATGGAAATGAATAGATCTCATGGCAGCAGAAGTTTGGCTGTTATTGACTCAGTAAAGTTCCGTTGCTGACAGATGAGTCACAAATGCAGAAGTGGTGGGTAACAAAGCGCACGAGGCATAAGCTGCGTCGATACTGACTTGCTTAACATTCATCACCACCTACGGGGACGCCACTCGAGGAGTCACAGGGAACAATGATGGGCTTTGGAGATGAAAAATGAGACTCCAATCAAAGCCACACTGCGGAACATTCACGTTTATATTCTGCGACGTGTTAAAAGGGAAGCTAAACTGTCAAAGAAAACACAAGATCGTCCCGACACTGACGTCTCACTAAAGTGATCGTTGTCCATAGGTCATAGGTCGTTTTTTTTTCTCGTGTTTGTGCCGACTTTTGTTGCTTTTTTTTGTGTTTTTGTCACTCTTTTGTAACTTTTTTGTTATGTTATTGTTTCTGGCACTTTTTCAAGTATGGGTAAAAATATATCCGCTGAAGCTTGGCAACTACAAAACAATGCGGCACCGTCTGTCTGGGAGTGAGGGGGCGGAGGCAAAAGAAGTTTGAGATCAGTATAGAATTAGCTCTACAAACTGAGGAGCTGTTTTAGTTTAGCAGTTCATAATCCTGTCTACTGTCCAGAGTTAATGGTCCTGGATGTGTGTAAGAATCCATCGCAAACTGAGTCTGGATACTGAAATTAAGCTGTGTGTCTGTGGAACTGAGAATGAATGAATTCTTCTATAGACTAATGCTGCATCATTATTTTCAAACAGATTCATGTCGAGGAGGTTCAGGAAGAAGGACCTGCGCGGGAACTACTGCAGGAACCCAGACAACTCCACAGTGGGCCCCTGGTGCTTCACCACGGACCCCCGGCCCCACATGAGGCACCAGCAGTGCGGCATTCCCCAGTGCTCGCAGGGTGAGTGACACAAGGCAGGGCCTGAGGAGCTTTACATGAAAGCTTTGCTACAAAATATACTGCAACTGAAGCGTAGCTCAAAATCTTTATTTCAGTGATTTGAATGGTAAAATGGTAAATGGTCTCAACTTATATAGCGCTTTTCCACCTACATTAGGCACTCAAAGCGCTTTACAGCAAGGAACCTCTCACCCATTCATACACCAATGTACACAGACACTGGAGGCAAGGTGGGTGAAGTGTCTTGCCCAAGGACACAACGACAGCATTCACCTTCAGGAGGCGGGATTCAAACCCCTGACCTTCCGATTATGAGACGACCCGCTCTACCATCTGCGCCACTATCGCAGATGATATCTAAGTGAGAGACTGGACCATAGACTTATATTTATATACTCATTGCTCTCCCCCCATTGACATTCATTACTTCAGTCAAAAGAGCATGTTCCAAAAAAGGCGGGAAACTAAGCAGCAAGCCTCCACAGCGCTCCAGGACCTGTCAATCACAGCCCAAAGCTAAGACCTTCAATGAATATAACATAAAACCAGTATGGTAAAAAAAATCTCACGCTGGGCTGACATTGACCACTAAACAGCTTCTGCACATTATTCCGTACAGTTTTCTTGTAAACTTTGTACACATGATGTGGAAGAAAGACCGATCAAACTTACAATTCACCATCAGAAGTCCAGCGATACTCCACGATGCTCCTTTCTGGATTTCTGCCCTCAAAAGTCCACATGGTCCAAATAAATAGTTTTCCTTTTCGATGGTAAACGTATTGACAAATATCCTCCGTGATCCTCCATAGCCGTGTGTGTCTGTTTTTCCATATTGTTTACATTAGCCAAGTTAGTGGCTGATTTTATTCTAAAATTCACCAAATTCTCTTCCCTGGCTGGTGCCTGACTTCCTGTTCATGTGATTCCCTGGGCTTGACAAAAATTATTTCCCCTCACTGTACGGCCTTGGTAACCGGAGCTGCACTTCGCGGGGCTAATGTGAGCCACCAACATTGATTTTAATGACTTTGCATTCCTCGCGGAGGCTGCACTGCCACCGCTCAGGATCAATGTGAATCGGGGGTTATACTCTTCTCACCATTGTCACATGAATAAGCTGTGTCTATAGAAACAATAAGGGCCCGATCTTCTCCTGGCGCGACAACCATGTTGCCCAAAGCGAAGTTGTTTTTTTGTGTACAAACAACGGGGCCCCAGGGCTTTTCGCCATTGCCTGAAGGTGTTGCTTAGGTGAAAAAGAGAGGTAGGCGTGGTATGCTTCCAAGATCGGGCCCTACAAGTCTTTGGAGTCAGGCTTTGAAGTTGTTTTTGACATGTGTGAAGTCCCCATTGTTTTGTATGTATTATTGAATCTTCTGGCCCTTGCCACTAGGGCAGGGCCAGGCTAGGCGATTTTCTTCTTTATTAAAAGTTCAACCTTCCATTTGTGGCCCAAAGTAAGGCCCCACTTTCTCCATCATATCTGTCCTGATATGGGGGTTGGGGACAGTATTTCTAGCCTTTATAGGCTATTTGACCGCTGATTTGTGTAATAATATTTCTCAAAATCATCATTTTGCCTCTTTGCCTGACATTGCCTATACCTGCCCCCGGGGGACCAAGGAGTATTGCTATCCTCGGCCCTTAAACACATTTCAACAGGTCTCCATAGTCTAATAGATAAAAATGTTGCAGTGACAAGGTGCTTTTGGCCTCAAAAGAAAAGCAAAACTTATTTTGAAAGAAAAAGCCCAATTTGTGTTTAAGTTTCTTCACAATATGGGTCTTGAAAGTCAGGGAGTCATCAAGCAATATACCAAGGTATTTGTAAGTGTGAATCACGTCTATGACATTTCCCTCAAGAGTGGACACTAAGGAGATAGTGTGAGGAACCTTCCTAGTGTTTGAAAACAACATTAGTTTGGTCTTTTCAGCGTTGAGGACCAGTTTTAGCTGCAGAAGTGTGTGCTGGACCACATCAAAAGCTTTCCGCAGAGATTCTACAGCTTTAGCAGGGTTCAATCCAAAAGAGTAAATTATTGTCATCAGCGTAAAAATTTATTAGCGTCACATTTTGCCCTTATTTATTAATATGCATGATGGGAGGGGGAGGGGTCCTAATATTGAACCCTGTGGCACCCCCTTGTGGATGTTCAGAAATTCAGAACACAGACCATCACATTTAATACACTGGCTCCTGTCACTCAAATACTGTAATTTGTGAACCAGGAAACAACATGATCAGACAGTCCCAAACAAAGAAGCCTATGCTTTAAAGTAGCTCGATCCAAAATGTCAAAAGCTTTTGACAGATCAATGAAAAGGGAAGCACAGTATTGGTTTGATGGTACTGTGCTTTTTCCTGAAGCCGGATTGAAGAGAGAAGTTCATTAGAGTACAGGAACTCTTTGAGTTGATCACAGACAAGAGATTCAAGAACTTTGGACAAGACACATTGATATTGGCCTGTAGTTAGTTAAAACTGCGGGATCCCCTCCTTGTAGTAAAAGAGTAACAAAAGCTGACTTCGGATTTCTTTGTTTTGGATTGAGAGATTAAAAAGGACCGTAAGAGGCTGTACTACATCAGTTGTTATTCTCAAGAAGTAGTATATTAATGCAACTCTGGATTTTCTTGTTGTGAACCCGCAGTGTAAGGCACAGCTCAGGCATGCCGTGCACCATGCCCAGCTCACACCACATACTCAGAGCAACCATTTACTCGACCCCCGTCCATTCCACTCTCCCCATCAGCGCGCAGATTGCAGCCTGATAGTTTGAAATGAGGTGCGACGGACGGAGCAATAGGCACGTCGCGCTCCCCACCGGCTAATGCCGCTCTCTAAAGTGCACCCGGTTTTCTCCATTTCCCGGGGCCCGGCTGCAGCTCCAGGTGTTTGCTGCCGTTTAGCCTGCCTGCTCTCATCTCGTCACGTCTCTGCGTCTCGAACGCTCCGAAGCTCACGAGGGTCACGCTGGAGATTATTGCCGTCGTTTTGGGTCCCATTTGTAAATTGTTTTTCTTTTACTGTAGCGGGTCCCAGATGTGTTAGCATGAGTCGGCGTTAAAGCGAAAAGCCGATGCACATGCGTTCCCAACGTTTTTTTTTTTTTAAGTCACTACATGGTGTCAAAGAACATCAGTGTCATGAATGGTCTGGGATGGATGTGGGAAAAGGGGCTAGAATCACTGAGCGGCTCGTTTTTGAGGTTGGATTATGTGCTACAAAGGTACGTTTTATGAGTAAAGAACTGGCATATATTGACACCATAGACAGAAAAAAAAAGTGCAAATTATTTGAATTCCTTTTATTCTACGCCTGCCAGTACAGTACACTGGGGATATTGTAGCACATAAAGTCAATGTGGAATGGTCCCTGTTCAAATTGTTCGAAAAGAGAACCCAATTGGCAGTTAAATTGATCAAGCGCATCTCATTATAGCCAATCACAGCCAAGTCTCAAAATATATTTGTTGTTGTTGTAGGGGTGGGAGATATGACGATTTTAGACCATGTTACGATCTCCAGGACTGACAATATGTCAGTAGGAGTAGGAAAAAGCTGCAGACCCAGAGACGAGGCAGATCCACCGTGAGGCGAATCCATGATGGTGCGCCCTCTGCTGGATAAAGCGGATCTAGACCGATCAGCATTTAGGAAGGTCGATGTTGATGTTTTTTCATAAAAAATAAAAAAAAAGGAATTTCTTATGAACAAATGTGGAAAGTGTAACTAGATGCTTCTGTTGATTGACAAAGATAATATCACTTTGAACAGCATAGGAACTGCTTGTTATTTTTCTTCCTAAATGACCCTAACATAAACCTAACCTTAATCTAACCCTAATCCTAACAACCCTAAACTAACCCTGACAATAATTGTAAAACACATTAACAAATAATAACCATCATGGATCCGCTTGTACCAGCAGAGGGCGCACTATCACGGTGAGTCCGCCTCACCTTTGTGGATCTGCCTCCGGGGCTGCAGCTTTCTATTGGATAGTTTAGATAGATCGTTTTATCCAAGCTTTTATCAAGTTTGATCAACCCCTGCTACTGTCAGTGAAGGAAACCCTGTAATAATAGTGTGGATCCTGGCGTGTGTTTGTTTATACATCGCAGCCGGGTCTTTCCTCTTTGCAGTACAGTCAGCCTTCTCATTTTGCTCATTTTAATCGTGGCCCGTGTTCACAAATCCACTGTCTGCCCACGCTTTTGCTAATATAAGACTTGTTCAAAACACCGGCGAAAACTTAAATTCCTTATTTGTCAAGCTGTCTAGCTGGAAAATAAATGAAATTAACATGGCATTTAGCTATGTAGTTTCAGGTATTTAAAAAAAAAATGTAAATAAGTGCTCATGTGGGCTTTACATTTGTTGTTGTTAGCAAATGTGAAGCCCACATTCATACCACCACATGACTGGTCCCATCCACCAGTGGATTCAAGGCAAACTTAAAAGTTAGAACCTTCTCGCGGCAATCCATCTTCTATTACAGGCAACATCGGTATCCCCAGATAAAAGGAAATAGATTTTAAATATACAATTGTGTAAATGTACATGTGCATACTATGGCTAAAACCAGCCCGTCTCCATACTCATACTCACAGATCCAATCCTACTGCAGGCCCCCAGTAATTAAAACTCCGTGACTGAACTCTTGGAGGTTCTGAGTTTTCAAATGAGGAAGGTTTTCTTCTGTTCGTAAAGTGGGATTGAATCAGTTGCAGAAATCAAGATGCGCAAGGGATCTTGATTCATGTCATACGACTTTGAAACTTTGAAAGTGAAACCGTTTTTTGTACCTATTTGTCTCTTGCTTTGTGTAACCGCGGTGCATATATTCGTCAGAGAGGGCTGAACGTCTCGCAAAACAATAGCAAAGCCGCCGAACGTTTTGTTTACGAGGAGTTAGCAGCTGGTTTCAGTTCGTGGCAGCTTCTCCGGCCCTTCCATGACGTCATAAACACACGCAGCCCGACATGCTGTGGACCTACATCCAAGCCTGTTCGGAACAATGAGAACAGGGAGAAGTCGAGAGCAGTTTGAAAAAAAAAACTTTTACTGTAGCCACTTTGGAGGAGGCCGGTGGTTCTGCTCCGGTGGTGGAGATTTACTTAGCTACTTAGCCTTGGAGGATTCTTGAGAAACCTTGGGACACAAAGAACAACAGTTAATTCAGTTTCTTCCACCACCACGAGGGCTCGGCGTTGTTGACCAAAATGAATACCTCAATATTTTTGGGGGACTTTCTCAATAATAGTGATAAAGCAAACGATGTGCTGCAGACGCGTTGCTTTGTTGCTCAAAAACGTTTCCTGAACAACACTTTCCACATTTTACTAAATCCCCCCCCCCCCCCTCCCTCCCTCTCAAATGTAAATACAAATTGACATATTTCAAGATTACTCTTTGCAGTGCAGAAACTAAACGAGGTATCAGAAATCCCTTTTGAACAAATCTTTGTAACTAAAAGAAGTGTCTATCCATTATTTTGTATTTTTGTATATAAATACTGGCCATTTTGGCATGTTTTATTCTATTTATTTATAAAAACAAAAGAAAACTTCCAATACTTTTTTTTTTTATCCTTAGATTTATGTCAGTAATCTACAGCAGTTCCCCCATTGACCTGCTTTAAGTGCGTCATAATACATTATACAGAGTCCGTCATAATACATGTATATAATCTGTTGTAATGTATACTGTCATCATTGTCCTTTTATACGTGTCTGACTCCATATCGTTTTAATAAGAAACCCTTTGATACAGGGACGAGGGCCGCATGTGAACCCGCTCGTGACATCTTACCGGGTCGTCCGCAATCTCCCGGCGCTGATGCCTTTTATTGAGATGGAAAGCAGAAAATTACTGGGAGAGATTTGTAAAATATTAGCCGGCTCTAATCAAAACCATTCACCCCGACGACCGCGCGCACAGCTCTATCACGACAGCAACAAACCCGTAAAAAAAAACATCTGCTTTGAATCTGCGGCGCGGGGTTTGTTTACACTAGACCAGAGCGCGCACTGTGGCTAATCGCGTCGTCTTTGAACCAAATGCGATGCTACGGCTCTGTTAGCGTGGCACGTTAGCTGTCAGTCCATACGTTTGAGGTGTCGCCACTGTGTTGTCTGACCCGCAGCTAAGCTTTTACGAGAGATGTTTATTGAAAAATGTTCCTAATCACGAGAGTAATGACCTGTAGTTGGTTACATAAGGAGACGGAGGATGGCTTTGTTGTTGTTGTTGTTCTCTGGGCCGCCCGTGCTACGCTACTTTGTTAAGTGGCGACCTTACAGGCCTTGGTAATTAATGAGACACGGTTTCTGAGACTTGGCACACACATCTCCCCCCACACTGCACACTGCTGTTGTCTTTATTAGGACTCACAGAGCTCTGACATCGTGTCTCATGACGCTTGTTTTCAAAATGTGCACACACAGAGCAGCGGTCAGACACAATGCCTGACCAGGAAAAAAGTCTCAGCCACAGAGTCCAGATCTGAACCCCAGTGAGAATCAAACTGAACTCCATGGAGTGAATGTATGATTGTCTCAAGTAAAGCGCTTTGTGACTATGTCTGTGAAGGGTATATATGTATATATATAAATAAAGTCTTCTTCTTTGGGATGTGCTGGAGAAGACTTTTCACAGTGGTCACACTCTCCCATAATCAATCTTGGTGAAAAACCAATGCAACACTGAAACCTTTGACACTGCTGAAGCTTGCTGAAACAACGCCACAGCCAATGGTGCTGTAATCAAAGCTAAAGGCGCTACAACCAAACATTAAACATGAATACATTTTTATAGCAACTTTCCATTGGTCAGTGTATATTCTAACACAGTATACTTGTTACGCTTGTGTCTAGTGGAGTGTATTACCTGCAACGGGGAGGACTACAGAGGGCCCATGGACCACACTGAGAGCGGGAGGGAGTGCCAGCGCTGGGACCTGGACGAGCCTCACAAGCACCTGTACCACCCCAAAAGGTAACACACAAGCACCTGTACCACCCTAAAAGGTAACACACAAGCACCTGTACCACCCAAGCACCTGTACCACCCCAAAAGGTAACACACAAGCACCTGTACCACCCTAAAAGGTAACACACAAGCACCTGTACCACCCAAGCACCTGTACCACCCCAAAAGGTAACACACAAGCACCTGTACCACCCTAAAAGGTAACACACAAGCACCTGTACCACCCCAAAAGGTAACACACAAGCACCTGTACCACCCTAAAAGGTAACACACAAGAACCTGTCCCAACCTAAAAGGTAACACACAAGAACCTGTCCCACCCTAAAAGGTAACACACAAGCACCTGTACCACCCTAAAAGGTAACACACAAGAACCTGTCCCAACCTAAAAGGTAACACACAAGAACCTGTCCCACCCTAAAAGGTAACACACAAGCACCTGTACCACCCCAAAAGGTAACACACAAGCACCTGTACCACCCCAAAAGGTAACACACAAGCACCTGTACCACCCTAAAAGGTAACACACAAGAACCTGTCCCACCCTAAAAGGTAACACACAAGAACCTGTCCCACCCTAAAAGGTAACACACAAGAACCTGTCCCCCCCTAAAAGGTAACACTCAAGAACTTGCACCACTACCAAGGGTAACACACAAGAACCGGTACCACCACAAAAAGTAATACACAAGAACCTGTCCCATCCTAAAAGGTAACACACAAGAACCTGTACCACCCCAGAAGGTAGCACGCAAGAACCTGTCCCACCCTAAAAGGTAACAAGAACCTGTCCCTTGTATTGGTTAAAAATAGCAACTTCAAACTGTAGTGAGACAGTATGTCATATAAATATCAAGAATAAAACATAATATGTGACCCCTCATGAAAAATTATTCTCAGTAATCCTGTTTAATTTGGCTATTTCTTCACTTTTTCCTGTATTTTGAGGCACAGTCGACATAATACGGAAGTGTTCTCCTCATTTTCAAATCCCATAAGCCGTTACCCAGACCCACGCGGAGATGTTCTGAAATATTCTGCCCTCAAATTAGCGTGCCGTTAGACAGAAATGAAGGCTCTTCTCTTATTTTTAGCATGCTTAATTCCTCCTACTACCTGCAACCTTTAGAAGCAAACCTACACAGTCCATGGAAACGCATTTCCAAGGCAGAATTATGCATCATACACTTTGTATAGCTTTTTCCACCTTTCTTTGACCCTTTAGTTCATCTTCACTTCTTGTCGTGAAGCGAGAAGGCTAACCACTCTGCCACCATGCCGAGAAAGCACTAGGAGGTATGGGAATGGAGCGAGTGCATAGAACACCATGAGCTAGTTCACAAGGTCAAACACACAGCCACCATAATTCTAGTGTATGCAATAATTAACCATAATTGAGGGGCACTTAGTCTGGAGATTAGGAGATTAGGAGACAGTCTCTTTCCCTTTCGCTCAAATAATTTTGCACTGTAATATTGTGGGACAAACTGAAGCCGAGCTGGGAAATCTTCTTGGAAATGAATAAAAAGCTGCTTGTTGCCAAATAAGATTTAATCAAGCAATGACTTAAACTGGATACACCAGGTATAATGGTGGCTTAAAGCGAGACACTGCATGGGAATAGGGATAAATACTTTTGGAGATATCAATTTGAAACTTTTGCACTAGACTACTGACATAAATGTACGTATTATAACTTATCTAAACCATAACTTAAACGGCCCCACATTCTGCTGAAGATATACCTATAATTTAATTTTTTTTCATCCCTGGAGTTAACTCAAACTGCTTGACGGTTTGTGGAGTAGGTGGTCCTCTCAATTTGTAAAATTAAAAACAACCTCTCGGGACCCATGCTGATCATTGCGGCGCTCACATTAAGTGAGTGCTGAAATCATGATTACGGTTAACTTGCTGACAGCTTGCATCAATGGCTCTTGGTCCTGTTTTCCCAATAGGCTATTTTAATTTACTGAGCTAAAACCTCGCCAGCACAGCTCTTAGGATCATTTGGGCGCTCAAATCTCTTCAGCATGGAGGGGCAGTTTAGGGCGATGTAGGCCCTTCAATACACCCGAATAAAGCACAGTGTGTCTCCTTTACACAGAAAGCTATAGTGAACATGATTAGCAGTGAATGTAGGTTCCAGGTGGTCTGGATTAGAGGGAACGTGTTAACAGGCCCTTAATCATCCTCCTGTTTATGGAATCGCGGCCCCCAGACTGATCATCGCACTAATGTAATGTAATGCAGCGTAATGAGTGGCCCCTGAGCTTAAGGGCCCGAGGCGACAGACAGAGCTGTGGAGACCAGGGGCCGGGGGGACACTTACAGAACACCTGTAGTACTTCGGCTCATTATCCATACTCTCCCCAGAGCTCAGAGCGCAGATGGAGACGGCCCAACGTACTTATCCGTATTATAATCACATTGGACCTGCTATCCCTCTGTAGTTTGGGCGGAGAGTGGAAAATCCCACACCGTGTGGGGCCTCAGGGTGTGGGATATGTTTTCCCTATGTCAGAGCAGCTTTTCCACTATGGTCATACTCAACTCATAACAAATACAATGCTATGAGTGGTCTCTACACCTGAACCTTCGGGGACAGCTCGATGAGAAAGGTTTGTTATAACCTTTTAAAGAGGTTTGTACCTGGCTTTATACTCGAAGTAAAGGGAAATTCAGTTCCATAGTGTGTGATCTGACTGGGGTACGCCTCCTCAAGCCTGATGACTGGTCGATTAGTGACCTCTCCGTCACTGCAGCAGAAAATCCCCTTGGACCCAGAAGGCTCTAGATAGGGTCTATTTTGCTCAAAAAAGTCACTTTTTAAGACCTAGTCTAGCTTCTCGCCACACTGGCTGGTCAGATTCAATTGTGTGGTGTGTTCAGTAAAAACAAATACTATTGTTAACCTAGTATGAAGCAGTTTATGTGGTCATGGCTTGTTACTAGGGCTGGGCAATGAATCAAAATGTTATCGAAATCTCTACTTTGGTCAATCTTCATAATCGTCCTGGGTCTTTTATAGTTAAGGTAAGTTAGGTAGGGCGGCACGGTGGCACAGCAGTTAGCACCCGTGCCTTTCTGTGTGGAGTTTGCCTGCTCTCCACGTGTCTGCGTAGGTTTCCTCCACCACTAAAAACATGTACAATAGATTCACCTTCAGCCAGGTGTTTCTGACCATTAGCCTGGCGCCACATCTGATATGGGTGTCCGAGCGCCGGCCTGCACTCACTGCTCCTATACAGGTCACCCCAGCAGCATTGAGGATGAGTCAAATGCAGGGACACATTTCTCTATGAAGGTTAATAAAGTATACCTTAGCTTAACTTTCATAAATCAGCTACATTTATAATTTTTTTGATGAAACATTTTTTTTATAGAGATCAATCAATATAAGAAAAACAAAGTCATATAATTATATTTTTTGCTATATCTTCCAGCCCTACGTGTTACCATAGAGATCTACCTTAATAGAAAGTGATCCAGCTTCATAGTACTGCTAAATCATAGTTAACCCCAAAGTTACTTCACCAAACCTCCAATCTTACTTCTTATTTTTGGGCCCAGCACTGGTTGATGGAGGGATCGAATGTAGAGTACAAGTTTACCGATGGGTTTACACTACAGTTACAGCCATGCTGCACAACATATGGAGAAGATGACGCTCATGTCTTTAATTTGACAAATTTGTGCCCTTGTCTGGTGCAGGTATCCCGACAGAGGCCTGGAAGATAACTACTGCAGGAACCCAGACGGTCGGCGGAGGCCCTGGTGCTTCACCACGGACCCCAACATGCCCTGGGAGTACTGCCACATCAAAACCTGCGGTAAGTATGCAATTAGGTCACCCAACACCGCACACTATTTTCTCTGTTAGCATTAAATTCACAGAGAACTGAACTCCGGATTCAATTAAATAGGTCACTCAGTGCAATGAAATACATTTAAAGATTTCTCAATTGACAAAAAATGTGAAGACTGAAATATGAACTGTTGAACAATTAGTATAGGGATGTTTCGTACATATTGCTCAGTGTACTCCTAATTAGGGAGTGGACAACGGATGCAAATTAGGCCAAGGCTACAATCCGGCATGGTGTGTTCCTTAACATGCACTGTACCTACCAAATAAACCAATAAATAAAATTGAAGTCAAGATGCTATAGCCTACATCCAAAATTAATGCACCTCACTGCTTTAAGGAAACTGCAACCTTGGGATGTTAACCTTATCAACGACCTATCTTGCGTATTTGCTTTGTAAACACAGCCACATGTGCTATACGACTGTTAATTTCGCAATCATCTCTGTGATTATCATTACATACAAATGCTATGCTGCTGTACAGTTAATTAATTATGTGTTTTTATCCTGAGTATTGATATCATGGAATGTTCTAGTACTGTGAACTGTATTAAATTGGGAGCTGTGTCTCGGACAAAATTGCCATGACCTGTGGAGTTCCCCAGGGGACAATCGTGGGACCTCTGTTATTCAATCTATACACGCTTCCATTGGGTCAGCAAACACACAGCAATAATGTGTCCTGCCGCAGCTATGCCGCTGACACTCAGATCTATGTGTCACTGACGGCTGGTGAACATGGGCCACTCTGCATCGAGCAGAGTGTGGATGCAAAACAACTTCCTCCAGCTAAACTCAGACAAATCTGAAATCATTGTCTTTGGCCCAAAAAACACAAAGAGTCATTCTTATCAGTCACATCGAGTTGCTAATCATGGACTCAGACTTCAACTTAAACAGCCACATGAAAGCAATAACATCAGCAGCTTTTTACCATTTACAAATAAAAAACCTGACTTAGACAGAACAACAGGGAAAGCAGTTCATTGAACATTCTGAGACCCCGAGGTGACAGTATGTAGTTGTTTGCAAAAGGATAAATGAATGTCCAGCATTTATGGCCTGCGATCGTTACACACGCGTTTGATTTGACTTCAGCATTCAGCTTCAGTCGCCAACACAGACTTGAGTGGGCCGGCCCGTTTAACTCCGATCTAAAAGGTGCTGTGTTTATTTGCCCTGCGCCTCCACCACTCCCGCCGCCCGCCTGTTTATTGTTCTGGGGGTCTTACATGTGGCCACTCGACTGCTCCACATTAGCCTGTGGTTGCTGAAACGACAACAACAGGGCACACATGACGTTCATTAGAGCTAACAGAAACAAGGCCTAACTAACGAGGAAACTAACGTGGCAGTGCATCACTACACTGCTTTATACAGCTAATACAAATACCAGGGTTCGTTTCCTGTCCGGGCCTTTTATGCAGGTGTGAATACAACAAACGAATCCTGGTGCGGATCAAAGAAGCGGACCGAGACCCACTTTTTCAGGTGGTCAAGCGGACCAAAGGACTTTCCTGGTCTGAATACACCCTGAGGCACAAAAGGTGCTACTTTTATTTCCAAAGATCCTTGTGTAACCAAGCAACTTAGGAGATGTACACCCCGGAGAGGTAGTGGCCAAGGTGATATTTAAACATGACTGAAGAAAATTGATTGAGTCCTTATGCTTGACTTTATTTACCTCAGTGTTTGCAGATTCTGTTCAACATGTTCAGAACAAACAAGAAAAGTCCTCTAAAATGTGACCTATAAAGTACATGTAGGAATGTAGAAAGTCTTTGGCGAGCATCCAAGAAAGGGCTGGAGAGCTACTGGTCACTGATCTATATATAGGTTGTGTTCACCTGGTGGGCAGCTATGAATTCTATAGTTAACTCATTGACTGCGGTTTTTCAGTGGGGACGGGTGCAGTAAAGCGTAAAGCACCTTCCAAGTAAATATCTTGCTTGTAGACAAAATATTGAGTCAGCAGGTGGCAGCAGTGGTCTTTGGCTGCGATCACAGGTAGAAGTAGTAAGAGGCTACTTGTTTTGATACCGTAATCTTAGACGAGGGAAGGACTATGGCAACGAGAGTAGGAGAAGATCCAGAGAGAATGGCGACACGTAAGGAAAAATACAGGCAAGTTACCCTCGAGCAGGTTTTGGTCAGCAGTGGTTCTCGTAGTAAAGTGTTGGATCATGGTGAAGGAGGAGGGTCAAGGAAGCAGACAGGTAAGACCTAAAACCAAAAACATGTACAATAGGCCAGGATGAATGATGTGTGTGTAAATGTATGGTGTTGGTCAGAGGGACCGTAGGCGCGATGTGTGTAGTCGCGACAGCGCTTCTGTCGGTCTCCCCCAGGGGAAACTGAAGCTACTAACGTAGTTTACCACCACCGAGTATGGAGTGAATGTAAAATGCTCTCATGTAAAGCGCTTTGTGGCTTTGTCTGTGAAAGGCGCCAAATAAATAAAGGTTCTTCTTCTTCTTCTTCTAAAAAAAGCCGCTGACAAGCATGCTAAAAATGCTAGCCCAGAGACCGCATCCGGACATAGTGTCCGGCGGCGGCTTTTATCACAGCGCACTTGAGAGAGAGGCGTTTTTTTTTTTTTGCTTCTCTCTCGTGTGAGAGAAGAACACGAGAGAGTGTGCTTCTTTTATAGAAGGAAACCACTGTTCAGGTGTGTCACTTAAGCAAAAAATACTAGCGTCAAAGTCACTGTTCAGCTCGTTTTCTCAGCTTTTTGGTGACAAACCGGCATTTTTGGTGATTTCACCGATTTTCTACGGACGATTATTAAAGAATGGAAAGAGGTACAAACATTTTTTTTTAGATATAAGAAGAGTCTAATCTTTCTTTTGGTTGGTTTGGTGTTGACATAGACCTAGAACTAAAATTGTCTGTGGGTCTTGAAAAAACAGTCAAAACCCTGAAAAACCTCTGGCAGAGCTCTCTGATTTGAAAATGGCAGTCAATGAGTTAACATGGAATGTTGACTCTTTTGGCATGGTTTACAGTTGACATCTTTGTAATTCCGGGGCCTTTGCACATGAAGCAAAAACTGACACAGAGTTCAACAATCTTTTTGTCTGCCTATATATCCATCCATCCATTTTCTTCCACTTGTCCGTTGCCGGGTCGTGGGGGCAGCCGTAAGAGCTGCCCACATCACATTGCACCAGCCCCTATGGCTCCTCCTGCAGGTGGTGGGTCCACAGAAGGACGGTCTCATGGTTCTAACCGGGCCTGTTGGTCTCTCATAAGGGGCTTCTGAACCGCTCTTTGTCTGACCCGTCAACTAGGACCTGTTTGCCATGGGAGACCCTACCAGGGGCACAAAGCCCCCGACAACAGAGCTCCAGGATCATTTGGGCGCTCACACCCCTCCACCACGTTAAGGTGGCGGTTCCAGGAGGGGTCTGCCTAAATAACTAAGGTTAAAACATAATTTTCTCATAAAAGTGTTCAAAAGTGGTGTCAAAATATTGCCTTGACAGAAGTCGCTTGAAAGGACTTTAATTTAAAAGATGAATACGGCAGGATTAGAGCCCTAATCCTTCACAAATAATGATCAGGTTTACCAATTGTATACTTTCCGTTTGGAGATTACTTTCAAAAACTGCCTTTTTCCCATAAAGTTCATGGCACTTGCCCGCCACCTGACATAATGGCATCATCAAATTCTAGAACGTGAATGTAATGTATTGGCACCATCTTCCCTTCTTGGCACCTCTCCATTTGGACCGGAGCCTCACTTTACCCCGATGGGCCCGGCCCAGGCCGCGGGCCGGCGCAGCAGCGGCTCCGATGCGGCTTTGTTTGGTAGCGGACCAGTTTACGGCCCAGTTCGTCCTAATCAAAACAAGGCCAGAGGACAGGGAAACACAGGCATCTTTTGTGGAGGTTACAGCTGACTGTTTCATGTCAGGTCCTGCGTTGGGGCTGGGGCAGATAACGCTCTGGTGGAGTGTCCGCTGTGAGGCTGTTGCCCTCTCCAAGGCTCTCCGTAATGAGCTGCCGAGGGATGTATATGACAGGATTTCCTGCCCACCCCTCCGTGTGTAGAGCAGATTATTCTGGAGCATTTTTTTTAACTCGTACTGGGATTTGTTTCGACTGGGAAAGAAATGGAGTGAATGTGGGTTGACGATAAAGTTGCGAGGCAGTTTATGTAAAAGACAAATTTATTTTACGCAAAAGTTGTCAGAAAAGTCACAGTTTGAATGGTCTTAATTGGCAAAGGATGGAGTCCTGCCATGTTAAAATGTAATTTTATTTATTTGTTTATTTTTTTCTCTGTGTCTCCCAATCTTAGGTAAACTTATTCTAAACTAACATGACTAAAATGTGTTTGGAAACTAACAAAGTGACTTCCACAATCCCAGTTCCTGTCCCCAGTCAGCCGCTACATAGTGTTATTGCAACCTTACAGCTCAGTGACTAAACTCTGGAGGTTCTTAGCTTTCAAATGAGCTATGGCATGTGCACATTATAGTCAAACTAGTCACTAATAGTGCACCTTCCAAAAAAACAAATCATTGGTATCGTACTGTCCGCTGACATTTTATTGTAATATCATTGAGGTCTCCCAGCTGACTGAAAAAAACAACTTTTTTGAAACACAGCCCAAAACAGAAAAGTTAATGATGACCTACACATGTGTAAAAAAATCTGTTTTAGTTTTTCATGATTTTATTAATAGGTTCTGTATACATAATGTTTCTTAAGACATAATTCTGACTTCCTATTGGGAAATGACTGTTTCCTGTCTGTGTTTGGTTCCTTTGGAGAGTTAGCCCTGTCTTGTTGAATTATCAGGCTAGATGTTTAAACAGTTTGTGGCAGTAAAGCAGCAGTTTGATCACTCATGAGGTGTTAAAAACTGCATAGGACGTAAATAGAGACTTCTGTGTTCAAGCGTTTTAGCCTTGAAGCTAAAGGCTAGTTTAACGCTAACAGATGGTAAATAGATACGTTTCGTGCACAAAACTGATTTAGTTCCAATTTGGCCTAGTTTTCTCATGTTTTGACACAACCTGATTTTATTTTTGCTTGAATTCAGTCAAATTGAATGGTTTAGTTTCAAAAAGGGTTTGCATTAATAACACAATTGCAATTTTATTTTCAAATGTTGCACTTCTTTTCTCGTACTGTGCAGCTTTCTATATTGTTTTTCAATCTGTGTGTCCTCTTGTCAGACACTCTGCCCAAACCAGCGGAGGAGACCACAGAGTGCTACCAGGGACGCGGGGAGGGCTACAGGGGCAGCACGGACACCACCCCCACCGGACTGTCCTGTCAGCACTGGGACAGCCAGTACCCACACAACCACTCCTTCGTACCACAGGCCTACCCCTGCAAGTGAGTACTGGGCAGGTTGGTCACTTTGTCTCTGTGCAGTTTGCATGTTCTCCCTGTGACTCTTCGGGACGCTGTTTCCCCCAATGTCCTGTTCCCGGCGGGTGCTCTCAAAAGCTCCTGGGCATAGCATTTGGTTGGGACGATAAAATGCTAAATATTATGCTTCCATTCCTGTAAATCTGAGCCGAGAGGCAAAAGGCAACAAATCACACTCCTAACTTGTTTATTCAGTCAAAGTTGTTCAAATTGAAGGATCTATAATACATAAATATTTATATGTATACAACGTTCAGCAAATTCTTATCGACTAATGTACAACGTTTCTTTATAATTCGAGAGAGAGAGCTCATCCTCTGAGAGGATATGGAGATTTGACATTGCCGAGAGCTCGATCCAAAAGTGTGTCTGTATGCGGAGTAAAACTTTGGAACAGTCTTGACATACAACATCCTCAAACCTTTCGCAGATTTAAACTGTTATATAGACATCAGGGGGTCACAGTATAGAGGAAGTCTCTCTACACCAAGACTCTTTCTCTGTCTTTACCATTGTTGGTAACAAATGTTACAATGGAATAATTACTGTATCTTTTACCTGTGGTAACGAAACCATGATTTAATGCTTTAGTTATTTTAGCTTCTGATTTATCTAATGTTGTTGTAAAGATGATTTGCTAAATCAGTTTCGAGTCCATCGTTTCGCTCACTAAAATCCAGCATTTAACAGTGAAGCTCATTGTGTTAAATATGAATGAGAAATGGGGATGGGATTAAATAGAGCTGGGAAATCAATCATCTAAATCGCAATTCCTATTTTGGTCAATCTCAATAATTGTCATGGGACTTTATAATCGACAGGTTTACAGCCATTTCTTTGGCAGAAACGGCACCTAGTGTTGGAGTTTGGACGAGACAATGGGAGAGTTGTGTGTGTTAAATGAAACCAGAGGGAAGCATTTGTACTTGTTTTAGCTGAGGTTTGTATAAAAGATATGTCAAATTCACGAATCAGCTACATGTGTTTATTTTTAATAAACACATTAAAAAAAAATCAATATGAGAAAAAAAAACATTGTGATTGATGATTTTGCTGTATAGTCCAGGGCTAGCATTAAATATGTTTTCTTCTTCCCACTCCCATTCAGGCAAAGTTGGAGCCTGTATTCTTTTTAGTGTTCAAATGTATGTTGATATAACCTTGTGCTCCACTGTGGATTGGCATTGCCTGAAATACGATGAAAACAATGAAAAGCTAAACACACGTTGACTCCTCCTACTATACTTGTATATGATATGAAATATATTGTTTGTTTGTATACTTTATTGTCCCCGTAGGGAAATGTGTCCTCTGCATTTGACCCATCCTTCGATGCCGCTGGGGCAACCCGTAAAGAGCAGTGGGCGACGGCAGTGCCGCGCCCGGGGACCCATCTCCAGATGTGGAGCCAGGCTGGTCAGAATTCACCTGTTGCACATGTTTTTAGTGGTAGGGGAAACCTGAGTACCTAGAGGAAACCTACACAGACACGGGGAGAACATGCAAACTCCACACAGAAAGGCCCCGTCCAGGTGGGAACCGAACCCAGGACCTTCTAGCTGTGAAGTCAAGCGCTAACCGCTGTGCTACCGTGCCGCCCGATATTGAGCTTTTAACTGTTATAACTTTGTTCCACGTAAATAACACACGTGGAGAAGTATTTCTGCTTCATTCATGCAAGTTTGAGTAACAGCTACTTTGGTCGTTTCTTCTTCTACTGCAAAAGCCATTCACTTCGTATTTCCTGGATCTTGTTGTGAAATAGACCAGAATATTAAGTGTCCTTCACATGTATACAGTCCACAACCCGTCCCAGGAGCATTCTGAGAAATTCAGCCCTCACACTGTGCTGCGACCTTTTGATTAATAACGTTTCAGACGGATACTCTGAATAAAATGGTGAGGTTTGGCACAGCTGGTAGTCTAGTGGTTGCACGTAATGCTGTGTTCCTGTGAGGCGTATGTTCATGAATGTGCCGATAAGTCGCCACTATTTCTTGGAACTCTGCGTATATTGAAAAAAGTGAATGGGATTTTCCCTTTTGGAGCGGCTTTTGAGGTGGGCATGATTGTTGAGCTCCATTATATGTGCCGCTTACTGTAAATGTGGACATTTGTCTAGTTTCCTCGACTTCAAATATCCAACGACGTAATGAGAATATTCTGTGGACACTAAATGTTTATTTACCTTCCTAATTGTCCTGGCTGAGTGAAATTGATTGATACGATGGAGTAAAAATGAAACCTGTTGACATCCAACCCACATTCCGCTGGCATCGCTTTTATTTATCCAGTCACTGAGAAAATCTATAAATCATCATCAAGTCAAGATTTTATATCACAAGCAACGCTTCCCATATTTCACTTTTTGATAGAGCTTGGGATTGTTTGGTCAAAACCCAAAAGATTCCTCGAGGGGATCCGGCCGCATTCCAGAATAATAAAGCCGTGCACATTTTCAAATCAAAAACACTAGCGTTATTGACATTTCTTTCTATCCTAACCTCTATGGATTACTGTTTATAAGTGTTCCCCCATGCTTCTGTGTCTGTCCAGGGATCTCAAGGAGAACTACTGCAGGAACCCGGACGGCCGGGAGTTCCCATGGTGCTTCACGACGGACCCGCGAGTGCGCACCATGTTCTGCACTCACATCCCTCAGTGCGGCGCCCACAACAGGCCAATGAAGGGTATGACAGCACCTGAAAACACTGCGTGAACACAATAAAAGGTGGTTTTGATGTTACTGTTACTGGTGCTGTTTCAGTTCCACTCCCCCTTTTAGACACTCGGCCGGCCGATATATCGGGCCGATATTTGGGGATTTCACAATATCGGCTATTGGCCGATCTCGCACTGAAAAAAGCCACTATCTCTGGGACCGAGTGATAGAGACTTTCAGTTTTTTTGTATTGGAAAGAGCAAAGTCAGGGCTTTAAAACGAGTCCACAACTTCCTAAGCCTCAGGGGAGCAGAGAAACATTACGATGATAGTTGGTTACCTCTAAGTTTGTTAGATAGAAGTTTCACTAAACCTCAGTGGATATGGACATGCTGCATGTCATTTTGAAGTAATGAACCTGGAGAATGTAATTGCCGACTTAGATTTAAGTTCGTTTCCACAATTGTATTTTTGATCGCCGCAAAAAATGCCGCAGCTAGCAACAGTATGCTAACGCAAATGGCAGCATGCTAATGCTAATCGTTTTTTTCAGCGTTTGGAACGAGTGGACTCGATGACATCACAGGAAGTAGCTTATGAACATGGGGCTGTGAGCTTTTATAACATTAAACAACCTCATATGAAATTAAAAGGGACAGTGCAGGTGGAAAGATGTTTTTAAAGACATCAATTAAAAACTTTTGCAGTAAACAAAAATAAAATTTTACATTCTAGTCAATTTCACATTATTTATTAAATTACACATAAATATGGCATTATGTGTAAAGTAATTACAAATATATATCTTATGTGCAAACTGAAACAATAATTTTTAAAAATAGGTAAAATATTATTTATTAACTTTTACAAATTATTCTGAAAAAACAAACAATTTAAACTTTAAAATATGAAAATGTTTTTTAAGTTCCCATATAAAGATTTGTCTGCAGTTCCCCCTTAATACAACAAAATAAAATGCATGTGTCCTCAATAACCTGTTTATGACGTTAAGACTTTAAATTAATCTGGTGCTGATCGTTGTGAGAAAATGCATGACCAAAGTTGCTCAGAAACCCATCTTGAGCTGGAGACACTTCTCTGCCGGATAAAAGATTCTTAAACTGGTCACATCTGCGCGTATATTTCCATGATTTCTAAAATCGTAGCTCAGTTTTGTAGATCTTAGCTTTCACATTAGGCTAAGCTCCAGTCGAGAAACTTTTAGATTTGGGTAAAACCAAACTGGAGAAAATGTGTTTGTTTAAAGTGGGGGTTAAGAGGTTAATATGACTGTTGGTTTACCTTGAGAAGTAGTAAAGTAGCATGTTAAAAATGGCTTTTTATATCCTAATCTTTACGGGTATGATTATTGGCCATGGCACACAAAAGGAGACCGGGTTTCAGCACATACTGGCTCGAAGTTTGGTGTGCGACTCCGACAGTCTTCCCTACAGAAGATGGGAACTTGTGTCTGAGTGTGGGAAGCGTATCAAACTGCACAGACGTCAACTTTATAACATAGTAGAGTCCACTGTGTCTTAGTAAATTTGAGTGGCACAAAGAGAGGGACTTTTGAAAGACAAACATGTAGATCTGTGGCTATTCACGGAGTCCGCATATTCCACATGTCCCCTGGGTGTATTTCTGCAAGACGTAGGATCACACTGGGATTGTAAAAGACTTGACTTCGCTATGTTGTGGTTTGTACTGGAGCTTTTCAAACGTTCCCACACCGGCTGCATATTTATAACCCCACTCTTTTATCGAGGATTTATTCCAAAAAACAATATTCGAAAGGAGTGTTTTGCATTTCTCTCCACATTTTGCACATCAAAGCCACATACATATGGTGGTATATCTCTGGCTTCTATTGGATGGGGTCTAGAAACAATGGCCCCTTTTGTCCGTGTTTGCTTTTCCTGATCTGAGAGCCAGTCTTTTCTCATTACGCGTGTTTCCTGTTGTGTGCGACGCAGATTGTTACGAAGGCTTCGGGGAGAACTACCAAGGGGATCTGTCCCGGACCCGCTCCAACCTGCCCTGCGCCCCGTGGGGCGACCACGCCAACAGGTTGGTAGGAAACAGGAACGTGATGCTGACCATGGTTCCGTGAGAGAATAGAGTATCTCTCCTTTTCCCTTTCACCACACTTAGCTTCGACGTTACCTCTGCGTTTGTTTCCAAGCTCATGGTCAGTTTGGACGGCCAAAACACATTTTAAACTAATTATTTTAGGCGATGAACTGCCTCCTGGAAAAAACAAAATTAAGTGGACTCAACTGAAACCAGTCCAATCGACGATTTAAGCCACGACGATGAACACTTCCTGGATGAATGAGAACCTTCACAAACAATCTTCACAATAAGGTGTTTTATTATTGCTCTGCTTTAACATTTCTATCAAGATTCACATGGGGAATTGTAAATTCAAGGCCAATTTTCTCCAAATGCATTATGTTGGAACCACATTTTCACTGTACCCCTTGGGTCGTTGGCGTCACAGGCAGATCGTGGCACTGGGATCGGCTTCCGTGCTTTTCAAGTTTCTGATTAACCTACTCTTTATTTGATGGAAGTTGGACTCATATTCACAGAAAAAGATCAAAATTAGGAAATGGAAAAAAAGCCGAGCGCTAATGAAGCATGTGATGCGAAGCGCGACATTGTAACGCGGAAATACGTAAAGTTATTGACCTTTCTGTCACATGTGCTGTAACTGTAACAAATGCAACATGAAACTGAATCTCAGACGTCCTCCAGAGGCTCCGGATTAAAGTTTATGAACTTTGTGCAGCCACGAACGCATTTCGACTCACGGGAGTCTGAGGAGCACCTGGCTCGTACAGTTAATTTGCTATCTCACGAGCAGTTCCTGTGGCCATCCAGTGAGCACTCTGCCTCTCCTCCTTCAACAACACGTCATTTTAAACCTGGCTGTATTCTTTATTAAAAGGGGATTGTTATGCTAACAGCAGCTTAAGTTGTGCTAAATGCTATCATCTGCAAATATAAAATCCTTATGACCTGCATGTCCTTTCTCCTCTGGACAATCAGAGGCCAGCAGTATCAGTTCAGTGCGGTTTGATCCAGGGCTGAGGTCAGTCCCAAAACCTGCAGGGGCGGGGGTTAAGGGGTCGCTAACTCAAGTTCTGCTCTAGTTTGTTTACACTGTTGTTGTGTCCTTCAGGCGACTAATCTGTTTGTGTGCTGTATGAGTGACTGATGGCGAGAGGCTGTGTTTGTCATTAAAAATCTAAGCCAATAATATGGTAGCAGACACACCGTATCTGATATTTGTATACTGTTTTAAATCAAAAGAATGGTCTGTTGCCACTATCCCATGGAGGGTTATCTTTCCATCCATTTCCCAGGAGATGACCTCACAAGACAAGACCGATACCGGCTTCACCTCTGACCCCTGACCCCCCCCCAGTGGCTCCCGGGCAGGTTAGCGAGAGGCCGAGTGCTTACTGGACAGTGTGGATTGCAGTCTGTGTGGGCGGGCGAGTCCACGTCTTCAGGGAGTCGGCCGACACAGCTGCACCGTCACACAATCCAGATAGCATCGCAGTCTAATATTGAGACCAATGCTTCATACTCGGTCTGCTCCCAGTCTGCGGTGGTCAGTGTTTATGGGGTGTTCCTGCTCCGGTTTGGTTCTTGCTTATTTCAATGTCGATGGACGTCAATGGAAACTGCTGCCTTTTACAGCACATAAAATCACATTCTATTCAGGGCAAAAATCCTGTACACACACATGCATGTGTGCATTACCACTTATATGTGAAAACTCTGAAAGAAGAATGAATTCACTGACAAAGTATTAATGAACATGTTTAGTTGGATTGACCAAAGGCTGAAAGTGCATGTGTCTGTGTCTGGCAGCTGTGTGAGAAAAGGTGTGAACAATGTGTTAACTGTTCCTGATCAGGGCGTATGCCTTAGCTTTAGCCATGTGGAGATTTAAACATATATCAGTATCTACAATATATCAGTCTGTTTTATTCATAGATGAGATTGGATTCGTTCATGCTTAATGTCCATTGATGAACATGTGAGCGAAGCTTAGCTTGTATAGAAAAAGCTCTGCACACTTTAGCCTCTTTAGTCGCCTGCTCACGCTAGTGTCAGGTCTCTGATGTTCACTAACAGAATAAACATGACAAGAACAGAATGTTTGGTTGGTGTGAAGCCTCTTTAAGCCTCAGTCATGCATGATGTGTGTACTTTTAATGCTAAACATTTCAGGATTTGGATATGTTTGTGTTTCAGTGGGGAGAGGGGGATGCAGATGCCAGGTTTGGAGGGGAACGCGTGCCGAAACCCGGACAAGGACAAGAACGGACCCTGGTGCTATACGAATAACACGGCTGTGCGATGGGACTACTGCAGTATCAAGCAATGTGAGTACTCAGGGGTGTGGCTTAGAGGTTATGGGGGTGTGTCAGGTCATTAGACAAAGACATGCTGCTTTTACCCCATTATCTGACTGTTTTCCTCATTCATTCGTTGGTCTGAATCGCGTTCACAGGGTGCAGAAACAGCACAACTCAGCAGGGGGCAGTATTGGTGTTGGTGGTCTTTAAGGCGAGACAAGGCAGGTGAAAACAGAGCTTCTGGTAGTGGTCAATGTTGAGATGTTACTTTTAATGACAGGTAAATAATAGACCAAATTCACCCTTTGTAATGCTCATTTTATGACATTTTGTCTTTCCCACGCTTATTCATTCACAAATATTGACACAAATTGTATCCAGTGCTGCAAAAGGCGACAGAGATGACACTGTAATCTAAATGTGGTCCTTTCTGGGAGACACCCGCTAAAAATTGGGAAAATGAGGCGCACGTTGCAAAACTATAAGGCCTTTTTCTCCAAGTGAGGTGTTCATTCCACTCTTGCCACAACAGCAAGGTGAAATTTTAAAGGCGCATTGTGCAACTTTTTTATCCAGAAATATATAGGATCAATTGTTTGTAGGGTTTCTGGTAGGTTATCACTGCTGATGGAACTGTCTCCATGGTTACGCATACATTCCATTCATAAAACCTCGAAAACTTTTGAAAAAGTTTCATTATACACCTTTAATTTTTATATATATTTCTCACTTTTTATTTTCATTCTATTTATCTGTATTTATTGGGGGAAGGCCCAATGAGAGTGCGAGATTCTCTTTCATTTTTCTGACATAACGATGCAATATTTCGATTTTACACTGTCAATTAAAACAAATAGCCTAAAAAAGTGACAACGCAACAAAAAAGGCATGATGAGTTTTGTGGGTCTTGGCTTTCAAATGAGGCCTATAGGCACCTCGTCCACTCCTGTTTAGACGCACACGTGTTTATTTATTTCCGACGGAATTTAAAAGTCGGTTCTTGGTCTGGACTTGTCGATGGATTCGCTTCAAGCGCACCGGGACTTGGGTTCAGTCCGTACGTTTGTGTCGGTACAGTGTCAGCTCCTGTCAAAAGAGACTCCAGGTCCATCCCGGAGCCACGGTAAGTATCGGCAATAACCGCTTCCATATGGGGGCCCGGGACAGAGCGGACACTGTGCTCAGAGGCAGATCACACTCTGACAGTGCCCGGCTCCCTGTGGGGAGATCCATCCGGTGCTATCACATGCCGCTGGGGTATAACCTGTCAGGAGCTGCGGGACTGTCTCCTGTTCTGAGGCCACATCACAGAGCGCCTTGGGGAGGGGGGGGCTGCTGACTTATGACGCTAATCAATCTATTAATGCCTTTCCGACCTTCCACTAGGAAACATGCCTTGGAACGCTGTTTGAATTGGTAACTAAAATATATACACTGGAAGCTGATTGAGAGACGTGCTACACAGGGCCTGATAGTCACGTTTGTGGTCACCGCCCACTGTGGCTAGTGGCTTTCTAAAGTTACTAGCCACCAGCTGATTTCACTGGCCAAAACGAAAACTTATATTTAAACCTTCACCTAATGTTATCGTGATCAGATTAACATGGAAAACCCAGCTTGCCTTGGGCTTGTATTAAATGTATTGTTGTTGTTGTAGGCTCCTCAGCCTGACGTAGTCGGGCTATTGCTAGTTTATTGATATTCTCTCCTTTTTACACGAGCAGCACTTAGCCAGAGCCACAGAGATTAAGTGCTAGAGCTTTAGTCTTTGCAACACACGGTAGCTTTCACCAGGGTCCAGACTGAGACCAAACTGTTGGAGGTAAATATCCAAAGCGCTTGCCTCCCGTGCGCAGCCCCCTTCACTGCACCTTGCTCTTTTCCTCATCGCGTTCATTAAAGGGACTATACAGAGTTTAAAAATGTGAATATTAAGTATTTTCCTCCCCCTACATGCTCCAGCCATGTCCTGAGAATGATGTTCAGATAACAATGAGGAGACACTGAAGGAGAGTGAATGGGAGCAGTCCGACCCGCCACTGTGGCTAGTGAGGGAGACGGCATCACCCGCTACAGCCCCCATCAACCCACATTCGGTGGGTCGGCAGGTGCTAACGTCAAGCACAACAATGGCGGCCTTGAGTGGAGAAGTGTAACTGATGATAAAACTTCAACTTCGCTGCATCAGTGATGGGAACTTTTGCTCTCGGTCATGGTCACAGCCTTCAGTATGCCGATAGTCCTTTCCACGTGTCATACTTCTGCATTTTTCTCTCGAGGCAGTCTTTCTGGTTGCTGTTTAAGCCTATGGACAGAGCAGCATATCTCTCGTGAAAAAATCAATATTTTAAAATCCCGCACCGGACACCAAGTTTCATTGGGATGATCCATTAGAGGAACTTCCACACTGTCTGTAGGAAGTGGAAGCATCGCCAAACTTTGTCTTCAAAAGTTTTGTCTCCAAACCAAACGAATGCTCATAGTACTGCGCCGGGGGAAGTGACACAATTGTGAGAAGAGCCTATTATATCTGGTTTATTCAGCTGGAACGATCTCGTATTTTCAAGTGGGGGAAAAGTCCCAGTTACAAGTTGCCTGAATTGCAGTAAGTCTAAAAATGGCAGATCTCTGTGGCATTGTGCCGTTTGAACATTTTCTCCCTGGCTGCAGCAATACCAAACGTGCTCCTATAGATCAGCTAGACACCAACGAGACTACAAGACAGTGGTTTGCAAGATTACTTTTAACCGTTTAGCATTTTGCTAATGTGGTGTACGCAGTAACTTAGACGTCTTCTGAGTTGTTATAAATGTTGTTGACCTGCTGTCTCTCTGCTCCACAGGTGAGGTGCCACAGAACACCATACCACTGGGTGAGTGTCTTACTCTTTGTCTACGTTACAAATGAGGTGTATCTCCACAGATGGCAGCGGTGCTAATAAAATGCAAACGCTAATCGACGGAAAGGGTGAAATGTGATAATAACCGGGGGCTTGAACATATCAAGACTGCTGGGTTCATGTGTTGAGTACGCTACGTTTGAGGGTGAGTGCACCAGTGGCGTCCGAACCAGTAAATAACATTGTGTCACACGTTTTCTTTGACATTACGTGAAAATAAAACGTGTGACACAATGTTATTTACTGGTTTTATTTTCACGTAATGTCAAAGAAAACATCACATACATGGATAATCAGATAGAGATACTGTAGATATGTAGGTAGGCCAGTCAGTCCGATGAATTATTAGCTGCAAAAGCATGAGATCAAACGAACAATTCCTTATTATGAGGCGTAGGTTGTGTGCGTGTTTGACCTTTCAGTGACCCAGCTGCGTTTATTTCGCCTTTATGGCCTCTATGATACTCCAGGATCAATTGTTTTTAGAGTTTCTGGTGGGTTTTCACTGCTAACAAAGCCTCTCACCGGAATAACCCACAAAACAATTGGCCCTGGAGCGTTGCAGAGGCCACCGTGATGGAAAGTAAAGGCGCCATGATAACCACCCCGTACAGCCACTGGGTCTCAGACAGGTCAGTTACGCACACATATCTAGGGGTTTTATTCTGCGTAAAAAGCTGCATAGTGCACCTTTAACTAAAGACAGGCCGATTCTGTTTTGAGCGTCGCGTTCAAAATCTTGGCGCCCGTGTTGGCCTTTAGCTTCACTGGCAGCGATAAGCAGGTAGTTTCCTCCAGTGAATTCTTGGCTCCTGACACGATGTGTTTAGCATGATGCTGTCAGTCACTCACTGTCTGCCATAGAATCTGACAATCTGGACCAGATGCTGCTACTAACTCTTAGGGAAATAACGAGACATGCCCTCCTGAGAATGCACTGGGAAGTCACTATGTTTTCACACATTTGGACGTTAAATAATAATAATAATGCATCGGTTTTATATAGCGCTTTTCTGGACTCTCAAAGATGCTTTACATTGCATTATTCATTCACTCCATACTCAGTGGTGGTAAGCTACTATTGTAGCCGCACCTGCCCTGGGGTAGACTGACGGAAGCGAGGCAGCCAGGCCCCCTCCGACCATCACCAACCATTCACTCACTTACTACATTAGCTAGGCTTCCTGGTGTTCCCAAACAGTCTCCCATCCAAGTACCGACCAGGCCCTTCCCTGCTTAGCTTCCAAGGTCTGACGGGATCGGGCAGAGCAAAGGCCATATGGCCACAATGCCGTCAGTCCCTTTGATTCCCGTCACAGGCGAAATCACCCCAATGTTTCCATGGCCACATCTCCAGATCTTGATCGGTGCCATGCCATCGGTCCAACAGCCCATTAGTCCGACGTCTCATTATTTCGAAGATTACCATGGAGCAGAGGTGCCATTAGTCCGAAATATTTAGCCCAGTTGTGTTGTGGATTAGAGAGCCAAGTACAACCATAAGGCCCTAACCTTAAGGTCAGTGGACTCTTGCCTAACCCTAATTTTTGGAAGGGCAAATTCAGTTTTACATATACATTTTCGGAATAATGAGACGTTGGACTCATTATTCATTATTAGGTTGTCGGACTAATGGGCCGACCCCATCTTGATCCAGGTTCATGGTTCATGGATTAAACAAGAAACCCACGCAACATGCAAACTCCTCACACAAAGTCCAAGAAAGATGGAAACCCCGTCAGCCGCCGTGCTGCTTTTTCACAGTTGGACACGTTCCGTATAAAGCCATTACTTAGCAAACATTCGAATAAGACAAGAAACAACAGCACCCGCGTGTTCACCCGGCGTCTCCGTAAGCTCCCGAACTAACCGGCCCATCTCATCTCGTTAGGCATTATCCCCTTGTGCAATCGCGTCTGCGGTAAATCACCACTCTCGTCCCGTTTCAGTACTGCACCTGCGAGGGCGATATGTCACCTCTGCAGCCGGCGGGACAGCTTTATGCCGCGGCGGCGACGGAGATTTGAAAATCACAGTAACTCGCGTGACAGGCAGTAAATGGTGGAAGCCAGCTGCAAATCCGACCGGGCCAAATCCTCCAGGCATCCGCGCTCTTGGCCGTCCGTCAGGGCTAATAATAGCCGTTTCATAATTACAGCGCGCCGCAGCATGTCACTCTCCCTGGTGAGAGTCGCTCACACTCAGATTCACGCGCCCATGTGACTGGCGCTAACCGTTAGCAGCTCGGCAGGGTCACGGGTTCTGAAGGATTAGGCCCATTGAGCATGTTTGAGAGATCCGTTCACCTCTTAACCCCCACGGTAACCAAGTGCATTGTCTCCAGTTCCACCGGCCTTGCCCGAATCTAAAAGCTTCTTGAGCGGAGAGCTATAGGCCAGTGTAACGTCTCATTTGAAAGCTAAGACCAACAAAATTGATCTAAACAAATCTTTTTCCTTGTGTTGTTGCCGTGTTGTTGTCACCGTAATTTGCCACTTTTTTCCATCGCTTTTTTGTTGCACTTTTTGTCACATTTTTTGCCACTTTTTCCCATCGCTTTTTTGTCACGTTTTCGTTCAATTTTTTTGTCGCTACCTTGAGGCTTTTTCCAAGACGCTTTTAGATTTGGGTAAGGACAGACGGGAGAAAATGTGCTCGGTTCAGGTGAGGGTCAAGAGGTTAATGCACTATATTTAGCCAAGAAAATGTTTGTACACCTCAGAAGCGTGGATCGTAATCTATGCGTTTTATGTTGCAGACTTTTGCTCATCATTTTGGAACCATAAGAAAGAGAGGCTTAGCTTTTTATTTTATTTTTTTTAATTGTGCTGTTTGTTTGTTTTTTTCTCAAATCTTGTCTGTCTCCCTCTGTAGTACCCACTAAACATAAATGCCTCTAATAAAGCGCCCCCTGCTGCCACAGTTCAACATTTTACAGTTTAGAAGCATCATACACATGATTTTAGACGAGACATTTTCTCTTTAATCGGCCCAAAAAAGCCAGTTAAAATCCCCAAAAGCCGGCCTTAGGAAAACCCACATCGGTCGACCTCTAGTGCTGATGTGAGAAGCGATAAAACTGTCCTTTCTTTATGCTAGTTGAGTGTCTGGAGCATCAGCATTCGCGAGCGCCATTATGCGCTCAAAAAAAGGGAACTTTCTTCTGAAACTCCACCGTTTATTATTCTTGTTCCGAGAAATAAAGGAAAACATAACATTGTCTGTGTGACCTTGGAACCTTTGAACGGTAGTGTTCTTTATATAAACCACATGTATGTTCTTTATATAAACATACATGTATGTTTATTGGAGCTGGATGTGTTCCAGGAGAGCTGTCGTCTGTGGGCTGTTTCATCCATAAGAGGCCCAGGATCGTGGGAGGCAGTGCCATCAGCATAACTGACGGCAGCTGGATGGTCAGCATACAGAAAGGGTAATACTCCACTGGCCCCCACTCCTCACTACGATGAAAACTACCACTACTATATGACTACTATGTAGACTATATGTACTACCTACAGTACAGACAGCAATACTACTACTCTTACAGTTTTGACCAAGATACCATGTTTACACCAGGCTTTGCAATTAAATGGGTAACAGTACCCTTCTGTTCATCCCTCTTCTGTTTATTACAGCATTATAAGTAGGGCCGGATACGGATACTTGGTTTTCGATACCAATACCTGAATGATACTTTTTCTGATAGTTCGATTAGATTCATTAGGTCTTCTAAGAATTATTCAAGCTTTCTTTCTTATAGACAGACCAAGTGTTGGTTTTCGTACCTGACGGTTTCGGCTACAACTGTGGCCTTCCTCAGAGGTTTTCTGATACCTGTGCTAAAATATTTGAAACAAAGGAACAGAACAATAATGTGCGGAAGATCTGCCATTTTACAATACTGTTTTCATCTCCAGTGGGGAAATTGGTAGAAATGGTGGCAAAATTAAGGAGAAATTGTGTAAAAGATTTTTTGGGAAAATTGAGCACAAATAGGGGGGGGAAATATGGGTGCAAATAGGGAAAATATTATCATATTTTCCGGACTATAAGTCGCACCAGCCTTGGCAACTGCCTGGACATGGAGGCGTAACTACACCATTTACAAGCCTCTCCCGGCAGCACGTTGTTCAAGCTCTCATTGACGAAGTCGTTCCTCTAGCTGTGGCCATCGAGCGCTTAGCCCGCGATTAGCTGTTTTTGTTTTCCTCATTGCAGTAAGAGTAACCTCCGCTTTTCACCAGTCGATCACAAGTTTCTCCCTCACTCCAAACGTTCTTTCTTTTTTTTCTTTTTTTTAGCAGATACTGGTACACAAGCCTAGAGTGCCCTCTAGCGGCTGTCAGTATGAAAATAAAAAACATGTGAAATTATGGATTTTGATATATAAGTTGCACCTGAGTATAAGTCGTGCCCCCAGCCAAACTATGAACAAATGTGCGATTTGTAGTCTAAAAATACGGTAATAAAAAAATATCATAAATAAGGGGAAAACAAGATCAAATTGGGGCGAAAATAAGAACAAATTGTGTAAAGCTGAAACAACCAAGTCACTTCCTTGAATACTGTCCCTAGACCAACAGCATTAAAACTAGGATCTAAAGATATGATTTTTTTCCGGTACCTGCTTTTGATACCTTAATTTTTTTGGTACCACTAGAACCTACACTTTTTTTTCCCGATACCAAAGTGTTATCATTTAACGGTACCCTGCCCTAATTACATTTATATTAAATATATGATATGATATTTATAAGATGACCGCTGTTGATATCCCATTGGTTTGTTTCGGTTTCCAGATCGATGCACTGGTGCGGCGGCTCCCTGATACGAGAGGAGTGGGTCCTGACCGACCAGCAGTGCTTCTCCTCATGGTATTAAAGAGAATGTCCTTGTGGCGTAAATGAATGGACGAATATAAACACCTTTGATTTGCAGCGTCCCGGACTTGAGCGAGTACAGGGTGTGGCTGGGCATCTCCAGCGTGGAAGAGGGCGCTCCCGATTGGTCGAGGGGTCAGGAAGTCAGCATCGCCCACGTGATCTGTGGCCCCGACGGATCCAGCCTGGCCCTCATACGGCTCTCCAAGTGAGTGTCCAGCTATTATTCAGTCACTCTTGCGTTTATGTAAAAAAAGACAAAAACACACAAACACGCTCAGTGGCCTCGTCCTACAGCGGGAATCAGCTTAAAACGAATATAAAGGGACTCTATCCTATTTCCACAATCCCAGCATAAGCACATGTCCCCAGTCAGTCCCAATTAGTGCAGCCTCCAAGCCCCCAAAAGAACAGCCAGCTCCTCCTGCTCGCTGTTCAAACGTGGGAGCATCTGGAACTCTGCTCACAGCCACTCAAATGCGGAAGACTCTCTGAAATCCCATATCATTCAGAACAAACTTTATAACTTGTCGGTTCTGCGTTCAGACTGCAGGCTGAAGTGACCCAAATTCGTCCTGTATCTGATCTTTTCATGACAGTCTGAACAACACCGTTGTTCCAATGTTTTCAAATGCGAACCAGGCCACTTGGGTATGTCCCAAATCCGATACGGACCTGATCTTTTTCAATGCGACTGAACGGCGTGTCGCATTTATCTGACACGCTTTAATGCCATTCATTCTGCATTAAAGCAGACGGGGGCGGGAGAGAAATAACACGTGCACTTAATAATAATAATACAATGAATGCATTGGTTTAATATAGCACTTTTCTGGACACTCGAAGACGCTTTACATTGCATTATTCATTCACTCTGTACTCAGTGGTGGTAAGCTTCTATTGTAGCCACAGCTGCATAGACTGACGGAAGTGAGGCTGCCAGTCTGTGCCATCGGCCGCTCCCCATCCATGTACCAGCCAGGCCCTTCCTGCTTAGCGTCCGAGATCTGACGGGACCTCAATGCCCACTGCTAGACTTCACACTGGCACGTTTCTTGTTAAAGACATCGCCACAAAAGTCCAAAGAATTGTCTCTCTTCCTTCTTAAAATTATTAGGTAATTAATGTATCGACTCTGTTAGTTTCCCACAACGTTGGCGGATCCGCGGCACTGTGTTTCAGTCCGTGTTCACTTCCCCATTATGCACATGCGCATAATGATCAGACAGGAGATCACACACGGGTCGCATTTGATAGGAACGACCTTGCAAAGAATCGGACTTTCTCAAAATAAAATAAAAATTGAGCATTAAGGAAACAGGTGTCGTCTGTCTGGCCAGGCTAGAGCAGCCTCCATTCGTGTAATCTCTGACTTGACTCATGGAGGTTCTTTGTGTTCAAATGGCATATTCACATTTAGTGAAACTAGTGCTTCTGCAGCTTCAGAAAACCCACGCTCTGTCGTAGTGCCTCCTTTAAGTTGTGATATGATGGGTTACAAAGTTAGTTTAATGTATTGGTCACACACACATACTGCTGTGACATTTTCTTTTGTACCATTCAGCTGCAATAGAAATAACATACAAGACAGACACACTATACTACAGGAGGAGTCATCTTGATTTAACTGTCTAATAGGCTCAGGATTAAAGCTCCGCTTCATCCTCTCAGTTTTATTCCTGAGAAGGCGTTATAGCTTCTAATGGCAGAAGAAGAACAGTTATCATGGCTGGTGTCCCCCCAAATCAGCCCTGCATTGCCAGATGGAAATTAAGTATACGTCAATATAAGTATACAGTGAAGAAAATAAGTATTTGAACATCCTGCTATTTTGCAAGTTCTCCCACTTAGAAATCATGGAGGGGTCTGAAATTGTCATCGTAGGTGCATGTCCACTGTGAGAGACATAATCTAAAAAAAAAAAATCCAGAAATCCCAATGTATGTTTTTGTAACTATTTATTTGTATGATACAGCTGCAAATAAGTATTTGAACACCTGAGATAATCACTGTTAATATTTGGTACAGTAGCCTTTGTTTGCAATTACAGAGGTCAAACGTTTCCTGTAGTTTTTCACCAGGTTTGCACACACTGCAGGAGGGATTTTGGCCCACTCCTCCACACAGATCTTCTCTAGATCAGTCAGGTTTCTGGGCTGTCGCTGAGAAACACGGAGTTTGAGCTCCCTCCAAAGATTCTCTATTGGGTTTAGGTCTGGAGACTGGCTAGGCCACGCCAGAACCTTGATATGCTTCTTACAGAGCCACTCCTTAGTTATCCTGGCTGTGCTTCGGGTCATTGTCATGTTGGAAGACCCAGCCTCGACCCATCTTCAATGCTCTAACTGAGGGAAGGAGGTTGTTCCCCAAAATCTGGGCTGATTTCTCACCTTTCTTAGGATCATTGAGACCCCACGAGGTGAGATCTTGCATGGAGCCCCAGTCCGAGGGAGACTGACAGTCATGTTTAGCTTCTTCCATTTTCTAATGATTGCTCCAACAGTGGACCTTTTTTCACCAAGCTGCTTGGCAATTTCCCCGTAGCCCTTTCCAACCTTGTGGAGGTGTACAATTTTGTCTCTAGTGTCTTTGGACAGCTCTTTGGTCTTGGCCATGTTAGTAGTTGGATTCTTACTGATTGTATGGGGTGGACAGGGGTCTTTATGCAGCTAACCACCTCAAACAGGTGCATCTAAATTTAGGATAATAAATGGAGTGGAGGTGGACATTTTAAAGGCAGACTAACAGGTCTTTGAGGGTCAGAATTCTAGCTGATAGACAGGTGTTCAAATACTTATTTGCAGCTGTATCATTTAAATAAATAGTTCCAAAATCATACATTGTGACTTCTGGAATTTTTTTTTTTAGATTATGTCTCTCACAGTGGACATGCACCTACGATGACAATTTCAGACCCTCCATGATTTCTAAGTGGGAGAACTTGCAAAATAGCAGGGTGTTCAAATACTTATTTTCCTCACTGTACTTGTTTTTTTCTCTAATACATTTAAAATGTATTTTAATAAAGTGTACTTAATTACTTAAGTGTACTTAATTTACTTAAGTAAATTAAAAAGAAACAAAAATTATATTTTAAAGGTATAGAATTTGATATACTTACAATACATTTAATTATACTTACAATACACGTGTGAAAAACATACTTAGCATTAATATATTTGTACCCAGGTGAAAAAATATATACTTAAGTAGTATTTAATTTTATATAATAAATACATTTTCAGTATCCAAAATAAATGAACTTTTAGTGTGCTATTTTTGGAACAACTTATTTGGTATTTAATCTATTTAAGTTGAATTTAAATTGCAATAAAGTTAAATTCCAAGTACATTTAGTATACCTGATTGTATCCTTGTTTGGAAAATACTTTTAAGGTATACTACATCAATTTTGTGCACACATTATTATTAGTGTGTTTGAAATACACTTTTTATCAATCTGCCAGTACAGAATTTGCACAGCTAACAAATGCATTAACCTACTATCTTTTTTTCACCCCAAAATGGTAAACAACAAAACAATGTCTGAACTCATCCACTTTAATCTCTTTCAATGTTGTTCGGGAGAGGAATAACAAACGGTTTGTCCAAGGGTCCAAACATTACACATTTACATTTCAATGACAAAGGAGCAAACACATTACTGGTTTTTGACACTTGAGAAATAAATGTAGAAGATATAGATATAGATATAGAGTCGGGCGGTTGTGCTGTGTGGCTAGTGACATGTTTTGTTCGATTTCACATTGAGCTCCCACGGTTGGTTTGTGTGTATGTGTGTGTGTGTTGTGGTTTTGTTTGTTTTGTTATATTGTAAACATTTGTAATGAAAATGAAGGAGACCCCAGGTAGAATAGCTCCTGCAATAAGTCAGGAGCTAATGGGGCTCTCAATAAAATGAAATGAAATGAAAATATTTTGAGTTGATTATCGTGTTTAAGAAACTCTCATGGTGGTGCAGCTGTTAGTGCTTGTGCTTCCCAGCTAGAAGGTCCGGGTTCGGACGGGGGCAGAGCGTCAAGGCTACAATCCGGTGTGGCTTGTTCAGTCATTTTTTTAAATACTTATTTTCAAAGGTTTATTAGGGTAATCAATCAATCAAAACTTTATTTATAAAGCGCTTTTCATACAAAGTTGTAATGCAAAGTGCTTTACAGATTAAAAGCAATTCCCGCCCACCCAATCACCCACTCTTCCAAATAAAAAACAGACAATATTACTGCTCATCCCACCCCCCTCCCCAAAGCCACACACACGCACACACAGACACTCCTACACAAACGCACATAATGAGATAATGGACGTAGGGCTGTGTCTGGGTACAGATGAACCAGGTAAGGAAATACCATCAGAGGAGCCGTCTGCACCGGGAGCGGCACATCAGCCGCAGCCATAGGGCACCGCCACAGGACGCCCAGCAGAGGCGCAGCAGGAACACCACACCTCCATCGGGGCACCCAGAGGACAGCGCCCACACAGCCACAGCCAACCGCCGGTCCCGGGGCCGAGGGCTCCCTCAGAATGCAAATAATAACTAACTAAGAACCATTATTATTGCTAATTATAAACATACATAATATATATTATGGAAAACCTTTAAAATCTATTTTGATTTAAGTTAAATGGATGGATGGATGGATGGATGGATGGCATTTTAGTATACTAAGTATATTTATTTTCACCTGGGTTGGCATCCAGTTTAGCTAAGCTGACCGTCGGGCTCCTCACTGGGAGAGAGGCGGTCCTGCTGAGTAAGTGTGATGTGAGCTGATGGTTAGCGCAGCTGAGAGCTGATATTTGGCGAGGCAACTCCTGTTGTGATCTCGCACTATACAAAACAACTTGATTTGATTTGATCTGAGTGCAGCTCCCAGTGGTGTAGCTGTAAAAGCTTGTTAGCACCTGGGATGAAAGGCTAAAGTCCCTCAGGCCCTGTGATATGTGCACCCCCAGGTATTTAAACGTTCTTCTCTTTTCACTGGCGTTTCGTTGATGTTGATCGGGAGGTAGCGCTCCCGTCTGCTCCTCTGTCGATAGACTGTCTCGTCATCGCCAAAGCCGTCTCATTTGACAATAGGTTCTGATGTGGACACAGCCATGGGTGTAAAGTAAGTAGAACAGGGGGCTTAATACACATCCTTGAGGGACCCTAGTGTTAGGGGTCAGTAGTGAAACTGAGGCCGCACTTACAAATGGGCAGGTGTAAACCCAGACTGTACAGTTTGGTGGCCAGATCCTGTTGAACGCTGAGCTGTAATCTATGAAGAATAATGAAGAAAACTACACTAGATTAATCAACAACAACAACACTCATCAATATATATATATAAAAAGAAGAAAAGTATTGTACACAGTTTTGTTTTGATTCTTACTCTGTTTCTGTTGTTTGTGTCCAGGCCAGCGCTCCCCGCCGACAGCATCCACACCATCCAGCTGCCCGTGTTCGGCTGCTCCATCCCTGAAGGCACCATCTGTCGAATGTACGGCTGGGGAGAGACCAAAGGTACAATGCTTCATCTGTCTGCGTCACTGTCCATCTGAAATACGGAGTTCCTGAATTTTATGAGGGGGAAAAAACCATCGACGTATGCCTCTTTATCATCTTTCAGGAACAGGCCACGACGAAGTGTTGAAAGCAGTCAACCTCCCCATCGTCAGCAACGAGAGGTGTCAGAATCTGCACAAAGGGAACCTGCACATCAGCAGCAACAAGATCTGCGCTGGCGGCAGGAAGAACGAGGGAGTCTGTGAGGTGAAGAGAAAAAAAAGGAATGCTCTCCAAAACTCTTATTTCTGTCGTGAAAAGGCAATTCATCACGTTCTGTTCGTGTCTATTTTACCTAGTTTACCTTTTGGAACAATTAGGAAAAGCTCATATAATGATGATGATGATGATGATCCTCCTCCCTCGGCCCTACGTGACCATGAAGTGCTCGCCTTATCTTTAGTGTATTATAAAATTAGTTTTGTCCTTTATATATTTAGTATATTATATTTATGAAAACAGATGTATCTTGGCTTAAAGTCTTTTAGTCAATCGTGAACTAGCAGCTAGTTGTTGTTGTTGTTGTTTACTTTGCTTTGACAGTTTCCAATGACGTCACGCATAGTTATGAAGACCGCCATTTTGAAGACCACATTTTGCTGCAGCTACTACAACATGTAAAATAGCATCACTACTGAAGGACAACTTGTATCACTCCGTGCACGTAGTTACCGATCAAATTATTTAGGGAGGCTGTGATTACTTTACAATGTTATCATCAAACAGGACTTAATCAGGCAAAATAGAAACAAAAATAAGACAGTATTTATTACCCTCAGTCTGAGGCTAATAAATGGAGAGGCACGTGATCCGTGGGGCTCCACACCTCCACAGGACAACACTAGCTTAAACTGATCCAAATTTACCCTAGACCGAACCCTAATCTTAACCTTAAAGGAACAGGCCACCGTGTTTCCATACTGAGATATGTTCTTACCTGAGCTCAGACGAGTTGATACGCACCTGACTGGTCTTTGTGCGTGTGCTAAGTCACGCAAAAAGACCAAAGATGTTGTTAGGATTTGCCCTCTCCCAGTATATTTCTATGGCTCCAAACGTAGTGAAGTTGGAAGCAACCACGCTCTTCGCCCTGCAGCTGTTTCCATGTTTTCCAGGAATGCGTGTGGAACATAACTAAGACTTTCCTTCCTCTTTCCTTATTTGTCAAAAAAAAAAAAGTCATGTATAGATAACGTTTAGGAAAAATAACTACAAAAACTCTTCCTGCAGTTTAAACCTTCAGACTGAGGTTTTTTCTTAGATTCAACATCATCCCCAAAGTCAATTGATAAAACTAAGTCTCCTTTAAATAAGCGCAGATCGTGTTGGATTTGGAAATCTCCCCGGTGTGTGAATGTACACAAATATTAGCGCCTCGGCTCGACTCCGAACCCGAAAGCGCTTAGACATGGGGGTTTGATCGAAATCTCAAACAAATGTGCTTTAAATCCGCGGGCTTACAAATGCACGGGGCTGGGTAAACAGAGCGGCGCGGGGGCAGTTGCAGCGGGTTTCGTCAGCGATCAAAGCGGTGCCCGGTGTGGTTTAAGAGAGGCCGTCCCGCTGTGATAAACCAGGGCCATGTCAAAGTGCTGCGATCGCCTTTTGTTCTGTAGATCTGTGCGGGAGAAGAGGAAAATCATACGTAGACAGCGCAGTGCGACGGAAGCTCAAAGTAAATTAAACGAGCATTTGGAGGGAGCAGGAGCTTAGCGCCCCCAAAGTGGTTCGCGAACGATTGAAGTGTTAACCTTTGATTGTGAAGGCTCCCAGTCGTCCAAGAGTCATCTGTCGTTGTAGAGGTTTCGAAATACAGTCAGTGAATATCAGAGGGACTTGCTGTGACTTTATAGTTATTATTTATTTACTGTTGAAAGATCAGGATTCATTACATAAAACCAAAAACAGCGCGAAAAGGCAGGAGGAAATATGTGTTTCTCTGGATGCAATAATATTATTAATAGCTTACTACAGTACGTGAAGAGGTGAAGATTTACAGACATTTATTAAGGGCAGGAAAACGTTCTAGACAATGGACTGTACTTATGGCGCAGACAGGCAGCCTCCAGATTGTACGATGTGGTAAGAGCTGGATCTGGTGGTTCGGTGTTTAAAGGCGTTCACACAAAAGCATTAAGTGGCTATTTTTTGCATCCAAACGGGGCCCAGTGACAGCGAGACTGAAGGCTGTGCGGGATCTACTTTGAGCAGGGGCGAATCCGAGCATACAGGGGCTGGGGCATTACAGGGGAACCACTGACAGAAAAACTTCCAGAAACGAACAAAAAATATGATTTTATATTTATCGTTCAGACTGCAGGGAAAAGCAACTCATGTTTAAAAGACTCTGTTTCAATTTTGCTGAAGGCCCCCTGCCTTAAAATGCTTCCCCAGTAATTTTGTACATAGACTGGATCAGTTTATTTTGTGGTAATTAAATATTACTTAGACTTTAATTCCAAATCATTAGATTTTGAAGAATTTTATTTTTGCCTAAATTTTCAAAATCGTTCAATCTTGAGAATGCACTTGTTGCATACTTTTAAGTAGATTAAACACATTTTAAAAAGAACAATTAATTGTCCAACAGTGAAAATTAGGCTTAACACTGACATTTGCGACTTGAGATGACTTGCCGGCTAAAGCAAGACTTGATTTGACAAAAGCTATGACTCGACTTGACTTTGACCCCAGGACCAATTGACTTGGACTAGCTTGGGACTTGGACCTGCACGACTTGGACTTGACTCGAGACTTGTTTATATTGACCTCTGGTCAATATAAACCCCAAAACCCTTATTTTTATTTTATAGTAACTTCATACTTCATACACAAACTACTACTATTACAATTTCTCCCAAAAGTTGCTTGAGTAAATGTAAGGTATATTAGTGAAAGGGTGGGGTATATAACATGCTCGTGCTCCTAATGAGCAGCTCGACACACAAAGTGCGATTTGGCTGCCTTTAGTCACATCTCCATGGAGACGAGCTGGAATCGTCCTGCTCCCAGTGATGTTACAGGAGAGGTTTTTATCAGCAATAAAAACATCTGTAATCAAATAAATGGTTGTATTTTATTCTATTTATATATACTGAGATATGTTCTCGCCTGAGCTTAGACGAGTTGATACGTACCTGTCTGGCAGTGCATAATCAATTATCTCCTTGATAAAACCTTGGATAAACATTTAACAAGGATCACTGGACTTTCCTACACTAACTATCCTTGATTAGTTGCTTTAGCATGCTGATGCCAACTGCGGCATTTTGCACGGGCCATCAAAAATACGTTTGCAGAGGTTTAAAAAGAAGGAATGAATTCTCCAGGTTCTTAGCGTTCCAATGATGTCCATATGGTAAAAGTTGTGTTTTAAGGCGTCAAGAGCTGAAACTGTATCGGTTCAGTATCGGATATTTGTAGCCGATACCCGATATTGTATTTTTGTTCCGTATCGGCTCCGATATCCGATAGCAGTATCAGATCGGTGCGCCCCTATCCAAAACTTCACCACAGCTCAAGGACCTCTGTCTATAATACATATACATGATCATACAATAGATGTATATTTTTCATGATATATCACCCATACTTGTTCACCTCACCTCTGCGTTCAGTCTTCACCACATTGACCAACCGCATTGGTTTAACGAGTCATCTCTGTTTCGCAGCGGGACTACGGCGGGCCCTTGGTGTGCCAGGACGGCGACATCAAGGTCATCGTCGGGGTGAGCGTCCACGGCCGGGGCTGCGCGCGGACCAACCAGCCCGCCATCTTCATCAACGTGCCCTTCTACGCTCACTGGATCTACAAGGTCTTCAAGCACTACCCGCCCAACCTGGACACGCCGTAGACAAGCGTTTACGAGACCGGACTACTGAAGGACTCCTGCCCCGCCTAGTGGAGCCCCCGCCCACGGGACGCTCTTAGACAAAATGCCAACTGACACAGATGAATGTACTGTCAAGACTCATATCATCAAGTCATTGTAGTAGGGATATCATATGCAAAATTGAATTTATTTGTATTCCCATGTCAACAATATGGAGTAATAGAGAGAACCAGGAACTACCCCGCCACATTTTCAAATCCCATATTCCATCACCAAACCAGTGTGTTTGTCAAACATTTTGAAAGTGTGAAATGAGATGCCCAGAAGGATGTTCATGAGCCAAATACATGTTAGATATATTTCTGGATTCCTCAACTCTGGAGCAGCAATAAAACAGGAACTAAGAAAGGATGACAAGGCTCTGTGCACAGAATGGCTTTGGCTAATTTCCTGATGTGTTTCCCAACCAGGGGTACGAGGACCTGAAACTGGATAATATTTCAATAGGCATTTAAAAGATGTTTAGTTGTTAAAGGTTTGAATTGAAAAGAACTTTGAACACAACACCCTACCAGAAACACACGATTCTAAGTTCAGATGATCATTTTGTAAATAATTGCCTGCACCCTTCAGTTTGAGTAGAAAAAAGACTCGAGGGGGTAGAGGAGACATAAAAGGTTGGGGACCACTGGTGTAACGAATACTTTCTGTCCACATGTTAACGTAAACGAAATGGACAAAAACTAAAAAGTAAAGTGTCAGACAAAATGTAAAAATCTAGATATTTCCAAAGAACCCACCCTGAACCAAAATATTTGACTGAAGTAATAGCACTGTCACTTCAATATAACGTTCGCGAGTAGAGATAAACCGACTCCGAGAAGTACAGTTACATGAACTTGAATAAATGTGACCGCATTTCCGCCTAAGTCAGCCCCCGCAGTCTTACTAGGCAACGCCATTCTTGAAACACAACGGACCTTCTCCTCTTCCTCCCCAGGTCTCATCTGCATCAGTCCGATCACATGACACCATCTTCCATAAAGCCGGACTCTATAACCTTGCTAGTTCCCTCACATTTATCCGTCCGTTTGAGTTCTTCTCCTCCTCCATGCTCATGCATACTCTTATACAGTCCCGTTTGGATACAGTTACAGACTCCTGGCATTACTTGAATCGCTGAGAGACCAAAGACGGACCGTTATCCACTGGTGGGGCAGAGCTAAAGGACACTGGGATAAAGCTCCGCGGAAAGGCTTTCGGGAAAGTGCTCCTTGTGTACATAGTATTTTATTGAGTGCGTTTCTGACACTCTGAAGTGCATTTTGGGTCTTATAGATCCGCCAGCAGAATGTTGTCGAAAGGGTAACTTTGTGTACAGTTTGTCAGCTAACATTTCAGCTTTTATCCATTGTCACCGTCTTCTTATAACCGAGACACTGTGTTTGTGTATTCGCGTATTAGATCGGATCGTTGGAATATTTGAAGCACACAAGGTCACGTTGGAAAATAATAATGTGCCTGGGCTTGGTTTAGTAGTAGCTGTAGTGGGCGCAGAATGAAAGTCAATTAAAATCACTCAAAAGGCGAGAAGCTGCAGGTGAAAACATGGATATTCACACATATTTCTCTAAATGTAAATCTTATTCACCGGCAGGGTGTCGTCTCACCTTACTGTAGCTGATTTTAAACATTTATGCATTTAGAATAACAACACACTATAAATTTCACTTTGTGATGGGGAGGGGCTCCGTTGCATCCATGAAATATGCATCTTCCAGTGTGTGTATGTGGGCTCCCTGTAGGCTGACGCATGTTTAGGTTGAATAATAAAGGGGCGCTGTCATTGGATAAAGATGGAGTTCTGTGTTGAAGCTGCTATACCTGACGGCCCTGTACAGCCCTGTGGTGTGAAGTATACTGACTGTATTCTGTCCAATAGAAGCATATTATCCATGTTACCCGCGTATGTTGTCTGTGTAATAAGTATATTAAATTTTATATCCTTTTGTATCTGTGCCTGTGTTATTTATGGCTATCGGACCAAAGTATGCTCTATGCACAGAAAATACATTTAAAAAACATGGTTGTACAGTATATAAAGTACATTCATCGTTGTTCACGTGTCTGCTCCGCACATTCATTCTTTTGCTGCTGTATGAACTGGAGTCAGTTATAGCTCGACAAACCTGCCGAACAATGTTGAGACAACCGACTAACCAAATGCATTTTGCCGTTTTTCGAAATCGTCCGTCAGCGTGAGAGCAGCCTTTTTGACAGACTGTCTTTGCCCGTAATAACTCCAGCAAAGGCAGCAGCGAGGACCGGGACATCTTACTCACCGTTTCCTCCAGGAGGACGACTTCATCTCAAGGTTCTCCCGCAGAAGCGTGTCCCGGTCTGACCAAAAACATGTCTTGGACAGGGGGCGGTTATTTGGCGGAAAATAGCCGACTGTAAAGAGCTCGTTTGGCTGCGCTCTTCGACGTGAAGCAGAACTTGAGCTTGTACTGTAAACACCGTGCTGTTTCTGCTGTCTGAGGACCTCGGAGCAGATTTAGTTACTCCAGTTATTTATGTCCAACGCATAACTCCTTTCAATTTGTGCTAAATTTGATGAACAATGAAGCCATAATTACTCCATTGGGTTGGGAAATGCAATCATTCTGAAACTTGTGTCTCTCATTATCAAACGTTTTTTCTCCTCTGCATGGGAAAACTAGGAAGAGACAAGTGTGGGTGTTTTAAAGTGGCAGCAAACGGCCAAAGGGGTGGGTGTACGTAATGTCAAAAGTGGCCGCCTTGATGTTACTATTCCATCAATGGATTTCTTCTTCCCTGATGGCACTGGCATATTCCAAGATGACAAAGCCTGGATTCACATTATTGTGTAAAAGAGTGGTTCAGGGATCATACAATGGATTGTAGGGATGTAACGATTCATCGAAAATCGATTTAAAATCGATTTAATATGCGTAAAATGTGAATCGATGTAAAAAATAAAAGAATCGATTTCAAAGCCACCCTCAGCTACTCCATTTTGCGCGACTGAAACAGACCGGAACATACTAGCTCGTTGTTTCTAACAACGTTAACTTTTTCTCAAGACAAGCTCCACACCTCCCCCGCCTCACCCCCAACACACGCCACACCATGTAAACACATACACGTGCAGGCATCGAAGCAACAGACGCAGCTAAAGTTAGCGGCTACGAGATTAGCGTTAGCGGCTAACACAGAGTTTAGCATTTTGACATAAGTTTACCAAAGATCGTAAACTGACAAACATCTGACCAACCTGCTCTGATTCTGCTGAAATCCTCATCAAATGTCCGTTTGTCAAATAATCCAACACCTACAGGAGCTGTCATGTCTTTTTCCTCCTTATGTTTACAAAGGCTGCACCGGAGGCAGTGAGGCTTCAAGGGTGAACAAAACTGCAAAAAATAAAAATAAAGGTTTGGTCAAATAAATATAATCTCGAAATGTTTGCTTTGCTACATAGTTTATTTATGCTGAAAACATGTAAATTTACAAGCAGTCTGTCAAAAATGATTATAGTTCATTTTCATTAATTTTTTGTAATGTAAAGTTCTCTTACTGAGACAGTTGCAATTTGTTACAAGGATGTTGTAACAAAAGAAAGGAGTCATTCTTTTCTAAAAAAATAAAAAAAAAAGGTTTAAAAAAATGGGGAAAAATTGGAATCGGGAACTTCAAATCGGAAATCGAATCGAATCGGGGCTTGAGTGAATCGTTACATCCCTAATGGATTGGCCACACAGTCCAGATCTTAACCCCATTGAGAATCTCGACTCATTTACCCTGGATGCACCTGTGGACCCTCCATCTGCACGTATGAAAAATATGTTCGTACTCAATAGAATAATATGAACTATATTTCAGCTTGGATCTACGTTTATGCAAAAGATGAGGAGAAAGAAAACTGACTCTAAAAAAAAATTGACTCTAAATGAGATGGATTGGCCAAATACAAATACATTAAATGAGAATGTCGGCCTATGGGTGTTCACGTTGGTCTGCATTTCTAATAGCAATAACTGCTAAATATGTTTAGTTCCTCGTCCCTCCGGAGACAGTTCCAAGTTCCCATCGATGACACTCGGGTCAATGAAGTGGACTCGTGAGGAAGGACCGTGGTCATTGAGAAACACCCAACGATTGACATTTCGAGTCCCGCTCCAGCCAGTGCAAACTAGACTGCACTAAAACTCATTAGTGGCTGTGGGACTCATCGGCACATGCACACGACTAACGACTAACTACTAACAAGAATTATACATTTAACAACACAAAATCATATGACCAGTAAAGGATGAAATGATCAATTGCAAAGGTATCGCAACACTTTAAAAATGTTCACCTCTACATATGTCACTTCCTGTCAGTGTCCAATAAGGACGCCTGAACTACAAAGGCCAAAGGGATGATGGGAAATGAAGTGCGGTCGACACGTGCGCTGACAGCGGACTGGCAGATGATTGGATCTGAACCGTGTTGCCCTGACGCTTCCTCTTGTCTCATCACAGAGATCTACTTTGCAGAAATGCTTCATTGACAGAAAGTGTCCAACAGAAGTTTGTTATTCTAATCCTAAACTGTAAGATGAGTCTATTCCTCACTCTGGTGGCGAGGTGTCTGTCTTGTCTGGTGTGTGGGAGAAACAGGAATGCGTTCATCAACTTTCCCCACCCTCGGCCGCCACCGCCTGCTCCCGCCTGAGCACCTAATGTCAAACTAAACAAAGCGTACTAGCAAAGTCTTAAAGGAACAGGCCACCGAGTTGATGCGTACCTGTCTGGTCTTTGCGCCCGTGGAAGAGCTTGGTCACTTCTAACTTCACCCTGTTTGGAGCTAAAGGAATATGCTGGAAGAGGCTAAATGCTAACAACATCTTTGGTCTTTTTGGGCGGCTGAGCGCACGCACAAAGACCGGACAGGTACGCATCAACTCGTCTTCTCAGGTGAGAACATATCTCAGTATGGAAACACGGTGGCCTGTTCGTTTTAAGCATGATTGTGCTAACTCGGTATAAGTAACAATTCTAAATAAAATAATAATAAAATAATGTGTCATATGCACTTAAAGTACGAGACTGGGAAATGTCATGTTGTGTCCGTAGGTGACACCAGATGATGTTGCAAGAGTGGAATCAAAAAGACAAATTTGGAAAAAATGGGCTTTGAGATTTGTAATGTGCGCTTTATTGGCCAAAGATTACCCTGCGGACTTCCATCCATCCATCCATCCATCCATTTTCTGCCACTTGTCCGTTGCCGGGTCGTGGGGGCAGCCGTAAGAGCTGCCCAAGTCACATTGCACCAGCCCCTATGGCTCCCCCTGCAGGTGGTGGGTCCATGGAGGAACGGCCTCATGGTTCTAACCGGGCCTGTTGGTCTCCCATAAGGGGCTTCTGAACCGCTCTTTGTCTGACCCGTCAACTAGGACCTGTTTGCCATGGGAGACCCTACCAGGGGCACCAAGCCCCCGACAACAGAGCTCCCAGGATCATTCGGGTGCTCAAACCCCTCCACCACGTTAAGGTGGTGGTTCCAGGAGGGGTACCCTGCGGACTTAATAAATAAAAATAAATACATTCATTGGACTATTTTAATTCCTTTAACATTAAAACTAATGGGGAAACCTGGCTATAAAACTCAAAATGAGTAGGAAGTAGGAGGTTAACCTCTTACTAGGTTAATTTACAAACTGGTTTTAGGCAGCTGTAGGATCTGGCAACCCTAATAGTAAGGCTATTTTTGATTTCCTTGCTTTCTTTTCTTGCTTTACCGCTTATGTAACCAAACACCGACATGTCTCTCTGTCTAACCACACAACATGAAATCCACTCTCGCTCGCTCGTCATTCTGCATTACAGCAATAGCCCCCACTCTTCTCCCCACAAGATGGCGCCACAGCAGCATCGTCCTCGCCTTCTGTCCCCCCCCCCCCCCCCCCCCCCGCCCCACGCCCCCGCATCGTGTCGCACCCGCTTCTCTCCCATGTGCTGCCCTCCATTCATGCCTTATGGGAGAATAAATGACCGCTTTGCTATCAGCCTCCTCCTCCTCCTCCTTCTCCGCTGCACGAGGCGCAGAGTGCGGAGACAGGAGCAGGTATGGAGGGAGGAAGAGGAAGTGTGGAGAGAAAGAAAGAGAGGGGAGGGAGAGGCAGCGGCGAAATGCTGAATCCATTGATGCCGTATTAGAGAACTTATGGGGCAAGCAGAAAAATGCACCAAGATCAACATTTTTGTTTGGGCTGCGTACGTGGCGGGGAGGAGTGTGCAGGGACGAGGATGCAGAGTGAGGTTTTTTTATTCTTACAGTATGTTGTTAGGTGAACATTTGTCGGTGGGTAGGGGATGTTGATTTGAAATGTTCGCCGATATACTACGAACATGAATACAGGACGGGGAAATCGCTTGTTTAATCTTTTCATATAATGTGTGAAAATGGCCACTGAAAATTAGATCAAAACATATTATCTGTAAAAAATTCGAATTTTGCTTTGTTTTTGGGGTTCAAAGTTCAATAAATCTGCCGAGGAATGAGATGCTACATAATTACAGGTTTTATTCCCATGATGACTTATTTAGATGGTAACGTCTGTTATAAGTCATGGTATTGTTTCAGTGAAGCAGCAATTTAAAGGTGCACTATGCAACTTTCCAATGTCGGTATGGGTGGTTAGCCTAGCGCCTCTTTCTTCCATCCCCGAGGCCTCCCTCTATGATACTGGAGCATCATAGAGTTTCTGGTAGGTTTTCACTGCGGCTGGATCTGTCGCCATGGTTGCGTATACATTCCATTCACAAAACATACACGAATCATTTTTGAATCGATAACAATGAATTTGACAGTGGTGCAGAGGGTGGAGCGAGTGTGAATGGGTGACAGGTTCCTTGCTGTGAGGCGCTTTGGACCCAGTGGAATCCTCTGAAGGCCACAGTGCTTTACAGAGCAATATTTACCTGGAATCAGCTCTCGGTCAGCACACGCAGAGCACAAAATAAATACACATTTAGAAACATGCACTACTGCAGATGACCATATGAAAAGTGGACTTTTCATGCAATGTTATTTATTTCCTGACACTGTGTTTCTATTGACACTTTAAAGCAAATTTATTTTATATTGTACAGTATGTAATTGTAGTATTTTAAAGGACCCCAGGAAGACTAGCTGCCATTAAACGGGCAGCTAATGGGGATCCTAATCCTAAAAGTTTGAGAAGCCCTGGCATAATGCACTTTCACTAACATAGAACTTTCTTCCCCCAGCAAACGTCCCCCATCCCCTCGCTGCCCAGTTAGAGAACATGTTTACTTAAAGGCTAATTCCCTCCGTCAGAAGACAAAAAATTGTTCGAAAGATAAAAATAGAACAAATGTCTTGTCAGTGGTTATTTTAGAGTTGTTCTCGCAGATGAGTCCAACAACAAGTAATATTTTCGGATTTCCTCCGCTCTGCGAATACGAGCTGCAGAAAGCTCTCACTGCCCAATTTCTCTATATGAGGCAAGCTGTTGTTTTCCAGCCACACTCCCTCATTTCTCATAGAAATCACATGGTTGGCACGGCAGCAATTAAAAATTCTGTTCCTCTACGTATGTCACTTCTTGTCAGTGTCCCGATCCCCCCGCGGGCTTTCACAGTTGGTATCTTCCACAAAGGAAATTATCATATTGTGAGGAACAGTGAGAAAGCTGCAGATATTCTTCGTCATGTAAGCGCCCTTAAATTGGGTGGCACTTGAGTTGCCTTTATAAGCTTGCAGTTCACAAGCACAGGTTTTGGCAGCACGAGCACTCATCGGTGCACTCACATGACCAGAGACCGGTGCTGGGATGGGGTCAGTATGCTCCCTGTAGCCCTAGAAGCTGCACACGGCTGGACTGTGGCTGCTGACGCTGCTTTAAGTAGCACAGACGTGTCAAAAAGGTGGTTTGATATTTTGCACACAAACCAGGTGCACCTGCGTTGATATAGATGTGGAAGTATCACTATCGGGTGGGGGGAGTGGGTGGGCCTCGGGTCCTTCTGGATGTGCATGTTTGTCAAAGGCTTATATTGTAATTGGAACCTAAGAAGCGCTGCATGGGGGCTTTTGATTGAGCACACCTCATTCACATAAAAATGCATTAACTTGAAAATGACCTTACGTGCGTTCGCTTAATTATAATCTGTATTAGACTAGAGTCACATTTTTTCCACCGTTTTTCCATACTGATATTATGTTCTTAGCTGAGCTTAGACGAGTTAATACGTACCTGTCTGGTCTTTGTGTGTGTCCGTGGAAGAGCGTGGTCGCTTCCAACTTCATCCCCGTTTGGAGCCATAGGAATATACTGGGAGAGGCTAAATGCTAACAACATCTTTGGTCGTTTTGCGTGACTGAGCGCACGCACAAAGGCCAGACAGGTACGTATCAACTCGTCTACGCTCAGGTAAGGACATACAGTATCTCAGTGTGGAAAAACGGTGGCCTGTTCCTTTAAAGCAGAACTAAGTAACACATGCCCCTAGAGGCCACACACGCCACTGCAGTCCATGTCATACATTTGAAGATTTTGTAAACAACTGAGAGCAGTGGGGGAGATGTTTTGCATTGGTGTGTATTGGGGCTGTCGGGTCGGAGGCTGGGAAAGTTGCAAGTGTGGTTTTCTGGCCAGAGACACCAGGGGGAGATGAAAGACCCCCAATCATCCCATTAACACTTGTGGGACTACGATAAGGATGCATTAAGGTAAAAGTTACTTAGTTCTGCTTTAATCTGTAAATTATGTAATTTAATGAGGAAAAACATTTCACTCACAGCGATGTGACGATGGCCGTGGTCAATAGAAGGGCTGATCGTGGGAGGGAGGGCCATGTAAATGAGAATGCAGACGAGAGGCTCAGGGGAATCGGGTGTGGTCCTGCTCCGGAACGTCCGACAACGCACCATTTTCATATTTTTTTTTTTGTTAGAGTGAGATCATATTATTGCGGGGTCCAGTGGGATATTTTATATGGATGGATTTTTTTGGATCTTACTTGACTTGTGTAGTGTGATTATTTCTGCTCAGATTTCAAGTTGTCAACTACTGCTGATTTACTAACCTTTAAATCCCCCCCCCCCAAAAAAAAAAAATAACCGGGCAATTTTCACATTGATATCTCAACTTTTCTTTTGTAATTTATGTTCTTATTCAGTATTTTGTAAGGATAGAGCTCATCAACAATCATCATTCGATACACAGCGCCAAGTTCTGTCCAAAATGTCAAGTCTTGCCCTTTAGTCCCACTAGCATTAGCATAATTAGCCTGAACACAATTCCAACCCATTTTGAACTCATGGCTTCTTCTTTCAAGCCCTTTTTTTCCCCCTGAATGGGGCCGAGCACAGAGGAACACTGGGTAAAGCGAGTGTGCTTGTTTCGTTGCTGCTCTCTGGATCATTAGCCTGGTGTTACGCCGGGGTTTCACGGTGGACTGAGCAGGGGTCAGGTCTGGCGCTAAGTGTGTGAGCCGTGAGCGTTAGCCCGTTTCCGCCAGCCTCGTCTCTAAATACGATTCAAGGAGCCGGAAGGGAAGGCTGGGGACAGACAAAAAGCCAGTGGTTCTCAAACTATGGCACGTGCACCACTGATGCACCGTGGGCGTTCATTTGTAGATGTTTAAGCAGTGGAGCTCTGCCCTCCCCTCCTTCAACTACAGCACCAGGATGAACTGATGCAGCACTGGGAACAATAAATAAGGTTAAGTTTCAGTTATACTTTTTCGTATGGGGAAATTTGTGTGCAAACCTGTCATGAGTAGGGCTGGGTACCGTTATTTTATTTTTTTCGATAACAATACTTGATACCTGCTATTCGGTACCGGTGCCTTAACGGTACTTTTTTCTATGTTATTTTAATTGAAATAAAATAATGTTCATCGTCCATCGTTTACAACATGGGCGTCCAAAGTGCAGCCCAGGGGCCAAATGTGGCCCTCAGACCAATTTTTGGTGTCCCTCTGGCTTCTTGCTGGATCAGTACACATCATCAGAGATCATCCTTATTATTTGAAATGTATTAATTCTACACAATTCTAACCTAACAACTAACATTTTATTGTGAGACAGAACTGGAATTAAGATTTTAAGCATGAATAAAAGGTGTGGGCCACAATATAAACCTCTGCTAGTCGAAGGTTTCGTGGTACTAACCACAGATCTATGGCCCTTGTATAGATGCTCTTGTATCTGTAGATACACATTGCCTGTAGATACTCTCTGTCACTGCATTGAACAGATCAGTTTGTGGATGCAAAACAACTTTCTCCAACTAAACTCAGACAAAACTGAGATCATTGTTTTTGGCCCACAGACACAAAGACAAAGTGTTATCAGTCACCTTGAGTCTCTCTCTCTAAAACCAAAAAATCTGGTTAGAAATCTAAGAGTAATCATGGACTCAGACCTGAACTTAAACAGCCACATCAAAGCAATAACATCATCAGCTTTTTACCATCTGAAAAACATTAAGATCAGAGGAATAGTGTCAAAACCAGACTTGGAGACACTCATCCATGCATTTGTCTCCAGCAGGTTAGACTACTGTAACTGCTCACTGGCCTTTCTAAACGAGCTGTTAGAGCTGCAGAACATCCGGAACGCTGCTGCTCGAGTCCTGACAAGAACCAGGAAATATGACCATATTAGTCCAGTGCTCTGGTCTCTGCACTGGCTTCCTGTCACTCAGAGAATAGAATTTAAAACAGCTCTGCTTGTGTACAAGTCTTTTTATGGTTTAGCACCAAAGTACATCTCTGACATGTTAGAGCCGTATGAACCATCTCGGGCCCTGAGAACTTCAGGGAGGGGTCTCCTGGTGGTTCCCAGAGTCAGGACTAAACACGGTGAAGCTGCGTTTCAGTTTCATGCAGCTAAAATCTGGAACAGTCTTCATGAGGATGTGAGACAGGCCTCAACTCTGACAATGTTCAAATCCAGGCTGAAAACAGCTCTTTTACCCGAGCATATGAAAACTGAAAGTATTTTATCTGCACTCTTGCCTTTTACTGTCATTGATAAATTTTTATGTTGATGTTTTAATGATTGATTTGATCTGTTTTCTTGTAATTTTATGCAACTGTGAAGCACTTTGAATTGCCTTGTGTATGAATTGTCCTCTACAAATAAACTTGCCTTGCCTTACATATACTTACTTGAAGATGAAAAAAGACTTCTTCCACCACTGCCTCAAGACAAAGAGCATCTTACATTACAAAGAGAAAATGGCACCATTATGCATGTTTCTATTTCACATTCTGTCAAACTTCACCATAGACATTGAGCCCAGTCCAAACAGACCATTTGTGTGTCTGAACATTATGCACTGGCGCTGGGGGATTAACCCGCCGCGCTGCCCCAAATCTGGCGACTGCAGATAAATTTCAGAGCAGGCCTCGTGCTGTCCGTCTATTTAAATTCAAAGCGCGGCGGCGGAACTTTCACGTGTGGCCACAGTCGGCTGCCGATCTCATCTCAGGACAAGACGAGTGCTCAGTCCGCTGTGCTGCAGTCTGTCCCAGCACGGAGGGGAGCGAGAGAGAACGGAGAGCGGGTAAAGAGAGAACAGAGACAGGCGGGGAAGAGAGAGGGGAAGAGAGTGTGACGGCGCACCGAGCCAACGCCACTAAAAATGTGACCATTTAGTTTTAGTCCGTACTTTCTATTTCACAAGCTCCGCGGCATGTGTGAGTGCGTCCACACAGAGCACGTTTGCTGGGATGTCCTGATTCCATATGTTTGAGGTGTCATTAATCTGAGGAAATATATTTTACGATTACTGGGCGCACCCTCCGAGATCGAATGAGGAGCTCAGTTACGCGGGAGGCGCTCGGACTCGAGCCGCTACTCCTCCACGTCGAAAGGAGCCAGCTGAGGTGGCTAGGGCATCTGTTCCGGATGCCTCCTGGTCGCCTCCCTCGGGAGGTGCTCCAGGCATGTCCCACTGGGAGGAGGCCTCGTGGAAGGCCCAGGACACGCTGGTGGGACTATGTCTCCGAGCTGGCCTGGTGTCGCCTCGGGGTCCCACCAGAACAGCTGGATGAGGTGTGCGTGGATCGGGAAGTCTGGGCATCTCTGCTGAGACTGCTGCCCCCGCGACCCGGCCCCGGATAAAGCGGAAGAAAATGGATGGATTACTGACAATCATCAAAAAGACGGGGGAACATACTGAGAGATTCTCATAAACTGAACCCGACTGTCTCAAGGTCAAGGTAACTTTATTCATAGCCGTAGGTAGAATTGGTTCGCAGTTGAGGGTTGGCTTGCAATTAGCTGCCAAACATAAAAACAAACCACAGTACAGAACACAAGGCAAATATAAAATCCCAGCGCCCTTGGTTCTGACCCAAACCTGAGGACCACAAACACAACCCAATACAATGACTTCATATACAAGGATAAATGGCACTTGGAATAGAGCTTTTTTTACATTTATTTTTAAGTGCTTAGTATTACATTTTAGAACCAACCACCTTTGTCCAGAAGGAATGGGTGCATCAACATGGCCCTAGCTGCCTTGTATAAAGGGGTTCTGGGTGCAGCTGCGTGTGTCCAATCAGCTTACTAGAGCATTTTACAATTTGGAAAAGCGAGTCTTTGTTTTTTCAATGAAAGACCATGAGAATAAAGCAAAAGATAAGAGTGATTCAATGAAAGCTCTGTAGAACAAGGTCATCAAGGTGCGGTCAACATTGAAAAAATTGGAGAGCTTTTTCAGACACTCTTCACCACCGCAGCGCTGTTTTCTTTGAAATTCAACTTGGAGTCAATGATTGGAGTCCATGGAGTCAGATGTTGATGTGACTCGACAAATTGGACGAGTTCACCCTTAATTTGAATGATCTCAGAAACATGAGGCCAAATGTTCAAAACAAAGAAACGAGACATTACTATGTGTATATTTCTATGATTATTCTGTATAGGGGTTGTTTTATTTGAAAACCTATTGACCATTCAACCTGTGTTATCGGTCCGTGTACTTTTCGTTCATTGTTTTTTCAATTTTTAAAGGAATATGCAAAATCAAAAATGTCATTATTGTGGATTGTTGCAATATAAAGAAAAATACATACCATTTCCATTGATAATAGACACTGCCAATAAAGAAAGTACAACAGTTAACCTTTATTGAAATCCTTTTCTGCGTCAACTCGAATACCCGGAAGTAAAACTGTCTTGATAAGGAGAATAGTGCTAAATAAATGACTGTAGCACGGGAAATGCCTGTGCTCCATCAAACTTTGTAAACCATTTGCATTTAAAAGAGATGTACTGTATATACCTTTACTCGATCACCTAAAAGAAGCTTGACAGCACATTGGAATAAACGTCACCGCATCTCAATTAGGGATGGGAATTGATAAGATTTTATTTATATCAATGCCATGAATAACTTTACTTATCGATTCGATTCTTTATCGATTCTCTTATTGATACCTGACTTGTCTGTGTGTTGGGGAAAAGCAAAGAATGAGTGTGCTCAAAAAAGACACATTGTCAGTTTTCCCCCCAAAACAATATGTATTAAATAAAGCAAGTTTCCAAATATACTGTGGCTCCTGCTGGCACTCAGCCTGCCTGGCATCCTCAAATATAATGGTAACATTTGTACTTTTCAACAAGTGTCCGTAACTTGTAACAGACTGGTGCTGTTTTGTAAAACCTAAACAACAGGACTCGGTCTCAGCCCAAACCCGACAGATTTTCATTTATTTCTGCTTCATCCGATGCTACATTCTCCTTCCCCCTGTCCGTGTGTTGCTGCTTCTGTTTCAGCCCGTCAGCCAGAGCTGCGAGAGATCAGCCGATCCGCTCATATAGCGCACTCATAGCGGGACGGGCAGAGGTAGACCCGCTCACAGCTGCTATGCTCAAACAGAACTGGGTCTACTTGTAGACCCGGTTCTCGATTTCCATCACTAATCTCAATGGACTAAAGCTCAAGACATGGACTGCTCCAATTCAAAGTTCTGCACAGGCTACACCTTTCCAAAGTACGACTTTCCAAAATGTTCCATGGGGTGAACACAGCTTGTGACCGGTGCAGCCAGGAACAGGCTTCACTCGCTCACACTTTTTGGAACCGTCCTAACATAACAGCTTACTGGACTGAAATCTGATGTTTGTGGAACACAGTTATGGTGAAGTTTGGAAATACAGTAAAAATGGCCAATATGGCAGCACGGTAGTACAGCCTTAAAGGAACAGGCCACCGTTTTTCCATACTGAGATATGTTCTTAGCTGAGCTTAGACGAGTTGATACGTACCTGTCTGGTCTTTGTGTGTGTCCGTGGAAGAGCTGGGAGAGGTCAAATGCTAACAACATCTTTGGTCTTTTTGCGTGATTGAGGGCACGCACAAAGACCCGACAGGTAAGTTGAGCTTTGTGTTCCTTTAAGGCTGTACTACCGTGCCGCCATATTGGTTACCGTATTGTAAATAATATTATTGGTTACAAATGACACATGCCTTAACAATAGATCAAAATGCTGTTACTGTATATTATTCATTGTCTGATTGGTAAACTGTGGGTCCCGCACTGTGAACTGAACCGAATTGTGAGATGGCCGAACAGTTACACCCCCAGCAGGCGGACGAACAGGGAGGGGAAACAGGCAGAAGTTCTTGGAAAAGCTTTTATAAACCACAAGACCCCATTACAGATAATCAAATGCCGTGAAATATCAGCCCTAATCTGGTTGGGCTTTGGTAATGTCATTGAAGCCAATCTTAAAACTCTGAGCCTCCTCAAATGATCTGCATTCGGACACATTTGCACGGCAAAACTTAAACTCCCCCTAAGATATGAGCGGAAGAGGATGAGCTTTGTGTCTGTCTTTCGCCAAGGAGCTGAACTGTATTAGTATTTCAGGCCATAACGTGACACTAACAATTCTATTCACACTTCCTGTAGCTTCAAGGTGAACCTGCCTTTCATCCGGCGTTGAGCTCAAAGATCAACAGCCGGGCAAAACAAAAACACGACAAAATCACTTTACTTGACAATCGCACGTTAAACGGCCTCTCTATCCCCTCTGTAGATTTAAGTGCACTTTTAAATGGGTTTTGACAAAGCCATTTTCACACTGCTTTGAGACTATTGTTTTCCAGAATAAATTATCGAGAGCCTCAGACACTTTTACTTAACCATGTTGGAGGGATATACGTTTGCTCTGTAGCACTGAGAGAACTGGTAGAGCTGATTCCACTCAAATCATTTTTGGAAAGTCATCTTATGGAACTTTGTATGTGAAAGACATCACTTTTTATTAGTTTGTATTTGGCGTCTTGACTATCCATCCGAGAGGCAATGATGTGGTCTGATCTTCATCAAAATCGTAAGAATGAATACACGGTGTCTGCTCAAACTAACACCACCCAAACAATTACATGTTATCATATTTTTAATGTAGCAAAATCCCAAAAAAACGAACGTCCCTTGCTAAGCAGTGTGCTGGATCAAAAAAAAGGTAACAGATGCAGTGAAAGAAAGTCCGCACAACTGCGTGATTAGCTCCCACATTTTTAATTTGTACTCACACTTTACATTCCATTGTTCCTGGAGCAGAGGAAGAGGAAGGAGGAGGTGGAGCTGACCAGTGCAGGACACCACGCTCTGAAACATGGACAAACCCAGGAGGCGCTGTACCGTTTCAGAGGATCGGAGGAGGACTGTGGGGACAGCCAGGTTTCCTCCGGGTGCTGCAGTTTCCTGTACCTCCAAGAAACGTGCGAGTCAGGTTGACCCACAGCACGGCTCAGTGGCAATGGCTCAGGACAAACATCTGAACACTATTTTGTTGTACGCTTGTACAATGACAAATAAAGCACTTACCTACGTCCTATCATAGAGGCCAAAGAAATCCTATGCCTTTAGCCATGTGAGCCTGTTCCTAATGCACATACTTTGTTGGTCGTCGAATCCCGGACCTGATTTAAATTGAACGTTCCATCTCCATACAAATGAATAGAGAAGCCAGGTGAAATACAAAACGTATGGCGAGGTATGTTTTGTCCTTTTCGTGACATATATATATATATATATATATACACACGGCATCTCTGGAATCGCCCATATATGGTCATGTTTTGAAGCGGTTGAGGGGGGGGAGCTACCGCAGGTCCTTCATCCCCACTGCTGTCAGACTGTACAACACTACTGTAAAGTAACATGTGCAATAATCACTATGCAAAACTACGTGCAATATTCCCTGTATCAGCTTCACTTTATCGACAACCTGCACTAGGACTGTAAACTTCGCACTGCAAATGCTGACTTTGCTGCAGAGAAGGTGATTGGCTGTGAGCTCCCATCTCTCCAGGACCTGTTCACCTCCAGGACCCGGAGGCGTGTGGGTCGGATCACAGCTGACCCTTCTCACCCTGGACACGGACTATTCACCCCTCTCCCCTCAGGCAGGAGGCTACGGTCTATCCAGACCCATACCTCCCGCCACTTGAACATTTTTTTCCCCTCCGCCATCAGACTCATGAACAAAAACAAGTCTCTGTAGCTTAGTCACAGACTCATGGATGTATCTGCACTTGCGGTGTGTCCACACCTAGACCCGCTGCTGTCACTTTATAACACTTAATATGACTTTATACGCCTACACATCTGTATATACAATCCCGCTGTTGATCATTGTCAAATTGTTGTTGTCTTACCATATGTCACTTTATTTTATCTTATTTATTTAATATTTTTTATTTTATGCATGCCCTTATAGCCTTATAGTTTAACGTTCTTAGCTTATTTTTTATCTTAACTCTGTGTTATATGTTTTATGTCGCACGTTTGCACCAAGTAAAATTCCTAGTTTGTAAACCCTGTTCTCAAACCATGGCAATAAACCTATTCTGATTCTCTACTTTTTTTATAGTCTTGTTCTAATTAATTTTTTTTTATTTGTATTTTCTTATTCTTTATATTTTTCTCCCTTTAAACTTTTTGTTATTACTCATTGTACATAAGATACCTCTATTTACTCTTTAACTGTCTGCAAATGTCCTGTCTATTTTGGACACCCTGAGTGTTTGAGAGCCACATTTCTCCATTGTTATCTTAGCTAAAGCTAGCTATGACTGCAATCTGCTGTGTAAAATATGGATTCATATCGAACCGATTTACACTTGACTTCATTTGTGTGTGATAAATATGTTTATATTCTGCCAGAAAATGGCTAAAAGAGGGAGAAATTGTGTTTCCCAAAAGATCCTTTCTTTTCCCTCGATGAAGCCTCGCCCCCTTCTGTGACGCGATGCCGTCTATATCTATAGAGTTTGGGAAATTCGCCATCTTTGCAGCCTTTATCATACATGATAAAGGCTGCAATTCGGAGACCAGAAGTAGTTGACGTTAACCGGAAGTGAGAGGACGCTGGCGCGTTTTGGCTGCCGCTTCTCACTTCGGTTGGAAAAGTTTGTTTGAAACAAAAGGTTTTACGTACCGATCTTGCCTGGTACCGGTGGTATCCGAGCCTGCCTCACCATCTGGACTGTGTCTTTGCCTGGCCGCCCGCATCTGCCGCCTGTCACGGTGGGACTCCGCAGTGTCCATCAAGCTAGCTCCCGGGGCTGCCTACGGCCCGACCCCGCTGTGTTCTGCTCGAGTAGCGGACTACAACCCGGTCATTGGCCGACCTGCACTCCGGAGCAGCCTGTCAGCAATGCGGCTACTGTTCGTGGCTTTCCTGCTGGCCTCTCCACCATTCCCGGCTCCGTCCATGGCGCTTCGATACACGTCCTCGCAGCTCCTCAGATTTAACCACCGCGCACCTTCCTCACTGGATATCACAACAACTCTGCAACAACACTGTCTTCTCCGGCGTCGCCCCTACATCCACCGAGGCTCCCGTCGCAGTCTTCTCTACAACTTCAGTGGCGAAAACAGTATTCCATCTCTCTGGTCCGCCCGCAGTTCACTCCCGCTCGCACACCGACTCAACAACATCCGCCTACGTCATCTGCGCACTCACCATGTGACTTCATCTAACCTCCTGCCCGTCTCAACTTCCGCCACATGGACTTCACAACAAAAGCCTCTTAAGACAGCACTCTTCAATACAAGATCACTCAACAATAAAAGCCTGCTCCTCTGTGAATTCATCATTGACAATAAACTGGATCTACTCTGTCTCACTGAAACCTGGCACAAACCCATGGACTACATTGCTCTAAATCAGACCACCCCACCTGGATACTCCTACATCGACAACCCTCGTCTGGACCGGCGAGGAGGCGGCATTGCAGTAATCCATCGCAGTGACATCCTCCTCCGCCCCCTCTCCATCCCGGCTGTATCCTCCTTTGAACACTTGGCTTTCAGACTTCCCGGTTCCCAATCACTCACCGCTGCAGTCATCTACCGCCCCCCAAAAAACTGCCCATCATTTCTTTCAGATTTCACAGATTTTGTAACTCAGCTGTCCTCCATTTCCCCGTCCGTTCTTCTCCTTGGTGACTTCAACATCCATATTGACTCCCCTACAGTTAAATCCACATCTGACTTTCTGGACATTTTAAACTGCCTCAACCTCACCCAGCACGTCACTTCTCCCACACACAATCATGGACACATCCTGGACCTGGTCTGTTCCACACCCTCCCTAACCATACATAACCTGTCATTGACCGACCTCACAATTTCTGATCATCTGGCCATCACCCTGGACATCATTACCCCCTCCCCCACTGCCAAACACTCAAGAACAATTACATTCCGCAACCTGAAATCCGTCAGTCCCATCTCTCTCTCTGCCTCCATATCCCATGCCATCACCAGCTCTTCGCTTCCCTCAGATCCAACTGCCACGGATCTCGTCAACTTCTACAACCACACACTCTCCTCCTGCCTCAACCAAATAGCCCCCCTCAAAACTGCCTCGGTCTCCTTCTCCACCTCCGCCCCTTGGTTCACCCCAGATCTCCACAATCTCAAAAAACAAAAAAGACAACTTGAAAGACTCCATAAAAAATCCGGTCTCATTGTCTACAGCCTACAAACAAGCTGTAACCACATATAACTCCGCCCTCAAAACTGCCCGGTCCAACTTCTACTCACAACTCATCCACTCAAACTCTTCCAACCCCCGCACACTGTTCTCTACATTTGCAAAACTGACCAAACCCAAGGACAATATAACCTCCACATTCACCACTGACAAATGCAATAATTTCCTGTCATCCTACCATACTAAAATCCATACCATACACTGTTCACTTGCATCCACTTCCTCCGCTTCTCCTCCCTCTGAACATGAACTCGCTCCACTCACACTCCATAGCCTTCCTTCCTTCTCTCCTCTGTCCCCCTCCGACACCACCAAACTCCTCTCAATCATGAAATTTCCCAGTTGCCAGCTTGACCCGATCCCATCTCCCCTCCTCAAAACCTGCATTCCAACTCTCATCCCTCTCATCACCAGCATCAACACGTCCCTTACCTCTGGATCTGTCCCATCCCCGCTCAAACTTGCCTCCATCTCACCCCTCCTGAAAAAACCCGGCCTCAACCCTGACAACCTGGACAACTTCAGACCCATCTCCAATCTCCCGCTGCTTTCAAAAATTCTGGAACGCGCCGTCATAACCCAACTCCACCAACATCTCCACTCCTCCCATCTCTTCGAAACATTTCAGTCCGGATTCCGTTCACACCACAGCACAGAAACAGCACTTCTAAAAGTTACAAACGATCTCCTCCTCGCCGCCGACTCTGGTTCCATATCCATCCTCCTCCTCCTCGACCTCTCCGCAGCTTTTGACACAATAAACCATACCATCCTCCTCCACCGTCTACAATCAATCGGCATCTCCGGCACAGCACTCCTCTGGTTCACCTCCTACCTCTCCGACCGTCACCACTTTGTCTCTGTCAACAACTGCAACTCCCACATTTCCCCCGTCACCCATGGTGTCCCCCAAGGTTCCGTGCTCGGCCCCCTCCTCTTTACCATCTACATGCTTCCCCTCGGTCAGATCATCCGTCACCATGGACTCAACTTTCACTGCTACGCCGACGATACCCAACTCTACATCTCCACCAAATCCATCACCCCGGTTATCCTCTCCACCATCACTGCCTGTATCTCTGACATCAAAACCCGGATGGACAATAACTTTCTCAAACTCAACAGCAATAAAACAGAACTCCTCATCACCGGCCCCAAATCTCTCCTCCCTTCTGTCCAGAACTTTACCCTCCTCATCGACGGTCACATTGTCACCCCCTCCACCTCCGTACGCAACCTCGGCATCATAATGGACTCCACCCTCTCATACAAAACACACATCAACAACATCACTAAAACATCCTTCTTCCACCTACGCAACATTGCCCGCCTCCGCCCCGTCTACAGCTGAAATCCTCATCCACGCTTTCATCACTTCCAGACTCGACTAATGCAATAGCCTCCTCTACGGACTTCTCACCACTCATCTCCAAAAACTGCAATACATCCAGAACTCTGCTGCCCGCCTCCTCACTCACACCCGGTCCAGAGAACACATCACCCCCGTCCTCCAACAGCTCCACTGGCTCCCCGTTCAATATCGCATTCAATACAAGCTCCTCCTCCTCACCTACAAGTCCCTCCATAACCTGGCCCCACCCTACCTCACCGAGCTCTTGCAACAACACCAGCCCACCCGCCACCGCCGCTCAGCCGGCACCAACCGCCTCACCCCCATCACCCGCACTAACCGCCGGACCTTGGGGGACCGAGCCTTTGCCATCGCCGCCCCCGCCCTCTGGAACTCACTCCCACTGCCCATTAGAAACTCGGACTCACTTCCAACCTTCAAATCAGTACTCAAAACCCACCTGTTCAAACTAGCTTTTCTTTAAACCCCCTTTTTTGTTTTGTTTTATTTTTCCCCATGTGAAGCGTCTTTGAGTGTCCAAAAAAGCGCTATACAAGTTTGATGTATTATCCATCCATCCATCCATTTTCTTCCGCTTTATCCGGGGCCGGGTCGCGGGGGGAGCAGTCTCAGCAGAGATGCCCAGACTTCCCGATCCACGCACACCTCTTCCAGCTGTTCTGGGGGGACCCCGAGGCGACACCAGGCCAGCACGGAGACATAGTCCCACCAGCGTGTCCTGGGCCTTCCACGAGGCCTCCTCCCAATAGGACATGCCTGGAACACCTCCCGAGGGAGGCGACCAGGAGGCATCCGATACAGATGCCCTAGCCACCTCAGCTGGCTCCTTTCGACGTGGAGGAGTAGCGGCTCGAGTCCGAGCTCCTCCCGGGTAACTGAGCTCCTCACCCGATCTCGAAGGGTGCCCCCAGCCACCCTGCGAAGGAAACTCATTTCGGCCGCTTGTATTCGCGATCTTGTCCTTTCGGTCATTACCCAAATCTCATGACCATAGGTGAGGGTGGAAACGTAGATCGATCGGTAAATCGAGAGCTTTGCCCCCTGACTCAGCTCCCTCTTCACCACAACGGTCCGATACAGCGACCGCATCACTGCTGACGCCGCACCGATCCGTCTATCGATCTCCCGCTCCATCCGTCCCTCACTCGTGAACACGACCCCGAGATACTTGAACTCCTCCACTTGAGGCAAGGACACCCCACCGACCTGAAGCGGGGAAGCCACCTTTTTCCGGTGGAGAACCATGGCCTCAGATTTGGAGGTGCTGATCCTCATCCCGGCCGCTTCACACTCGGCTGCAAACCGCCCCAGTGCGCGCTGGAGGTCCTGATTTGAGGAAGCCAACAGAACAACATCATCTGCAAACAGCAGAGATGATATTCTGAGGTTCCCAAACCGGACACCCTCCGGCCCCTGGCTGCGCCTAGAAATTCTGTCCATAAAAGTAATGAACAGAACCGGTGACAAAGGGCAGCCCTGGCGGAGCCCAACACGCACCGGGAACAGGTCTGACTTACTGCCGGCAATGCGAACCAAGCTCCTGCTACGGTCATACAGGGAACGGACAGCCCTTAGTAGAGGGCCCCGTACCCCATACTCCCGGAGCACCCCCCACAGGGCACCACGAGGGACACGGTCGAACGCTTTCTCCAGGTCCACAAAGCACATGTGGACTGGTTGGGCGAACTCCCACAAACCCTCAAGCACCCGATGAAGGGTATAGAGCTGGTCCAGTGTTCCACGACCAGGACGAAAACCGCATTGTTCCTCCTGAATCCGAGGTTCGACTATTGGCCGGATCCTCCTCTCCAGCACCCTGGAATAGACCTTACCAGGGAGGCTGAGAAGTGTGATCCCTCTGTAATTGGAGCACACTCTCCGATCCCCCTTCTTGAAGAGGGGGACGACCACCCCGGTCTGCCAATCCAGAGGCATTGTCCCCAACCGCCACACGATGTTGCAGAGACGTGTCAGCCAAGACAGCCCTACAACATCCAGAGACTTAAGGTACCCGGGACGAATCTCATCCACCCCCGGGGCCTTGCCACCGAGGAGCTTTCTAACCACCTCGGTGACTTCAGCCTGGGTGATGGACGAGCCCCCCTCCGGGTCCCCAGCCTCTGCCTCCTCATCGGGAGACGTGACGGTGGGATTGAGGAGATCCTCGAAGTACTCCTTCCACCGCCCGACCACCTCCCCAGTCGAGGTCAGCAGCCCCCCACCCGCACTGTAAACAGTGTTGGTGAAGCACTGCTTCCCCCTCCTGAGGCGCCGGATGGTTTGCCAGAATCTCTTCGAGGCCGACCGATAGTCCTCCTCCATGGCTTCTCCAAACTCCTCCCAGACCAGAGTTTTTGCCTCTGCGACTGCACGAGCTGCAGCACGCTTGGCCTGCCGGTACCTCTCAGCTGCCTCCGGAGTCCCACAAGCCAACAAGGCCAGATAGGACTCCTTCTTCAGCTTGACGGCATCCCTTACTTCCGGGCGCCACCACCGGGTTCGGAGGTTGCCGCCGCGACAGGCACCAGAGACCTTACGGCCACAACTACGAGCAGCCGCATCGACAATGGAGGAGGAGAACATGGTCCACTCGGACTCCATGTCCCCTACCTCCCTCGGAATCTGGGTGAAGCTCTTCCGGAGATGGGAGTTAAAGACCCTACTGACAGAGGGATCCACCAGACGTTCCCAACAGACCCTCACAACACGTTTGGGCCTGCCAGGTCTGACCGGCTTCTTCCCCTGCCAGCGGATCCAGCTCACCACCAGGTGGTGATCGGTTGACAGCTCAGCCCCTCTCTTCACCCAAGTGTCCGAGACACGCGGCCGGAGAGCAGATGACACAACTACAAAGTCGATCATCGACCTCCTGCCTAGGGTGTCCTGGTGCCACGTGCACTTATGGACATCCTTGTGCTCGAACATGGTGTTCGTTATGGACAAACCGTAACTAGCACAGAAGTCCAATAACAGAACACCACTCGGGTTCCGATCGGGGAGGCCGTTCTTCTCCATCACCCCCACCCAGGTCTCACTGTCGTTACCCACGTGGGCGTTGAAGTCCCCCAGTAGAACAATGGAGTCCCCAGCCGGAGCACTATCTAGTACCCCCCCCCCCCCAGGGACTCCAAGAAGGCCGGGTACTCTGCACCGATGTTGGGCCCGTAGGCCGAGACAACGGTGAGAGACCTGTCCCCGACCCGAAGGCGTAGGGACGCGACCCTCTCATTCACCGGGGTGAACTCCAACACGTGACGGCTGAGCTGGGGGGCTATGAGCTTGATGTATTATTATTATTATTATTATTATTGTTCCATAGACTAACATTTGCTAAAAACAGTGGAGAAAAAAAGCACTTTAGTCCATGACGGGCACAAGCGTTGGAGTTACTGCTGGTAAATTTAACTCACTGTGGTGTCCAAGTGTTTTATTGTGAATAACTCCAGTATCACACCTTTTAAAATCTCCATTAGTTTATTATTCCTGCTAATCCCATGATGCTTAGCGCTGTATGAAATCACATTCCCCAACTCTAGACGCTAATTTGTATTTAAAGTACAATCTCAAAAGGTCTGTGCAATGATTTGTCAAAGGCTTCGACCTCGCCCAGATGTTTTCAGCGGTTATTTTCCGACCACATTTCGAAAAGTCTCCCGGACTAGCTTCCCGGACTTGCTTCTCCTTTTTATTTCTATGCTTGAGGCCACTGTGATCTAAAAAAAAAAGCACCAAGCTAATGCACCTTTAAGGGCCTGCAAATATTGTCTGGTGAATGGATTAAGCCGATTCACATCACAGAAGACAACGGCACTTCAGAGGCGTTTCTCAAACCGTGCGGGGCTTTACACACGTGATTTATACATTCATTATAAATAAAAGACACGTATATCCGTGTTGTGAGAGAGAGAGCAAACGTGTCTCTTGTTTGTAGGTTAATAGCGAGTTTGCGACAGACACGGGTTTAACATGCTTCCCCCGATGCCTGAGCCCTGACCATGGTTCCTCTCGTCCAAAGCATCAGGCTTTAATGTTCCGCTGTAGCAAACACAGTAAAAGGGTGCTCTTGGGAAAATGGGATCAATAATTGCAAAAAAAAAATAAACTACAAACCCAGGCAGTCCAATAAACATGAGCAGCACGGGGAACGGCCTCAGTCTTAATGGCCGGGCCGACATGTTTTGACTGCAGTAGGTCTCGATTGATTGAATGCACTCAAGTCCTGACGAAGACCGAGAAAAGGTCCAAACATGTCGGCTCTGCCATCAACATCATAACTAACAAAGAATAAACTAAAACCATCTGCTATACAAATCATGAACGTGGCATCAGGATTGTTGTACAGTATGTATTTGTATTTTTTCTAAATTAGTCTGTTTGCTTTTTTAAATGATTGAATATGCCTTTTAAACCGTGTCAAATATTAATTTCTATTGAGACTAGGGCTGGGAACCATTAACATTGTTTTGATACCAGTACTTTAACATTACTTGGTTTTTGGATACCGATACCTGAACTATACTTTTTCGGGTACCTATATGAACATATTTGTCATCTAGAACCAGAAAACATGTATCAATAATGTGTGGAAGATCTGCAAATCTCGCAATATCAGATTCATCTCCAATGTCAAGAAACGTGGGGAATAATTTGGGAGAAAATTTGAATTTATCTGAAGGAAAACTCGCACTACGTTTTGTCTCACAGTAATCTACAGAAACATTTAAAATCGCTAAATCGTTTCAAATTTTTTTCTTTTTCTTTCAATCTCACGTTCAAAGTAAACATATCGGTATCTTATGACTGGATCCCCGTCGTAGCAACATTTGCAAGGTTGCAATCTCCATCTGCCGCTGTAAAAGGAAAAAAAAGAAAGTGTTATTTATATCTTAGCCTCTATATCTCACCCTCACTGCAGCACTACAGGAACTTGGCGCGGCAGCCTGTAATACAGATGATTCTCTAACCTCAACCACACTCGTAACCACATGCGCCGGCCCCTTCCTCACATAAACACACACTGGGGTGAACCGCAGTCGCCTTGGGCCATGCAGCCTCCTATGTGTTAACCTGGGTGCCATTGAACATTCCCACAGACAAGCTAAGCAGCGAGGAGAGGTCAGGAGTATGGGAAGACTCTAAAGGCAACAGCTTTGTCAGAGAAAGCAACATTTACAGGAGGAACAGCGGCGAAGCAGAGACATAACTATCATCATATTAGCATAATCTGATATTTATTATCTGATATTGATATAATCTGATTCCTTTCCAATCTTTCACACACGTGCAGAAGCTAACCGGAAAGTAAAAAGCAACAAGACCAAACTAATGTCACAAAGACAATTAGTTTGGTAGTGTCCCGGGACACTACTACAGCTTTTTTTTTTTATCGAGAGTTTGGGCTCTTTTCCTCCAGCCCCCCTCTCTGCCCCGCGGATCGCCCCCCACACACAGAGCAGCTGCAGAAGCTCACTCCCTGCTCTGATTGGCCACAGCTCAAGGGGCGCGAGGCTGACATTGGCTCCTCGGGTGCATGTCCCGCCTCCTCTGCACGCTCTCGTCTGTCTGCTCACGTGTGTTTGACTCAATGGCTCAGCGTGACTGTTTGTTTTGACCGTGGGGGAGACCGTCTTATAAACACTAGGACAAATATGCGTCAGTAATCAGGAGGAGTTTACAGGAGCTAGCTCTCCTCACGTGAGTAACATTAGCATCTCAATAAAGCTATAGACTTATTCACCTCATTCATACAGATACATATTTTGTCAGGTCAAGTCTTAGAAAGACCTCTCCTGGAACCGACACCTTAACGTGGTGGAGGGGTTTGAGTGCCAGAATGATCCTGGAGCTCTGTTGTCGGGGGCTTCGTGCCCCTGGTAGGGTCTCCCATGGCAAACAGGTCCTTGGTGACGGGTCAGACAAAGAGCGGTTCAGAAGCCCCTTATGAGAGACCAACAGGCCCGGTTAGAACCATGAGGCCGTCCTTCTGTGGACCCACCATCTGCAGGAGGAGCCATAGGGGCTGGTGCAATGTGATTTGGGCAACTCCAACATCTGCCCCCACGACCCGGCAATGGACAAGTGGAAGAAAATGGATGGATGGATGGATGGATGGATGGAAGTCTTAGAAAGACACAGACAGGAGGCTGACAGTGGACACTTGTCTCCAGCTCAGAGTAGATCTGCCTCTGAAGGTAAGGCTTTGCTGACCTGTCATTATCTCCACAGAGGAAGGTCTGTTTAACTGATTCAGTGCAGACTGTCCACATCAGTATCTTCCTAAATACCAGAACATTTGAGACGGTGTGGGAGAGGGCCTCTGCTAACACTTGTGAGGGATAGTGGGTTTTGGCAGTTGAAATGTAGCTTAGTAAATAGTTTGAGATATTTCGACATAGGTCTATTATTAAACCAGACTGCCCCAGGACCCTCTGATATTAAACTGGTGCTGACACTGGGAATGGGGCTCACGTCACGAAAGGCTCACTTTTGTTGTGTTCTATTATAAAGATAATTCTTGTTAGACAAACAATTCAGACCAGTTCACTATGAAGAGTAAAGTTACTAATAAGGACATAACTGGACTCAAGCAATGCACATCTTTCATTTGTGTTAAGGATACATTGCAGGTGCGACTAAAATCGTGTTGAAAAGTAACTGGTACTTAATGACTTTTTTTTTCTCATTTGTTCAAGTAATTTTGAACTTGTAATTATGGCATATGGCTCCACCTGGTTCTGCAGGTGGGCCTGACTGAAGGGAGGGGCAGAGAGATAGTTTACTTACTCTAAAAATCCTGATTCTGCCCAGTCAAGGTTCCTGTAGTAGCAGATAAGACGTGCACAACTATCAGGAAGAATCTTGGACCATTCCTCTTTACAAGCCAGTGGTGTCCAGTCAACCTTTGTGGCATCAATTGCACCCTCCAGCAGATGGCGTCCTCGGCATAGGCTGCCTGGGTCGCCTATCCCTGAGTGGGAGGTTAAATTAAGACATGCATATAGACCAGTAATTCTTAAAGTAGTGGTCCGCCATCGCCCCCTAGTGGTCCACAACTCATTCTACCATCTTTACTGCAGGTGTTTGACGTCAATATGCGACGGACTTACATAGAATGAGCAGCGTTTTGTTGCTTGTGATCCAGGGAACGCTTTTGTGGAGCCAAATGTCTCCTATTTTCCACGGCATGAGCGTCTGTGTCACGGTTTGAAGTTGGACCCAAAAGCAGAACACAGCTGGTAAATGGTTACAAGTAGTGATGTGTCGAGCGTGTCGAGGCTTCGAAGCGTGTGCCGAGTAATCTAGGGGCGTGTCTATTGAAGCGTGTATCGATGCGTGTGTTGATGACGTATGTGGTGACGTTCGAAGCCTCGGGAAGTGGCCGTACCACGTGACTGATTCAGGAAATGATTCGCGGGTGTGGAGCGCGATTCAAAATAAAAGCGTCCGTGAAACGCAATGGATTCCCCCTCACACTTTGTGTCTTTGGGTTATTGCGCTTCTTTTCGTATTCTATTTGAGCTTCATTGTTTTGCGATGGAACCAGCTAGAAAGAAGAGATTTTCCCCAGTTTGGGAGCATTTTGAGCTGATCTCACCTAATAAGGTAAGGCATAGCAATAATTATGTAATAATAGATTGCACAACTATGACAACACGGCATTTTTATTGTTCACACTTTTCTGAATGCTTCTGAATACTTTATTTATGCAATCCTGCATCTTCTGTGCCCTGTGAAAGAGGCGAAATCCTTTGCAAAAAAAGAAACTGCCTGAGTCCAAATACTTTAGAAAAAATATTATTTCTAAATAAAAATGAATAAATGTAATGTTTGTCTTTATTAAACACATGTACTTGTTGCATAAGCACAGACACAAGCAAAGTAACACAAGCACATTTTACATCACAACTCTCTAAAATCTCAAATGTTGTCTTTCAGCCCCCAACATTTATTGTAAGCACTCAGCATGTTATACATTTTTTTGTCCACATGATGGCGTAGTGGAGCAAATAAAGCACCTTGATGCTTCGAACCGTGTGTGACGCAGTTGGCTGCGACGCTTCAGCGCTTCATTTTCCCATCACTAGTTACAAGTATTTCTTAACAGGAAAATAAGGAATAGCAGACCAGAGACCCAGTAGGACAGGGTAAGTAGCAGGCAGGTGAGTATGGGTTGGTTGGTTGGTTGGCAGGCAAAAACAAACTGAGTAAAGAATCCAACCGGTTACAGGACAGAGCCAAAAGTGTCTACTGACGGTAGCAGTGCAAACGAACTGGCCAGGAGCGGTGGAGAAACTGGTGGTCTTCAAGTGCAGGTAACGGGCTGTGGATTGGATGCAGGTGTGCGAGTGATAGGTTGCAGATCCGATGGCTCCGCCCAGGGGAGGAGACAAACACAAAACAAGAGGGAGGGGAGAAGTGGCAACACAGGGCCATGACAGTCTGCGCATGAGTTTGTGTTACCGAACATCCAAAGCTTACAGAGTCTGCCATAGACTTCCTACCACAGCCTCAGTTTTGGCTCTGGAATGACATTAGGTGGGACCTATAGGCTGTTACAGCAGATTCCCCCCCCCCCCCCCCACACATGTTTGTTCTTCATATTAAGCTGCAGCTCATTTCACATTTACTTTTTCAAGAATTTCTGATCATATAATTGCATTTGTGTTTGAATAATTCGGTTTTTTTGTTTTTTTTATTTAAAAAAAAAGAGCATTTTTTTTTAAAACACTAAAATTCACATTTTTGTGTTTTTATCCAGCATTTTATGGTGACATTTTGGATTTTATCTGCGATCTTAACTGGTACCCTCCTCTCTGGACACAGCGCCCATATGCCACCCAAATCGACAAAAGCTGAAAAGCTAGAGGAAGAGTGCGTGTCACTCAGCCAAATGAATGAGCTGATGCATCAGCAGAAAGACGCGTTCACGGCGCCATTGCAGCAACGAAGAGACCATTTCCAAAGCTGTCTCAAGGTTTTCGTGAAAAACACCACATTGAACTCGTTGACAAGGGAATTACAAGTGAAAGTGAGCCTGCAGTACACGCAAAAAGACGTAGATGATCTGAAGGCTAACGTTGCTAAACAAGCTGAGCGCAGGGACTCAATGCATTCAGACATTTTCAAAGTCTGTGACAGTTTATGGACAATAACAGATCAAATGGAATACCTCGAAGGACAGTCCAGACGGAACAGTCTCGTGTTTGATGGAATTGCTGAGTCACTCGGTGAAACGTGGAACGACACGGAAGGACAAATCTGAAAAGTTCTCAAGGAGAAGCTACACCTGGAGCGGCCGGTGGAGTTTAAGCGGGCGCACCGGCAAACTGGAGTGGGGGAAAGACCGAGGCCAATAGTGGTTAAGCTGCAAGGACCGAGTCGCCCTCGGAGCAGTACACCGACTCATCATTAGGACAATTGCACAATTCTGGTATGTTGAAGCACTTCATTTCAAATGGCCTCTAACACATCTAGCATTGGAAGTTCCGATTTAGAACACTCAAGGAGAATTACTGTAGCATTAGAACTGGACTTTAAATACCCGCAATATGAATTACAGAACACTGAGAACGACATCGACCCCGAAAACAACTTTTTTACTAGAACTGTTAATGTCTGTCAGTATTACACAGAGGATCTCCACAATTGCAAATTCAAAAACGTTAACGCATTCTCTATTATCCACTTCAACAGTCGAAGCCTTTATGCAAATTTTGATCACATTAAGAGCTACTTAAAACTATTTTCAAAACCATGCAGTGTCATTTTAATCACAGAAACATGGATTCATATTGACAGAGAAGGTGAGTTCTCCATTGAAGGTGAGTTTATAAGCCTGAACAGGAAAAAACAAGCAGGGTGGGGGTGCAGCCATGTTTGTAGACTCAAATTATAGTTATAAAGTGATAGAAAATAAGACTATGGTGGTGGATGATATACTTGAATGCTGTTAAAATTACAAGGGAAAAATATATATATATATTATTGTAAGTTGTATTTATAGAGCTCCTGGTGTTAGGGCTCGTAACCGTTGGACCCAGAAACGGACTCAACACCCAGAACGTGGATCAAAAGTGAATTTATTAACACAAAGTGTCCTCTTGGCTTGGCTTGGTCGTAGGGGTGGCTCCAGAGCAGGCTCAGGGTCTACAAGAAAATAGAAGTCCAGAATCAAAAATAGAACCTGGCAAAAAGTCGTACATACTAGAGGTGACAGCGCAGAAGTACCGCAACATGGAACGGAACAATCCCACGATGAGTGGAGGTGAGTCTGAGGTCTTTGTATTGCAGTGATGAGTAATAGATGCCAGGTGTGCCTGCTCGGAGTCCACGCCCCACCAGGGCCAAGCCTAAAAGAAAAACAGAAGGCCACAAGAGGGAGACAAAAACCAGGCACATAAGGCCAGAAACATAACACCTGGGTCTGACATAGAGTTTTTTTCTAATTGGATGGGGGAGCACTTTTCAGGCTCAAATCAGAAAGTCATGTTTGTGGGGGGAGATCTTAACATCGATCTTTTAAACCCATATAATCATAAAAAGACGGACAAATCAGTATAGGCTTGTATCCTCTAATAACTAAATTGAGTAGAATTACAACCCACAGTGCTACTTTAATAGATTTTTTTTTCTAATGAAATAGAAAGTGATACAGTCAGCGGACTAATGATAAATGATATCAGTGATCACCTTCCAGTTTTTGTATTATATAAAAATAATCATCAAAGAAATGAACAAGAAAACATGTATTGGTTTAGAAGGCTTAAAACAGAGAAAACTATTGACGCATTTAAAAAGGAGCTTTTAGCTTAAGACTGGAGTATTGTATACAGAGAGAACGACACTAATAAGGCATATGACGAGTTTACGCGAGTATTTCAAAAAGTATATGACAAAAATTGTAAAAAAGTGTAAAGAAAACCCATGGGTTTGCTAAATGCTGGCAAGAAAAAAAATAATCCTTACAAAAACCTTTTAACAAAAGAAGTAGAGGATAAATGCAAAAAATACATAGCTATACGAATAATATTAAAAGGCTTATGGAATATTTTAAATAGTTTAATTAGAAATAAACCAAGAATGATCAATTATCCACAATATTTCAAAGATGAGGATAAAAGTCTTAAAGGTCCTATATCATGCAAAATCGACTTTTTGGAGCTTTTAACCATGTTGTTATGCTATTTCCTTATCAAAAACACCCCCAGAGTGGTTTTTGGATTCATTCACGCAGTTCTCAGTAATCCTCCTGAATCCTGCGCTCTGAGCAGCTGATCCGCCCTCTCCTGGTAAACGACTGGCATGTTCAGTTGTGTCGTCACAGCGGAACGGAAGTGCTCGACGTCTGTAATCTAATGCCTTACGGCATGATTTTTATTTGTAAAACAGTTTTTTTCATTATTTCTGTCGTAAGAAAAAATAAATAAAAAAAAAAAAGGAAAAAAAAAAAAAAAAAAAGGAAGTGCCTGACGCTGCGCTGCCCCTGTACCGAAAACAAACGCTCCCCCTGAGCGTCCGAACGGTCTGAACAGATGGTCATGTCATGTTGCACCGAAAGTTGTGAAGAGGGAGCTTTTTCTAACCTACTCTGGAGTCTGGACACCTGTTCTTTTTTCTTACCTCACGATAATGTCACGGAGAAAACCGCGTTTGGCTGCGAGGACTGGACTTTATTCAACCTTCCCAAAGAAGAGGCCATAGAAGTTGGAATTTCCCTCCGGGATTCAGCGACTATCAGCCAATATAGTGTTTGTCTGTGCCTGTCGCTGATGGATGCTAATGAACCTTGGCCAGAATCAAAGTGGATTAACTTTTATAACCAGCGCAAGTCCCATACTGGAAACATCAGAGTGGTGAGTCGATCAAAATGCATGTTAGCGTGTGTGCTAGCCATTTAGCCATGAAGCTGTGTTGCACATGTTAACTCCTTATAACAGCATCATGAAATAACTTCACTTTTTGCTGTGATATATATATTTCTACTACTGCTAAAGTTGTATGAGCGGCGAGAGGGGGCGGAGTTAACTGAATCCAAGCGTTTTGTCTTCCGGGTTGGAAAAATACCTCCAGAAAATACTAATATTTATCACAAAAATGAGTGCTCCGTAGTGGTAGAGGTACAATATATCATATAAATGCCTATACTTTACTTTGGAATGGCTAAAATAGCATGATACAGGTCCTTTAATAATATGAATGAAGTAACATTTAATAAATTCTTCGTAGATGTTGGATGGAACTTTGCTGCAAAAATTACAAGCGTTGAAAAATATAACTTATAATTTTCATTAAAAAATCACACTCAACTCCCTAAGGCCCCAAACGGGGCCTCTACTTTTAACAGCCATAAAATCCCTATACTTTAATATTTTTTCATATTTTAAAAACTCAGACTCATAGATCTATGTCTGCTTGACACATATATACCAAATATTTGTAATTTTTAAATGATTTTTAACCCTTTATGAGCCAAAATGCATTCTTAACTCCTAATGTTGCGGAGTCAGTAATACTTGTATAACCTTTATAAATGTGATCCAAATTGAATGGCCTTCCTTTGTCATTTGCCCTAAGGGTTGGTCATACAATGGTAGTAACCTTGTTTTTAAAAACAAAATTTCTGTAGTGGCAAATTTGTAATGTGCGCCTTATGTGGGATATGCTCATTTTACAGTAGACCTACTACTACTACCACCAGTAAAATATTTACTATGCATATACTCTTGTAATTTCAAACAATACAACTATTCTGAAGTAGCAAGAGTGATTTATTTTTGAAAATAGTTAACATTTGATGGCAAACACTGAAATCAACATAGAATATTTAAAAATATAACTATAGTGTTAAATGCATTGAACAGGATATGGAAAGGAATAAGACTAGCTTACTCCAAACACAAGCTACAAATCATCGAGGTGTGCTCCTTGCAGGCTGAAATTCCACATTTGCAGCAGCAGGTGCATATCTTTCTCTCTTTCTGGGTGCACATCAAGCAATGCCTCCGACCTTTGTTTCGGGGTGCAGTGGGAGCAGGATAGGATTTGATGAACGATTTTGTAGTAGTTGTACAAGATCTGCTGAAGACCTTGATCGAGAAAGCCGCTTTCTCGATTCAATTTGAGGATTTAGCAGCATTTCTCCCACCTCCTCAATGTAGAGCCGCCTTCTGTGAGATTTACTCACCTCCTAGCTTGGATCAACTGAGGTCCACAGGATGAATCTATTCCACAGAGAGATGTCGATCACATTGTGGAATAGAGCCATTGGCCATCGATAGGTCTTTCTCCGGCAGGAGTAGGTACGGACCACCTGATCAAAATATCACAAAATATAAAGCATTTAGACAGTAATCAAATCATGGATTCTAAAACATTTTTGATCAATCAAACACATTTCAAATACCTTATCAAGATTGCCGATGGCGCCTTTGGTTCTGTTGTAATCTTCAATGATTGTAGGTTTGCTCTTGTTTTGTTTGTTGACTTCTGGTTCCCTATGTTCTGTACTTAGGAGGAGAAAAATGTTTCCTCGTTTGGGGATGTAGGAAACCAGTGTGTGTGTTTTGGCAAAGGCAAAGATGGACGACTCAACCTCTCTTCCTCTCATTTCGATGACCTGAGGTGGCAGTTCAGGCTTGTTCTTGCGTATGGTGCCAATCAGGGCCATCTTTCTTTTCAGCAGCTCCTCTGTGAGCATGTATGAAGTGAAAAAATTATCACATGTGATGGTGTGTCCCTTGAGTCCCTCCGTCAACTCAAGGACCACACGCCTCCATTTTCCTGCTTGGAAAATGGCCCGTCCTGTCTTCTCGCTCCACAGGCTCATGGTGGATTCATTTCTAGATCGGTAAACACCAGACAGAACAAGAAGCTCCACGTAAGCCAAAAGTTCCTGCATGTCCATATCTTGCCAGTTTTCAATTTCACGTCTTCCTTGCAAGTTTGTCATTGTCTATATATGCTCCATTATTTCGTCAGTTAGAAACATTCTGAAGCTAGACAAAGGATCACTAACTCGCTGGACAGCATGGGTAGTAGGTCCAGGAGACAACCCAGTTGGGACTGGTACATACCGGAGCGTCTCTGAGTTTGTAGAGTACCACACGATGCTTCCATTTTTGGATATCCATCTCAATTCTTCCTCCATCTCCTCTACGTGGTCATCGTCAGAGTCGTCTTCAGATGAGTCCTCCCTTAAAGTGGAGCTGAATTCCAGTTGATCATCCTCTGAATCAGAATCCTGGTCAGTTGATTCTTCAGAAGAGGATGACTCCTCGTCCTCTCTTTGAGGTTTCATAATTTCATATAAAGCCTCATGAACGGTGACCAGGATCAGGTGGAAGAGGTGGATTACCAGGATCAGGTGGAGGAGGCGGATTACCAGGATCAGGTGGAGGAGGTGGATTCCCATGCTCTGGTGGAGGAGATATTATGTCATTTTGATATAGACTCATGACCTTCTGCCACAGATCATGTATCTCAAGGAAAGGAGGGCACTGGAGGGAAAGATGGCGTCAGTGAAGGAGAAGGAGTTGAAGATATGTAGGTGAGTATTATTATAACATCTTCCATTCTTTGTTTTTTTTCCTGACATCTCTCCTTTGCTTTTAGACTGAGTGTACTGCCTGCAGCAGATGGTAACGCCAGCAAAGTATGGGACAACAAGGAAGACTATTTTTGCCTTCTTTAATAAGGCAAACAATTAATAAGGGAATAAGGTAAAAACAAAACAGTACAATAAAGGTTTGTGTTCAAAAGACTGGTATGCTTGTATTTGTGTGTTATTGTCATTTACACGCGTTTAAACTTTGTGTACAACAGGATTCATGTTTCATGACAACATGGGCCTATTTTAAGTGGTTTCCTAGATGGAAATGGCATGTGACTATTATGGCTACATGGCGCTGATTACAGCCAAATTACCTGACTGCTAATGCAGAGTTTCAGTTTATTGTCCCTGTGACAAAGTAGGTTTTAGGTTAATTAATTATTTATTTTGACACTCATAGCCCCCCAGCTCAGCCGTCACGTGTTGGAGTTCACCCCGGTGAACGAGAGGGTCGCGTCCCTACGCCTTCGGGTCGGGGACAGGTCTCTCACCGTTGTCTCGGCCTACGGGCCCAACATCGGTGCAGAGTACCCGGCCTTCTTGGAGTCCCTGGGGGGGGGTACTAGATAGTGCTCCGGCTGGGGACTCCATTGTTCTACTGGGGGACTTCAACGCCTACGTGGGTAACGACAGTGAGACCTGGGTGGGGGTGATGGGGAAGAACGGCCTCCCCGATCGGAACCCGAGTGGTGTTCTGTTATTGGACTTCTGTGCTAGTTACGGTTTGTCCATAACGAACACCATGTTCGAGCACAAGGATGTCCATAAGTGCACGTGGCACCAGGACACCCTAGGCAGGAGGTCGATGATCGACTTTGTAGTTGTGTCATCTGATCTCCGGCCGCGTGTCTCGGACACTCGGGTGAAGAGAGGGGCTGAGCTGTCAACCGATCACCACCTGGTGGTGAGCTGGATCCGCTGGCAGGGGAAGAAGCCGGTCAGACCTGGCAGGCCCAAACGTGTTGTGAGGGTCTGTTGGATCCCTCTGTCAGTAGGGTCTTTAACTCCCACCTCCGGAAGAGCTTCACCCAGATTCCGAGGGAGGTAGGGGACATGGAGTCCGAGTGGACCATGTTCTCCTCCTCCATTGTCGATGCGGCTGCTCGTAGTTGTGGCCGTAAGGTCTCTGGTGCCTGTCGCGGCGGCAACCCCCGAACCCGGTGGTGGCGCCCGGAAGTAAGGGATGCCGTCAAGCTGAAGAAGGAGTCCTATCTGGCCTTGTTGGCTTGTGGGACTCCGGAGGCAGCTGAGAGGTACCGGCAGGCCAAGCGTGCTGCAGCTCGTGCGGTCGCAGAGGCAAAAACTCGGGTCTGGGAGGAGTTTGGAGAAGCCATGGAGGAGGACTATCGGTCGGCCTCGAAGAGATTCTGGCAAACCATCCGGCGCCTCAGGAGGGGGAAGCAGTGCTTCACCAACACTGTTTACAGTGCGGGTGGGGGGCTGCTGACCTCGACTGGGGAGGTGGTCGGGCGGTGGAAGGAGTACTTCGAGGATCTCCTCAATCCCACCGTCACGTCTCCCGATGAGGAGGCAGAGGCTGGGGACCCGGAGGGGGGCTCGTCCATCACCCAGGCTGAAGTCACCGAGGTGGTTAGAAAGCTCCTCGGTGGCAAGGCCCCGGGGGTGGATGAGATTCGTCCCGGGTACCTTAAGTCTCTGGATGTTGTAGGGCTGTCTTGGCTGACACGTCTCTGCAACATCGCGTGGCGGTTGGGGACAGTGCCTCTGGATTGGCAGACCGGGGTGGTGGTCCCCCTCTTCAAGAAGGGGGATCGGAGAGTGTGCTCCAATTACAGAGGGATCACACTTCTCAGCCTCCCTGGTAAGGTCTATTCCAGGGTGCTGGAGAGGAGGATCCGGCCAATAGTCGAACCTCGGATTCAGGAGGAACAATGCGGTTTTCGTCCTGGTCGTGGAACACTGGACCAGCTCTATACCCTTCATCGGGTGCTCGAGGGTTTGTGGGAGTTCGCCCAACCAGTCCACATGTGCTTTGTGGACCTGGAGAAAGCGTTCGACCGTGTCCCTCGTGGTGCCCTGTGGGGGGTGCTCCGGGAGTATGGGGTACGGGGCCCTCTACTAAGGGCTGTCCGTTCCCTGTATGACCGTAGCAGGAGCTTGGTTCGCATTGCCGGCAGTAAGTCTGACCTGTTCCCGGTGCGTGTTGGGCTCCGCCAGGGCTGCCCTTTGTCACCGGTTCTGTTCATTACTTTTATGGACAGAATTTCTAGGCGCAGCCAGGGGCCGGAGGGTGTCCGGTTTGGGAACCTCAGAATCTCATCTCTGCTGTTTGCAGATGATGTTGTTCTGTTGGCTTCCTCAAATCAGGACCTCCAGCGCGCACTGGGGCGGTTTGCAGCCGAGTGTGAAGCGGCCGGGATGAGGATCAGCACCTCCAAATCTGAGGCCATGGTTCTCCACCGGAAAAAGGTGGCTTCCCCGCTTCAGGTCGGTGGGGTGTCCTTGCCTCAAGTGGAGGAGTTCAAGTATCTCGGGGTCGTGTTCACGAGTGAGGGACGGATGGAGCGGGAGATCGATAGACGGATCGGTGCGGCGTCAGCAGTGATGCGGTCGCTGTATCGGACCGTTGTGGTGAAGAGGGAGCTGAGCCAAGCAGCAAAACTCTCGATTTACCGATCGATCTACGTTCCCACCCTCACCTATGGTCATGAGATTTGGGTAATGACCGAAAGGACAAGATCGCGAATACAAGCGGCCGAAATGAGTTTCCTTCGCAGGGTGGCTGGGCGCACCCTCCGAGATCGGGTGAGGAGCTCAGTTACCCGGGAGGAGCTCGGACTCGAGCCGCTACTCCTCCACGTCGAAAGGAGCCAGCTGAGGTGGCTAGGGCATCTGTATCGGATGCCTCCTGGTCGCCTCCCTCGGGAGGTGCTCCAGGCATGTCCTATTGGGAGGAGGCCTCGTGGAAGGCCCAGGACACGCTGGTGGGACTATGTCTCCGTGCTGGCCTGGTGTCGCCTCGGGGTCCCCCCAGAACAGCTGGAAGAGGTGTGCGTGGATCGGGAAGTCTGGGCATCTCTGCTGAGACTGCTGCCCCCGCGACCCGGCCCCGGATAAAGCGGAAGAAAATGGATGGATGGATGGATTTTGACACGTTACTTCTACGTTTATGTATTCATTGTTTCACAGTCATAATTTTTGCAAGATCCAACTAAACAGTTAAACATAACTATCCCGGGTTTTTTTTTTTTTTTTTTAAACATTTCAGTTAAAGCGTCACACACAGTATTTACTTTAAATGCTTCATTCTGTTAAAAAGGTCGAGTTAATTGTATTGCAATCAAAGTAATACTTGCCACCTGGTCCGGAAAGAGGCGTGTCCTTGCAGGCAGCCATATTTAAAAACTTGGCTCTGCCCATGGACCGGCCCATGTGCAAGGGGGAACTGGTTTGTACGTTTCTTGTATTTTGTGGTGTATTTTTGTGTATTGCTAAGTTTAAACACATATTTTGAGGGTTGAAGTAACCTGGGGGGAAAGTGTTTGGTGTAGAAAAAACCTACTTGTGAGTTTTACCTGATACTTGCCTCTAGAGACGAATTATATTGACAACTCTGACCTCTCATACAGCATAATGAGAGGTCAGACTGTGGGGTCTATGTGGATGTATAGGGCTTGTTGGACAGACAGCTCCATTAACTTGTGACAGCTCCACTATATAAACTCGCAAGGCCGCTGTCCTCAAAGTCATTATGGAACGCTACCTTATTTGTCCACTTGTGCGTCTCTGTGGTCAGTGGCCAACTCTTAACCATCCACTATGTCAGAACGACGCTGAAGTGGCAGCCGCCGTGTCACGAGAAGGGGAAACTAATGCGGGAGTAACGTCGACTTCACCGTAATCCTCAAAATCTCAGAAATGATCGGCGCAAATCTCCTCAAATTACACACAACTCGAAACCAAACCACCACGAACGGAGGCCAGGCCAAACCGACTGGATTTGACCGCACACGGGCTGATATTCTATACTTTTCCTGTTTCTCGTCTCTAAAGCGTTCACCACGAGGTAAATCCGAAGGTACATGTTCAGGATTAGTTAGGCACTAATTTGGCTGCTTTTAATTTGTTTGTGACACGCTGTTAGAGTTAGAAAGTCTAGTCCCAACTAAAGGCGATGTAAACGGGGACACAGTCACTCACCGTCTTCATCAGAGACGTGACGTTCGAGTTTTACTCCAGCGAAGTGCAGTCATTCTGTTCTCCTTCAGTCTGTGCTCAAACTGCTCAGTCCATGTTCCAGCGCTGTGTACTCATTCGGGCTGGGTACTGTTCAACGACTATTAAAGTATATATAAAGCAAATACTGACAAAAAAAAAAATCTTTAGATCCAAGTTTTGATGCTGTCGGTCCAAGGACAGAGTTAAAGGAATTGACTTGGTTGTTTCTGCTCGAATAAATTATTATTGCTAATATTTTCCCTTATCCCGCCCCATTTTCCCCCTATTTTGGCGTAATTTTCTTCCCAATATTTTCCTTATTTTTGCCACAATTTCCAGCATTATTCCCCGGTTATTCTCAGGTGTCGGAAAAAATATTTTTCAAGTATCGGTATAGAAAACCAAGTATCGTTAAAGTACTGGTATCGAACCAGGACTAGTACCCAGTCCTAGTCCTCTGCATGAGAACCTTTTGATTTCCAAAGGCGCATGATTCCAGACGTTTGGTGTGAATGCGAGTCCGAAAGAGGTGGACAACAAGCCTCTGTCCTCCACCCCAGGTAGCAAAATTGGTCTGGGCCAGATGTGGCCCACATCTGGCACTTACATCTGGCCAACATACGGAAATGAATGAGGGGCCCCCACTGGCCCGGACCAGTTTGCCAGAGGTGGGCCATGTATGGGCCAGAGCTTTTCCAGCACTGGGCCATTTGTGATAACCTGCACTGGCCCATAGCTGGCCCAGCTCAGGCAGGGCCGGCTTTGACTCGGCAAACCAGATGTGGGCCAGTGGGGGCCCCTCATTCATTTCCGTATGTAGCCCAGATGCAAGTGCCAGATGTGGGCCAGTGGAGGGCCGTCATTCATTGCGGTATGTGAGCCAGATCTACCATGTGCGCCGGATGTAGGCCATACCTGCTAAATTAATGCTCACAAGTGAATACAAATATTTTAATTACACAATTAGAAATTCCACTTCTTAACATCTATACAATAACTGCCCAATCAATGAAGCAGACCAGCTTTAAAAATAAATAAATAAATTCAGTGTCAACAATTAACAGTTTGAAATTCACAAATTGAGGAAATTGTTTAGGTCATGTTCACATAGAATTCAATTTCAGTTGGTACAATACTATAGAGGAACAGTTTAAAAAAATAAAAAATAAAATTGAAACCTAACAAATTACGTACTGGAGTATTTGATAGTGATTTGATTGACAAACCTGCCATAGTATTCTTATGGCTGAACGTTCTTTCTACTGCCCAACATCACACTTTTTGGAATGTGGTCACTTTTGGATTGCTTTGAGAAAATAATTAGTCGTTAGTCATATGTTCTGACAGAGGAGCCATTGAAATTTTACAGTTTTTCTGTCATGTGGATTGGGCCAGGAATTAAGAGATATTAGCAATAAACTAAGACGAGAAATCTGCATTTTGACAGTTACCATACCAGCACAGGAATTTCAGATGCCCTTAATGTTAAGCTATACATTTGTTAAGTGATGATGTCATCGCTGTACTTCAGGGTCCAACAGAACTTTAGACATATTCATTATAATGGGATTTAGCCTGCTGTAGAGCTGACTACAAGGCTCTTTCTTCTACTACTCAAAATTTTCATTAGTAATGCTTTTCTGGTATTATTTATCTTTTTTTTCTCTTTCTCATACACAACAAAGGCTTATTTTAAATATAGAAATATCTTCATTTTACCTGGAGAAATGGTATATTGAGCAATATTGTTACAATTAGGTGTAAAACAGCTTTTGGCCTTTTATCAGTTGTTGTTTCAGTTTATCAGTGGAACTCTCCAGTTTGGACTCAGAACAAACGTATACGTTTGACGTCACAGCTATACTTCCGGGTTCGCATAGACCAACAGATGTGCGAGACTACAAAAAAAAAAAAAAACAACAATCAATATTTCTGAAACTTAATGGAGAATTACTGAACATACTTATTTATCAGACCCATTGGCAAAAAATTCTGTACCTACTGCTATAAAAGTAATATTTACCAAAATTGCTACATCTGGGTTTTGTGTAGAAAAATGCTAAAGTCCGAGTCAAATACCGGAAATACTGACTTTAGTAAATATTACTTTAGCAGTCGGTGCAGAATTTTTAGCTAATGAGTCTGAGAAATAAGTAGATTCAGATTTCATTGAATTTCAGAAATATTGATTGTGGTTATGTATTTTTCTTGCATATTTGCCGGTCTGCTAGGACCCAGAAGCAGAAGTTGTGACGTCACACTTAACAAACGTATAGGCTCTTTCAAATGTTGTCATGTGACCGCAATCTATTCAAACACAATTCTTCCAAACATTGGAAACAAAGATGGAATAATAAAAAATGAAGTTTTTTTTAAAAGTGCATTGCTGGCAATAACTAAAAACAAAATTAACTCAAAAACTGTACATTTCATAAAATAAATATACAACAGTTGAATTTTACTTTTGTATAAGCTTAACATTAAACTAATGAAGAACACAGTACTTAAATGTTGCTTCTTAAAAAACATAAAGCCTGCTTTACACAGCACGATGTTAAAATTGGAAGGTAGGGCTGGTTTACTCCTGGTTCAGTCTGCGTGCTCAGAAAAGTGGAAGTAGACCATCTTACTCAAAGCAGCAAGCGCAAATCGGGCCAAAACGATCCAATAATGGGCTTAATTGGGGAGTACTGACTTAGCCCTGGTTCAGTCTGGGTTTGGGATTGGTTTAGTCCTGGTTCAGTCTGGGTTCGGGACTGGTTTAGTCCTGGTCTAGAGCAGTTGTACAATGTCGTATTTAATGATCTTTTCTTTTCAATTGTTGGTTCCAACCACCATTCCGGTCAGGTGCATTATGGGGCCATTTTGAAAATCTCACGTCTATGTCCGTTGCACTTGAGGCAACCCGATTACACCGCACAGCCTCTGAAACAACATCAGAAGTTAAATTAAGAACAGTCTTCCAGAAAGGTATGAGTCAGGCATAAACAGACAATTTTCAAATAAAAACACATTTTAACTTGGAAGCAAAAAAAGTTGAAAAGCAATTTACTATAATATTGTCACCCTGCTCATCTTTTACATTTGAAGATGTTACAGAATTGTCTGCCAATTTACCCCACCCCCCTATGTTTTCCATTGTCATTCTTGTTTGTGTACAAGTTTGTCTTTTTATATCTGTTTCTGTCAAAAAATAAAAAAGCTATTTACTAAAACTGCCACTACATAAACAAATTCTGCACCAATCAGACCAGAAAAGGTTTGTCATAGTGCAAGTTTTCTGTCTGGGCCAGTCTGTCCAATTGAAGTATAAGACATTCTTACCAGTAGTTTTTAAAGCTCAGGGTTGTCCCTCAACCGCACCTCCATTTCCTCTACTGTCTGCAGATCATTTGTAGAGAGAATATTCGGTGTCAAATCGTCTTCCACTGCAGCTTGTAATCCTTGTATAGTTTTAGAATTATTTTGATCTGGTCCATCATAATTTCCTGATTCACCAAAATATTTTTCAAGAGAGCTGTGAAAAAAAGAAAGAAAAAAAGGTCATTACTTAAACCACAAATACATTTTTATTACTCAAAATATGAACATAGTTAAAACACTCACTTAAATTAAGACTGGAAGACTGATTCTGCATTGAGGGCGATGGTCGAGAGAGGCGCTGCATTGAGGGCGATGGTCGAGAGGTGCTGCATTGAGGGCGATGGTCGAGAGAGGCGCTGCATTGAGGGCGATGATCAAGAGAGGCGCTGCATTGAGGGCGATGATCAAGAGAGGCGCTGCATTGAGGGCGATGGTCGAGAGAGGCGCTGCATTGAGGGCGATGGTCGAGAGAGGCGCTGCATTGAGGGCGATGATCAAGAGAGGCGCTGCATTGAGGGCGATGATCAAGAGAGGCGCTGCATTGAGGGCGATGGTCGAGAGAGGCGCTGCATTGAGGGCGATGGTCGAGAGAGGCGCTGCATTGAGGGCGATGGTCGAGAGAGGCGCTGCATTGAGGGCGATGGTCGAGAGAGGCGCTGCATTGAGGGCGATGGTCGAGAGAGGCGCTGCATCGAGGGCGATGGTTGAGAGTGATAACCTGGCAAAACACAGATTCATATTAGAGTACAAAATTACATTGGCACAGTAATATTAATCTGGAAAGTACCCCCCATATTATTGTTGAAATAATACTGTCCATTTAAATAGAAAGCATTTGTATACATTTTATGAATTAGCAGCCTACGTTTCTTGCCTTTCTGTAACTATGATCCTAAAAAGTGACCTAATAATTTGTGAGGTGTGCTTGTAAAGTCATCTGTTAAGAAATAGGATTTTAGAAATGTATTAAGAAAGTTAGGGACGAGTTTGGACAACTATTAATTTAACGTACTTATTGCCCTGCTCATTGTAAGCCCAGTCCCCCTCCATACCTTGTTAGGTCTTTTAACTTTCCAATCACAGTCCTGCAAAAAAAAAAAAAAAAAAAAGATCATTACAAGTGTGTTGTCTTCAAAAATAAGTTAAATTACTCCTGGTTGGGACACAACATAGAAATTCATAACATGTAGTTAACAGAATTGCTTACCACTTTCACACACTTGACCTCATCACAGCAGGACGGAGGTAAACGGAGGCAGGCCCGCCAATTGTAGATTTAGCCTATAAAATCAATGCAAACACAAATCGACAGGATCAACGTGAGTTCTTGGCATATAATTAACAGTTAAATGTAGTAATAGATAAAGAAAGATAATTGGTTTGAGAGAATTCTTTTTAAATTTTGTGTGATTTGTTTTCCCAAAGCAATTTAAATATAATCTGTCAAGATTGGAGCAGAGTCTAGCGTTGAAAAGATGTAAGAGGCTCATGACATGCCTTCTGCTTGGCACAGGACTATATAAATCCCTAACCAACAAACAATAAAAATGCATCGGAGACAGGATTTTCATGCAAGTCCTACCCTGTGATGTTCACCGTTTTCCCGCTTATGTCTTTATCATATTTTGACATTTTAATACGCAAGTTAGTGTGTTTTTCACATGAATAACACTAATATCAGTAACTGCAGCATTATTGGGGTAATATTTCATTATTATTATTTTTTTCAAATTAAATGTATTCCTAAACCAAGTCCCATTCAACTATTTACGGACGTTGCATGAGCTCCACCACCAGTTATGTTGACAATGAGACACGGTGTCATACCCGGTGGAGAAACGGTGTGCTTCTAATGTCACATAAGTTCTTTATATTAAATATCAGTCGTTTACTGTCCTTGAGCTTCAGCGCAGGCAGTCTCTTCTTAAGTTATAAACAAGCATGATAAAAATAAAGTGTCCTTGATTTCTGACTCATAAATATCCCCCTGTACAGGCCTAAAAGATTAACGTTAAGGTAATACAGTATAGATATAAAATGAGCACCACAACTTGGGACCATTTGCCTCGTTTGATAGCACGCAACCATAAATTCCGTCTTTTCTCCTGAAAAGGGTGCGCACCTACCGGTATGTTGTAACATTTAAGTTCTGGGTTGTTGGTACTCCTACTTGTCCAATGAACAACGTAACTCGATGGCATTGTGCTGCTTTTATACGAATATATGCGTATCAATAGCATAGGTGCTAGCAGCTAGTGTAGCTTGTTCTCTGCACCAATAGCCTGCGCGCCGGCGGCAAAAAATGACGGCTGGGCATTCTGGGTAATGGAGTCTTTTCGATGTGAAATTGACTTTCGGTGAACGTTAAAAGGATATTTTTATCATTAAATTGAAAAATGAAATCGCAAAGCATTTTTCCTCAACTCACTACTTAGTTTTATACCATTTACATTAGCCTTTGTCAGACTTGACACATTAGAAAATGATTGAGCTTACACAGATGGTGGACGTAATGTTAGCTAACGCTAGCTATGCAGTTCTATGTCATTGAAGTAAATATTCTATGTGTACAACTCAAGGTAAAACTATATATCAAGTATCCAGGTATTTGCAAAAATGTACATACGTGTATCAACTGTAAATATGTATTACCGTTGGCGTCTTTATTTGGTCTAAAAATAACAAAAAATATGAAACACTTACGAATTGATTCTCGTCCACAGCTCCGGAGTACGTTATGGAGAGCCCCGAAGCCCGCGAAATCGGTTACGTTCACGTGAACTGGGGAACCTGTTTTCTCCAGCTGGAAGTCCGTTGTTGGTTGTTCCCAATGTATTACACAGTTCTATGTCGGACAGTGGGGATTTTTATTTCATCAGATAAAAACTCTTTCATCACCAATTATTATTTAACAGAGCTAACTATATTTCCCAATTAAGCAAGCATTCATGTGCATTTTCTAACTGGGAAAAACGTTTTCCCCAGGTCCACATGAACGCGGCATCTGAACACATTTTATTTCTGTTTAAATGAAATGGAACCACAAATTGAGTGGCAAATCCCTTGAGCACAAATATAAAAACAATAAATGTTAGCATAATCGATATTTATGGTGCTCCATACAGGATGAAAATGTACAAATCCATTCACAAAATATTACAATTTACAATAAGATTTAATATTAGGATTTGCCTAATAATACAATACGATTGTAAGATTAATAATAATGATAAGATTATTAATAAGATTAAGAATCATAAAAGCAGCATGTTTGCATCTTTTTTTTTTATTCCATTATTTTCCCCCCTGCCCTGAAGAACAATTTTGCTGTAATTTGTAAAGGGGGGAATAGAGCAACCGCTGTAGGCATTTTGTCAAACTTTATTTTTCGAGTTCTATTTCTAGTACATTTTCTTTACATTTTGACACTTTATTTGCAGTACTGAAGAGTCAAAATTCACGTGAACTGTTTTATCATATGGGTGACATACCTACTTCCACAACTGGCCCACATCAGGCATAGACAGATCTGGCCCAGAGCAACCGACGCCTCAACTGGCCCACATGTGGCATGCCTCATATGAGCCGTGCCATCATTGCCAGACCTGGCCCACGCCTGGTTGACATGCCATTTGCCATGCCAGATGTATGCCAGATGTGCCAGCTTGATGCCAGATCTGGCCCATGTCAGTCTGCTACCTGGGACCAAGGAAACACAAGCTCCAGGGTCAGGTTGCTCAAAACATTATCAATCCTTAAAAAGTACTTGAGAAAAGGACGGAAAAACATGTCCGCAATAAAACACATTTCCTTGATTACTTCCACCTTCAGCTAAAACGTTATAGCAGTCATCCATCAGAAGCTGAAGTTCCAGACTGACACAGGTGTGGCCAGTGGGCTCACCTGCAGCTGTGGATATGAGCTCGGATCAAACCGAAAACCTTGTCCATTTGATATGATGTGTTGTTTTGTCTTCACTGGATGAAGATGGCTCCATTCAATGAAATGCACTAAAACCGCTGACCACCGGTGATTATCTTCTGTCGGGCGTGTTCTTATAGTGGACTTATAACATTGCTTTATAGTAAAACCCCCAGTCCCGCCCATCGTGACGCAAATTCCACGATTCTGCTCCGCGTTCACGTCGCATCTGTGGTCCCACCATCAGCATCAACCTGTCAGTGTGTGAAGCTGGTCCCCTTTAAAGGAATAGACCACTGTTTTTACATGGTGAGATATGTTCTTACCTTAGCTTTGACGAGTTCATCTGTACCTGTCTGGTCTCCACGTGGGCCTTCTGTAACATAAACACAGCACAGACGGCGTTAGCATTTAGCCTCTCATAAAGTATAATTACACAAAATTAAACAATGTGGATTTTCTAAGCGGATAAAAAGGGGAACTATTTTGCAAGGCGTAATAATACCAGGAGTAATTCGGCCGAATTACTTCTGGTATTATTACGTAATATAGTTCCCCTTTTTATCCGCTTAGAAAATCCACATTGTTCAATTTTGTGTCATTATACTTTATAGTGTAACACTTCACGTAACCATATTTAAATAGGGAAAACGTGGAAGAGTTTGGTAGCTTCTATCTTCACCTCGTTTGGAGCTATAGAGGAGAAGAGAGAGGCTAAATGCTAACGCCGTCTGTGCTGTGTTTACGTTACAGAAGGCACATGTGGAAACCAGACAGGTACAAATGAACTGGTCTAAGCTCAGGTAAGAACATATCTCAGTATGTAAAAACTGTGGCCTATTCCTTTTAAACGTAAATTTGTATAAAATATATGTCTATCGTTTGTGCTGTAAACATTTTCATTTGTGCTGTTTCCATTTTAGAGAACTTGTCCTTTGGGGCTTTTTTAATAACGTTCCCAATGAATCACTGTATGCAACTGTAAGTTTCTGGAAACTGGACTTTTTATAATTCACCTACAGCTGTGAGGCGTACCGAGGTGAGCAGTGGGCTAGTTTCACCTGTACAGAGCAGGAGGAGAATTTCCGAGACAGAATGTTCGCTTGTGCATAAAACATGACGGTACGTGTCCTCGTCATCTGTCAAACGATCAGTCATGATGTGTCCGAGGTACAACATCACATACATTCAAGATGTTCCCCAAGAGCTTAAAGTCAGGAAACTTCAGTGATCGATACTTAGTCCTCCTAAGTCCTACACTTTTAATGGAGTTGTATTTCAGGGCCTGCACTCTCCCTGTACACAGACCACACATTGAACAACTGCTGGAGACCGGCAGAACTAGGGCTAAACACCAGCAGGTCATCCGCACACATTAAGTGCTTGATGAAAGCACCACCAACTATACAACCCGTTTTGCACATATTCAACTGTCTGGACAGGTCATTCATATAAACATTGAAGAGCACAGGGGACAGCAAACTGCCTTGTCTCACACCATTACGAATCTGAAATGGTTCATACACACATTTGTCCCATTTGACATGCATGGTCTGATCGGCAGGAAAGACATTGAATGAGATATTTGGGCACAGCTGCTTGACACAATTTCCTGTGATTCACACGATCAAAGCCCTTAGAGGCATCTAAAAAAAAGTGGAATTTGTACTTCTATAATTACACAATAAACTTTTCATTTAGTGAATCTCAGAGTGCTACAAGAAAAGAAAACACATTTTGTAACATCAACAGTTATAAGCTTTCTTAAAAAGGAATGTTTTCGTTGTAGCTTTAAAAGAGTCCAGGTTTGGTATTTCTCTCAGCTCCACGGGGAGGCTGTTCCAAAGCAGAAGGCTCTATCCCCATGGTTCTGCGCTTGGTGGTAGGAACATGAAGGTGGAGGCTACTGGATGACCTGAGGGTGCGGGTGGAGGGTACCCGTGATATGAGCTCCTGCAGGTATAATGGAGCGTGACCAGTGAGGATTTTATGAGTGAGCAGCAGGATTTTGTCATCAATCCGAGCAGAAACCGGGAGCCAGTGTAGTGAAAACAGAATGGGTGTGACTTCCTGGCTCGCACAAGTGTTCCAGCTGCACTGCTCTTTGACAGGGAGCCCAATAAAGAGTCCGTTACAGTTGTCCAGCCCTGAGGAAATAAAGGCATGTTTCGGAGGTGGAAAAATGACGTTCTACACAGGTTCTTTATATATCGGGAGAAGTTTAGCTTTAGGTCGAACCGGACGCCTAGGTTTGTGACTGCAGAGCAGAGGTTTATGGTCTGATTGTCAAAGATGAGCTGCGGCATCAGTTCCATGATTTGCTTTAAAATATAAATGTATAAAATATAGAGAAGGAAAAATTTTGAGGTCATAGTAGAAGGGTCGTCGCGTAGGTGTAACCACAGATCGTAGTCAGTTGAACAGGTCAGTTCAAAGATAAATGAAAACAGTACATTTAGCAACTGAAATTAAATAGAAATGCCATCGTTTTATTGTGATTTGTATTACTGAGCCTTGTATTACAGTTTCCAAGGCAGAGAATAATAACTATCTGATGAGTACACACATTTAAAAAAAAAAACTTCTGGTATTGATTTTCCAACAGGGCGTGCAGTTTACTGGTCACTAACAACAATACTCGGCCTCTTCCAGGAAAATGTCATTGTTCTTTATTAAGTGCAAAGAAAGTGTCTTTGGCGCAGCGCAATGTAACAACTAATTTGAGTAAAAGTCTAGAGGGGACAACTGTACACCCTCCCAGACTAGAAATTTGGACAAAGTAGGCTTTATAGTTGACTAAATCTTTACCCAATTTAGTTGATTGACGAGACACTTTAGGTGAATGGGGGGGAACAAATTTGATTATGGCATATCGAGCTGAAATTACCTGTACGGAAAAAAAGTATAGCAAGTTTCATTTCATTTAATGTTTCCTTATAGAATCAAGGCTTTTTTTACTCGTACAAATGGCCAAAATTGCTTATATTTTCCGGCAACAAAATGTGAATAATGGACAGAGCTTAAATGTATGGTTTTCTTATGTTGAGAGATTCACGATTCATAGGCTCTATGCACGCGAATGACACGTGTCTTCCAAGTGGATCCTAAATCGGTGCTTCCGTGTCCTGTCTCCGTTATTTCCCTGTGAGGTCTTGTCTAAAACAATGTATAGTTCAAGGAAATAATCCCTGACAGTGAGACACTGATCCGAAGTGACTCGCGACGTGTTAAAAACATTACGTTGGATGTAAATTCTTGACTGCAGGAAACGTCTGTGTTTTTTGAGGTAGGACTTTTTATCTCAGCGCTAACGGCTAGTATCAAAAAACACCACCACAAAAATTAAACGTTTAAAAAGTATTTATACTAAAGACAGGCAGATTATATTTTGAGCAGGCTCGTTTAAAATCGTGTAGCTATTTTCATTTTTAATTCGCGTTAGCCGTTAGCTTCAAGACAAAAACACTTACTGTGATGAGCACGGAAGTTTCCTCTGGTGAATTGTTTGCCCCTGTGTTTAACATGATGCCAGTGACTGTCCACCATTTTTTTAGACAAGACCTCATAGGGAAATAACGGAGACAGGATACGCAAACGACTACTTAGAATCCACTCGGAAGTCACGTGACGCTTGCGTGCATATAGCCCATTGGTTATTAGCATTTGAAAGGAATGATAAATATTCAAATCGGCCTAAATTTGTGTTAGTGAGCACTTCTTCCTTTGTCAGAGATTCCATCCCATCTGATTAGACCGTACGGATATTGCCTTAGGCTGTCTACAATAAAAGTCTACACTGAAATGTTCAGTTTTGCTCTATTGGTCCAAAATCAGATAACATCTCCCCGCCGCCTCCATATTTGGAAAATGTATATCAGATGATACTGTTGACATGACACATCAATAATCTGAAACTCCAGAAATCACATCATGATGCCGGCACAGAGAGTTGATCAACTTGTTGCATTTTGATTGACATGCCCCCCATTGAGCATGTTTGGGATGTGCACAATGAGATGTTCTGTGCGGTATGAGGCAAAAGGTGGTGTGAGGGGGGAGGAGAGAAGTGCTCACTAACACACATTTAGACAGACTTGTGAACAATATTTGGGAGGAAATGAGTTTAGAGAAAATTCACCCCATGAAAAATAAGAGCAAAAACAAAAGCATTTTTGATTAGTGTAAATCAAGCAAGTAATTGGATATTGAAAAATCCTCCTGAATTGAAAAGTTTTATGTCTGTAGTGTGTGCTGCTTAAGGTGAGACAAGGCAGGCGAAAGTACTGATGTTTCACGCACTGGTCTAAGTGGAGAGTTTTATCTACACTCAACAAAAATATAAACGCAACACCTTTGTTTCTGCTCCCATTTTTCCTGAGATGGACCCAAAGATCTAAAATTCATTCCAGATACACAATATTACCATTTCTCTCAAACATTGTTCACAAATCAGTCCAAATGTGTGATAGTGAGCACTTCTGCTTTGCTGAGATAATCCATCCCACCTCACAGGTGTGCCACATCAAGATGCTGATCTGACATCATGATTAGTGCACAGGTGTACCTTATACTGCCCACAATAAAAGGCCACCCTGAAATGTGCAGTTTTTTGCTTTATTGGGGGTCCGGGGACTCAGAACCAGTCAGTATCTGGTGTGACCACCATTTGCCTCATGCAGTGCAACACATCTTCTTCACATAGAGTTTATCAGATTGTCAATTGTGGCCTGTGGAATGTTGGTCCACTCCTCTTCAATGGCTGCGAAGTTGTTGGATATTAGTGGGAACTGGTACACGCTGTCGTATTCGCCGGTCAAGCAGCAGCAGAATCTTGGGTCCATCTCATGAAAAATGGGAGCAGAAACAAAGGTGTTGCATTTATATTTTTGTTGAGTGTAATTTCCTCCTGGACATCTTAGTTTTCAATTCAGAGAAAAAAAAAAAAGACCAAACGTACCCAATACGATGCTTAGGTTATGATGTTTTGTCCGCGACCAAAGATAACCCGGAAGTAGCGACAACATCGCTTCACAAAGCCGTCTTTCCCGTCTTTCTTTATTCATTCCCAAATATTGACTGTGAATGGTCCCGAGATGACGCTATAACCCAAATATGGTTACAACATTTTATGGCTGTTTTTCCTCCACTTGTGCAACAAAATAGCCACTTTAGTAGCTCCTACAGCCTCCAAACGTTCCAGTCTTGGGCTTAATAATATTTTGAAGGCTTTCAATGGGATTTTTAAATATCTAATTCCCAGCCTGATTTATTAACAAACAAGGCACATTTTTTTGGTTTTATGATCAGCTTATTCAAAAACTAAAACGAGATCCAAAATCCCCTCTGAAAAAATCCTTACTAATATGTCAAAGAATAAAACTATACATTTAAATCTGGATCGATCCATTATTTACAGTGGGAGGAAAAAGTAAGTTCTCCCATTTCTGCCTAAATTGGTCACTAAATGTGGTCTGATCTTCTTCAAAATCACAGGAATGATTAAACAGTGTCTGTCTGAACTAATACAACCCAAACATTTACATTTGATCATATTTTTATTGGCCACAACATGTAAACATTCACAGGAGAGGGAGGAATAAGTAAGTACACCCCCTGAATCTCAGTGAACTACAACAGTTTTGTAAAGAGGAATGGTCTAAGATTCATCCGGATAGTTGTGAACGTCTAATTTGCAACTACAGAAAAGCAGTTATTGCTGCAAAAGAAGGATCAGCCAGCTATTTAATACAGGGGTGTACTTACTTATTCCATGCATGTTGTGAATGTCTCAGGTTTTTCTGCAAAATATCTTTGCATTTTTGTTTTCCATTGATGATAGCACGTTGTCCAGGCCCTGAGGCAACAAAACAGCCCCACCCCATGATGCTCCTGCTCCAGACTTCACAGTGAGGAGAGGGTTTTGATCTCGGTGTGCCATTTTATTTTTCCTTCACACATGACGTTGTGTGTTCCTCCCAAACTCTTCAACTTTGGGTCCAACAGTCCACTGAATATTTTTATATAGAACATCAACATCAAAACCCTCTCCTCACTGTGAAGTCTGGAGCAGGAGCATCATGGTGTGGGGCTGTTTTGTTGCCTCAGGGCCTGGACAACGTGCTATCATCAATAGAAAAAATAATTCACAAGTTTATCACGATATCTTGCAGAGACATTCACAACAGCATGTGAATAAATAAGGGAACCCCTGTATTACATAGCAGGCCTTCTTTTGCAGCAATAACTGCTTTTCTGTAGTTGCGGATTAGCCGCACACAACGATCAGGATGAATCTTGGACCATTCCTCTTTACAAAACAAATGTAATTATTGTAATGCATAGTTCTGTAATGTGAATGAAGACTGCACAGGAGAACTTTTAGTGATTTCAGGACAAGATCCGAAAGCGGCAGTTGATGAAACGCCTTAAAATGAACATTTGAAAGGGCGATTTTGGCCTGTGTTTTTTTCCCGTTGACATTAAAAATTAAACAATTAGGACGGTGTGGGCTTAATTTATTTTGCTCGGCAGTCACAACAGATTTCCAGAGTCAACAAACCCCGTGCCGCATAGATGGATTCCCTATCGCCGATCACTCAGAGACTGTGAAATGATTCTGCCCTCCAAAAAACCTGCCCTAAATTAAAGAAGGACTCGTTTGTTTGGAAGGAGAATAAAAAAAAAAAAAGTAAATTCCCCATTTTCAATCAAACTGAATCCTCTCGCCAAACGTTCACCTTGGCCTGATGTCCAAGTTTAGTCCGAGCCCCGCAGGAGTCTGGCTGACAACGAGGAATATAATCACGTCCTTGACTAAGCAGAGGTATTTTCGGGTAATGTCAAACGCTCCTATAGGTAGACGCTAAAACAACGTGTTCCCAGTCCCCGAAGCTTGTGCTGAGTTGAGACAACGGAATGTAAAAAGCAATGACCTTGACCTCCACGATCTCGCGGTGTGTTTGAGATAAAAAGAAGCGATGTGATGTTCACTATTAGAGACACACCGATCCAGCTTTTGTGCTTCCGACACCGGGGGTTTGAGTATGTGCTGATATTCGTTATCGACCAAGAGACTTTCTTAAAAGTGTCTACAGTGAGTGAAAAGTGAATGGTCCTCTTTTTTCCACCATCAGATCAATACAAGATGTTTCAGATCAATTAAAAATGTCTATTAACCTGTTACTCGCCGTCCACCCTGATCATGGGGCTCTAGGGCTTGGGTCAGGGATTAGGGTTATGAACGGCAGATGTGATGTAAGTTGTGTTTCACTCACACAGATCTCACACGATTTTTAGAAAATAGAAGGTCTTGGCTTTCAAATGAGATATCACACTAACGTATAGGCTGTAAACTCTCCAGTCAATACGCCCTGAGATTTGGATATGCCTAATTGCTAACCCTAACCCTCAGATGGCAGGTAGCAGGTTAATAAACTGTAATGGAAAAACATTAAACAAGAATTTTCTACACTAAAACCTAAATCTATTTATGTTACATTAATATAAGCAACATTAAAAAATATATATATTCTTTACAGCATTTCATAAACTAAGATACAAACACTTGGCCGCTCCAGCAGTGGGTTGTTTTACTTTATTAGGCTACTTTAGGTGATCCAATCATAGTTCCTGTCCCAGCCTTGATTAGTTGACGTTAGTATTAGCCGCTAGCTTTAGCATACTGTTGCTAGCCGCGGCGATCCTAAATACATTTCCGTAAGTTAAAACTAACCCAGCAACTGAATTCTCCAGGTTCTGAGCTTCAAAATGTGGTACAGCAGGTCCATATCAATTTAGTTGGTGAAAGTGGTGAAAGTTTTTAAAGGATCTGTATCATGCTATTTTAGCCTTTCCAAAGTAAACTATAGGCATTTATATGATATATTGTACCTCTATCACTATGGAGTACTCATTTTTGAGAGAAATATAAGTATTTTCTGGGGATATTTTCCAAACCCGAAAAACAAGACGCTTCGATTCAGTTAACACATTCCACATTTGCAGTATTATAAATATAAATGTCGCTGCAAAAAGTGAAGTAACTTCACATAATGCAGTTATAAGGAGTTCACATGTGCAACACAGTTTCATAAATGGTTAACACACACGCTAACACACATGCTAACACGCGTTTTGATTGACTCACCGCTCAGCCTGGCCTCCGACCATCGGGTGTTTACATTATGGCACTCGTGTTGGTTATAAAAGTGAATCCACTTTGATTCTGGCCAAGGTTCACCAAGCATCCATCAGGTTGGTTGATATAGTCGCTGAATCCCGGAAAGAAATTCCAACTTCTGGCGAGTGCACTCTTCTTTATGAAGGTTGAATAGCCCTGTTCCTCTCGTAACCAAACCCACATCCGTGACATTATCGTTGGGTAAGAAAAAAGAACAGGCGTGTCCAGAGTCGGTTAGACAGAGCTCCGTCTTCACAAACATGACTTCTGTTCGGATCCTCCGGGGGGGTGTTTGTTTACTCTCCCGAGACAGCACAGACACGTCGGGGACTTCCTTGTGTGTTTTTTCCCTAATAATGAAAAAGCTGTTTTATAAATTGAAAATCAGGCCGTAAGGCATTACATTACAGAGGTCTGGCACTTCCTGTTTGACACAACGCAGTCGTTTTCCACACTCTGAGAAAAGTCTGTAAATTATACAGTAATGTAAATGGGTTTACAGAAAATTACTGTGTATTTTATAGTGGATAAGTATTTCTTGAAAACTGTGACAATGCTGTACATTTTACATACATTTGCTGCAAATATTACTGGTTTACCCTGTTAATATTTATTAAACTGCTTTTTATGGATCAATTCTGTAATATTATTTACAGTTAAGAATGTAAACTTCACAGATAGATATACTTATGGCACCACCAGATTATATTTCTAATAGTGAAAACAGTTTATTGTAACACTCATCATGAATTAAAAACCTCATCCTTCTGTTCTGAGGGAAACGTATGTAGAGAACTGCATTATGGGAGTTGTCAGGTGACCAGCTCCTGCCCACATGACGTCCTCTCTCCCAATGCGCAGTACACAGGTCGGCCGCGAGAGGGCCCCCTGGCAGCTCAGGGTGGCAGTTTTTTACTGAAAAAATACGGTGAAAACTGGCCGCTGTGGTTGGCGTATGTTACCATAAATTTTACGGTAAAATACTGGCACCTGGTGTTGCCATTTTTTTTTCACCGTAAAAAGTACTGCATCCTTGTAATTAAAATTACAGTTCACCATTGTCTCAACTGTTTTTCTCACAGTTTGTTACTGTCATTTAACAGTTATCAATATCTGCATAATTTACAATTGAACCCTTTTTTTTACACTTAAAATAAGGAAACTGGCAGTAATAATTGCATCTTTCCAAGATGAACATGAGTAAATCATGATGGGATGCATAAAATCAGAAATAACTCTTTGAATGAATGTAAAAAAATAATAGAGACGGGACAGTTGGCCATATACCCGCACTGATTTTGCTGCAATAACAAGTATAAAGGGCCCACGCCTCTAATCAATCAATAAAGCATCAACATAAAGTTAATCAATTACAGTAAAAGGCAAGAGTGCAGCTAAAATACTTTCAGTTTTCATATGCTCGGGTAAAAAGAACTGTTTTCAGCCTGGATTTGAACATTGTCAGAGTTGAGGCCTGTCTCACATCCTCATGAAGACTGTTCCAGATTTTAGCTGCATGAAACTGAAACGCAGCTTCACCGTGTTTAGTCCTTACTCTGGGAACCACCAGGAGACCCCTCCCTGAAGTTCTCAGGGCCCGAGATGGTTCATACGGCTCTAACATGGCAGAGATGGACTTTGGTGCTAAACCATGAAAATACTTGTACACAAGCAGAGCTGTGTACAATAATAACATTTGAAAAACTGCTAAATGTAATTTTCTTACCAGATTCAACACAATTATCAAAGAGTCATGAAATAACTGAAAATAGATCAACAACAGTATGAAGGAAATAAGTGGTGTTTCTCATTTGATAACATTGCACTGGGTTAGAACAGCCAGTCACAAGATGGTCTCCAGAATTGCCATTTGTTCCAAAGTATTTCTGTGGCCGTGTCCTAGCAAGACTTTAACTAAAGACCTCTGACTGGACGAGGAAGCAGATCACACTGACAGGTTGGTGGTGATGGTTTCTGACGTGGCCACTCCGCCACATACACTTTATCAATACAGATAATGAACTTGTAATCTAAAAGCTTCTCGGCTGGAGCCTACAGTAGACCATTTGAAAGCTAAGACCTACAAAAACTGAACGTGACTTTTTTGTTGCGTTGTCGCCGCATTTGTTTCTTTCTTCAATCGCAATAGCTATCTTTCCAATTCTGCAGGACGAGTGTTAACTGCAGTGGCGGACGTGCACACAGACTGCCTTCCCCAGCGTGTAACTGTAACCCTTTGTTGCCTCAGCGCTGCCATTCGGCCCTTTCTTTCTTCTTCATCCTTTTTCAACAGCGCCGCGACTCCCCGCACATGAGCCTCATCTCCTCTGCCGGTTTGACTCTGAGACCGCGCGGGTGATCAACTCTTCTCCCAGTCTTTTGTCGGACAGCCTGTCGGACAGACTCTCCCCCCCCCCCCCCACACCGCCTTTCACCTTGCTATTATCTGCAGGAGACATTCTATCAGCCGCGCGGGGAGGTTTTATCTGGCAAAGTACACCAGCGCGCGGCGATATCTCCCGAGACAGCCGGGCCCACCTGATAGGCATCACTCCAAACAGGCGGCGATCTCGTCGGACTGAATGCACCCGCCATGTTCTTCCCCCGGCTTTCTTGTCAATTCAACTACACGCAGATAGAACTATAGTAGCCGTCTGTGCAACAATGGCAACACGAAAGACGAGTGAAGCTCTTCGCTCCGAGATGCACCTTTTCATTAGCCAAAATCTGATCCAATGGTTTCAAAGGAGTTCACCCCTCCCCCTGATAACGGAGCGCAATTGTTAAAATCTAGAGCCTCTGTACGAAATGAAATGAGTACGAGGGTATGGTAAAACCAGGAGGGCACAGACCTTGCAAAAAGAAAAAATCAGATAAAATAAATAAATAATCGGAATTGAGCTTTAAAGCGCCAAGACGGGTCAAAATATGGTAGTTTCCCGGTCAGAACGGGAGACTTGACAGCGATGCAACCTTGCAACAACTGCCACACAGGCGTCTGTAGGCGGCAGTTCTGGCAAGGCTAGTGACAGAGTTCAGTTCAGAGGGGCAGGGGAGTGTTTTTGATATACATGTTGTAATATTACGGTAAATTTACGGGATAACACTAATACGGGAGGACGGCGAGAAAGAAGGGAAAAATACGGGACACTTGACAGCTATGCTTTCTACTGATCATCATCGTTTTTCCAATATTGTCACCACTTTTAGATGCCTTTCATAGAAAATAATTGTACCTGTGTTTATATGTGCTGACAGCAGAGGCATTGAACTTCGAGACTGCTTTAGTTTCATGCAGATCGTACTAATAATGACATTATTAATAATGAGATACTCGCCAAAAACAAAAGAAATTGCAGTACGACAGTTACCATAGCTCCATTATGACGTTTTCAGTTCACCACCTCAATTTTAAACTATAGGTCCTGTAGAAGTAATAGGTTGTATGTGAACGCAACCTATTCTATGATGGTAACAATGGTAACTGCCGAAATGCTGATTTTATGTCTTGTTATTTAGCCATTATCTCTGTCTTTACTGGGAAATTCCACATGAAAGAAAAACAGTCACAAGTTCAATAATGTTATGAGTTATTTCCGCATAAACGTGTCCAAAAGTCTTGACAATATTCAGAAACATGTGCATGATGTTGGGTCAGTAGGAAGGATTTTCATCCATAAGGTTTATATGACCGGTTTGTGAATGCAATCACTTTCAAATAATGATTAATTTAAAGATTTAGCCATTTCGCGTTTCTTTTTCAAAATTTCTTTCAAAATCAATTTATCTACCATAGAGTTGTTTTGGTCCCTGCCCTCTAACTGAAATTATGACATCATCAAATTCTAGAAGGTGAAATAAGATCAACTTTAGGATAAACTTGGATAAACCTTATCCTCGTGTAACTGCTAGGGCTGAACGATTAATTGCATTTGCAATTTTATCGCGATATTACACAACGCGATTTCGTAATCGCAGGGCACGCGATTTGGGAAGTAAATGGAGCAACGAGATATGGCAGCAAAGTCCGCTCCGTCGCGTGCTTTTGTTTACGTCTCAGTCTAGTTAAGGTGCGCGGTAGATTGTGGATGTACAGTGAAAATATCAGCGTTTATCCTGCAGCCACCGCGAAGGAATATTGCTTTTCTCCGTTAGCATTGCGTTAGCCACAGCGCTAATCACGCCATTCCGTCGCCGCTACTACACGCTCTGGTGACACAGAAACTCCCTCACCTCCGGATTCACACGCCTCTGCCTCCACAGACATATATAGGTGAGTCTGTGCTGATTGTAAAAAGTAAAGAGTCGTTTGTGGCTCAGTTTAGGAGGCTTATGTTTGGGAATGTTGTGGATAAAGAACTTATCTCAAAAGCATAATGACGTTTCATGACCATTAAGTATCCGCGGAGGCGATGTGCCTTTATTTACCTTTGCGTCTACCGCATATCCGCTCCGTAGGTCGTACAGACGCTAGATATAAACACTAAACTGCTGTATGAAAAGGGTTGGTAACTAGGATCCGAGGCAGGAGTCCGTGTCATGTCTTATTTTGCTGAGGAAATGTGCTGTTTAAGCTGAAATGTCACTAAATGGCTGCGAGTCAAAGAGACGTGTCTGTGTCTGGCACCTCATGTCCCGTCTCCTTGTGTCAGTGTTCTTTTCTTTCTTCATATTGTCCAAAGTTACATCCCAAAACCAAAATGCTGCTCTTAATTCCACTGTGATTTGGCGTGTGCTCCATCTGGCCTCTCCGTGTCCTTCAATAACGCGCATCTGAAGCAACTCAGACAGGGATTTGATTGGCCGAAATAATAAAGTACTATTTAATAAATTAAATAGCTTATTTTGTATTAATTGGGAGTTTGATTTCCTAAAACTTTTCCAACTAGTTAAAGCAGACGTTTGTTCTTACTTTCCTGCACTTTAGTCTGGGTGATGTTACTGACTGGATCAGTGAGTTATTTTTTTTTTCATATCTATATAATTTAGCATTTATTTATAGACTGTACTGTTAAGTTCAGACAGTTTAAGAAGTGCAGTCCACACACATTTTGAATAGGTCAAGCAACAATTTTGTTGCAATTTTCACTTCAAATATTGTTTATTATGAAACAGGCTGATTTATTGCTTGTGTTAGGTGAAAAATACATGAGAAGAGGACCTTGCAACAATAATCGCATATTTAATCGCAATCGCAATGTTGAAGAAAAAAAATCGCAATTAGATTATTTCTCAAAATCGTTCAGCCCTAGTAACTGCACAGTACTTCTCAACTGGTGGGTCGGGACCCAAAAGTGGGTCGTGGAACTGTTTTCAATGGGCCTTTCCCAGAAAATAATCGTGTACAGAAACGTCCAAGAATCTCAACTTGAGTCTGTTAAAAGGACTGTTATCGGGTTGTTTTCATCATCTTAGCTTTTTTTTATTCATTAACAATTTTTCGGAACAGTAAATAAAGTTGAATTAGTGGGCGTGGTGCGGAAGGGCCAGGTGATCAGTGCACTACATGCGCCAGCTGTTAAGAGCGGGTGAACGCGGCATGAGCAGGGAGTCCAACACACATTCAGGAAGACACATCTGAATGTGGAGCAACATAACCACCTTTCTACATCATGAAGACACCAGTGAAACGGAAACAGCGCCTGAAAAGAGGAGCTAACGCTTCATGACAATGATCAGTGCAGGCATTCAGATGAGAGGGATTATACGCTTTAATAAATTTATGAAAACACTAGATTACAAACATGTGAAACAGGCGATTTTATCATGACAGGAGACTGGACAAACATGTAATGCACACTCCAAACCCACACATATTAAAATAATGTCCAGGGGAGGCAGGAGGGAGGACAGTGGCGAGGTTTGCGTTAAGTGTCAAGAAAGGTACTATTCCACTGTCACCAAAGCACAAGGAAAGAATCAGGGATCATTTTTCATGAGAATTTCTCGCATTTCTGCCTAAATTGGTCATAAAATGTGGTCTGATGGGGTCAAAATCAGAAGAATGAGTAAACAGTGTCTGCGTAAATTAATGCCACCGAAACATTTTCATTTGATTATATTTTTATTGGCCGTAACATGTAAACATTCACAGGACAGGGAGGAAAAAGTAAGTGAACCCAGGAATCTCACTGAACTGCAGCAGTTTTGTAAAGAGGAACGGTCCAACATTCATCCTGATCGTTTGAGCGTCTAATCTGCAACTACAGGAAAGCAGTTATAGCTACATAAGAAGGGTCAGCCAGCTATTTAATACAGGGGTTCACTTATTTATTCCATGCATGTTGTAAATGTCTTAGGTCTTTCTGCCAAATATCTTCATAAACTTGTGAATATTTTTTTCTATTGATGATAGCACATTGTCCAGGCCCTGAGGCAACAAAACAGCCCCGCACCATGATGTCCCCTGCTCTATACTTCAAAATGAGCATAGGGTTTTGATGTTGATGTTCTGTTCCATTTGTCCTCCACACATGGCGTTGTGTGTTCCTCCCAAACTGTTCAACTTTGGTTGATTTTAAAGTTTATTATACGTGTTTTATGGGACGCCCTGTATACTAAAGGAGGCGGTACTATTTGCCATGCTTTAATAAAGTCAGATTGAGGAACTAATTTTTCCATCAGTCCATCCTGAATCTAAATGAGGAGCTTAACCCATAAAATCAAAGTGTGTCGAGTGAACAATTGTGTTTCATGTCTTTGTATGTTGTGTGGATACGAAGCTGCTTAACTTTGCAAACCAAATTTCAGATCCTTGCATCTGCCAATATCTATTTTATCTACAAAACAAAATGTGTTCCGCGACGAGAACAAAATCAGGTATAGCGCCAACTGAAACTAGGTTGTCCCGAGGGTGGTAGCCTTCACACCACGCCCGCCCTGCTCCAGAGGTGACAGGAGCCTCGCGGAGAGAGACACGTCCAGGCCGGTCCAGGATGAGCGCTTTAAATCGGCCGACAGGGCTGCCGTTGGATTCACACTAACTCCAACGCATCACTCTCGATATGAGAGGCCGTTTAGGTCGACCTGCACAGTGTCAGTGTGAAAAACGACCTCAGAAAGCCGTTGACCTTCGAATCGCTTGATTGCAATGGCTTGTCGACACTTTCACACGGGTCTGCCACATACATAATCTGAGCGTCTCTGTTATAAGTAAAATAAAATATTATTTGTCCATTATTTACACATGGATGGTCATTTTCTTTCTCAGCTCCACCAAGCTTTTCTCTGTCCACTCTTTACTCACACAGACACTTCTCTGCTGTGTGAAGCCGGTAGATAGGACTCCATCACATGAACTCATCCCTTCCCTTTGTTTTCTTACCCATCTTTCCTCTGACACTGCTCCTCCCATCGCTCTCATCCTTTTCAGCTCCGTCCCGCGGGGGGAAGAGGTGTGTTAGCATGCGCGGCGGGAGATCCCTCTAGATATTAGCCTTCTGTGTCGCTCCTAACCCGGGGTGCTTTGTGTAACACCTCCCCAGAGCGCGAGCCAAAACGCACCCAGCCTTATCGGAGCGTGTTTCAAAAAAAAAAGTCTATTAGCCGCGTTGCGTTCGTGCGCGCCCCGTCGCCAGAGAGCCAGATTTCCCGCTGACCGTGTGTGTTGCAAATGCGTCACGGTGCATTTTGGGGCCCAAGATCCCAGCGGCGTCGGGCATATGGTAACCCTGGGACGCAGACGGCAGATAAGGCAGCGTTCGCCGCCAACTCCTCCTTGACGTCATAAACGCACGTCCTTGGCACCTGTCCTCTCCAGGTTCGGCCCGTGGGTGGATTAGAAGCCCGTACTCAGATACTCCACCGCTCCAGAGTTTTACTTGTTTTGGAAAGGGAACATTTTATGCTTGCTTGAGCTTTGAACCATGTCATGATGCTGTTCTCTCATCACAATCATACCACGTTTTGTTGAATGCCATACTTTTAACAATCGTTTTATCATTTCACTTTGAGTCACATTATTTGGGATTATGTTGCATAATTTAGGATATTTACATTAACAACACCTGCATCTTTTGTGTGTAAAACTTTAATGTAAAGTAAGTAAGTGCTTCATTTGTCATTGTACAATTTTACAACGAAATTGGAGTACTGTGCTGTTTCAGAGCGTGGTGTCCTGCACTGGTCAGCTCCACCACCTCCTCCTTCTTCTTCCTCCTGCGCGGCTCCCTCCGCCCCACAACAGTTTTTCACAATCTTCCGGAAAGAGCTCAGTAGGACGAATTTAATCCATCTTATTCTACAGTGAACGAACATTAGCGATAGAAGACTTGTACGGCTTAACTCCTCGTTTGTCCCCTTTTGTTTCCTGTAGGACTCTTGGTGCCCCTATGGTGTTTCAGAAGAATAAACTTGTAAGTCTCAAATCTTTAAGCTAGATGTTTGTTTACTTTTAAAAAAGCCGGGTCCTTCATGGCTAGTACAGACTCTCTGCAGTAAAAAAAAATGCAGCCTCCAGCAGTTAAAGCTCCAAGACTGAACTGGAAATGTTTAAATGAGGAATGCCAAATATAGCGAAACTCGGGGTTGTGTCCTCATCTGCATAGCATACCAGTGTTACTTTAATTTTGTCGACTAAAATGATCCAAACTCCGACCGATTGTTTGGAAAAGCATATCATATAATTTTAATTCACCGCCAAAGGAACAGCTTGATTAAGAGAGACCTTGATTAAATACAGTATATGGCATTCTGTATGTCACATCAAACTCTATAAATGTAAAGTTGACTTAATTAATCTTAGATTTACTCAACTAAATTTACATGCGATTTTAGTCCTCTAAAACTAAGTCAAAGACTAAAATTAAACATTCATTTATTAAACCTCCAAGAGAGTTTAGCTATGGATCACACATGCCAACAAAGCTGCAGAAACGGCTACTTTATCATCTCCTGGTGAAAAAACAACAAATAAAAGGCAACTAAATTAAATAAATAATATTCGTGTGGCAGGGTGGTAGGGTGTAAGGACTGAGCATGAGACATGAAATAACAGATCACCCAAAATGTTACAGTTGCCACCCCAATTACAGGGACTAATTATGATGGAAATTGATGGAATTATGAGGATCAGCACCTCCATATCCAAGGCCATGGTCCTCCTTCGGGAAAAAGGTGGCCTCCCCTCTTCAGGTCGGAGGAGTTCAAGTATCTCGGGGTCATGTTCACGAGTGAGGGACGGATGGAGCGTGAGATCGATAGACGGATCGGTGCGGCGTCAGCAGTGATGCGGTCGCTGTATCGGACTGTTGTGGTGAAGAGGGAGCTGAGTCGATTTACCGATCGATCTACGTTCCCACCCTCACCTATGGTCATGAGATTTGGGTAATGACCGAAAAGACAAGATCGCGAATACAAGCGGCCGAAATGAGTTTCCTTCGCAGGGTGGCTGGGCGCACCCTCCGAGATCGGGTGAGGAGCTCAGTTACCCGGGAGGAGCTCGGAGTAGAGTCGCTACTCCTCCACGTCGAAAGGAGCCAGCTGAGGTGGCTAGGGCATCTGTTCCGGATGCCTCCTGGTCGCCTCCCTCGGGAGGCGCCCCAGGCATGTCCTATTGGGAGGAGGCCTCGTGGAAGGCCCAGGACACGCTGGAGGGACTATGTCTCCGAGCTGGCCTGGGTCCCCCCAGAACAGCTGGAGGAGGTGTGCGTGGATCGGGAAGTCTGGGCATCTCTGCTGAGACTGATGTTTTTTTTATCTCGATTCAATACATTTTGGCTTTATTCCAGGTTAATTTCTTTGCCAGTGGGGTAAGAAAATTGCACTTGTCCCATTGGCAGTTTGACTTTCTTATTTGAAGCGAGATGTCCTCAGAACCAGTGGGAAATGTCCTCAAACAAACAAAGTAAACCTGGTCTGATTAGGAAAAAAAGTCAAGTAAACAAGTAGAAATTGCTCAAAACAAGATTAATATTCTCAATTCAAGTAATTCAAACCCATCCATCCATCCATTTTCTCCCACTTGTCCGTTTCCGGGTCATGGGGGCAGCTGTTCAAGCTGCCCAAATCACATAGCACCGGTCCCCTATGGCTCCTCCTGCAGGTGGTGGGTCCACGGAAGGACGGCCTCATAGTTCCAAACGGGCCTGTTAGTCTCTCATAATTCAAACCCATGCTTGATATTTAGTCGTTTTAGTGTGTTTAAAAAGAAGTGTTACACTCTAAAGCTTTGAGGCAGGTTCAAATCAGCAACATCCCATTACAGTGAATAGGGCTTATTCAGTTCCATTGAAAGTGAATTGATGATTGAGCTGCTGTCTTGTAGGAGACGGGATGTTTTTGCCATTTTACTGTTAAACAAAATGATGCCAGATTGTAAGTAAGAGTCTGAATTTAATCAATATATCTCTATGGCAGTTCACTCTGCTTCATCTCACCGTCTTATGAGTCCATGAGAACCATCGGTATGAGTGGGAACTAAAGTAGTACCATTGTAAATTGATCAATCGGTGAACACAAAAACGAAAACAGCCGGACCTCTGATCTGTCAACTTCGTCAGGGCATGGTTGTTGGCGCAGTTCCCTCTAGAGAGAAGCAAGAAGCCAATCTCCCAGAGCAGGAAAGTGGGGCCTGCTGTGGGCCAGTGTGAGTGTAATTTAATGGATTCTCTAACTACTCGGTCAATAGCTGGTTGGAAGACCAAACTAGTCCATTTAAGCAGAATCAAGATGAAGTGAGTCATGGATCTATTTGCAAATGGCCTCTTTCCAGTCAGTTATGGCTCTTTATAGGGAGGCGAGTCTTTGGGATCTATTCAAGTTCCAAAGTCTGGCTCATTTCATATCCATTTGTTTGTTGACGCCAGCCAGGAAACTTGTATGATCTAATAACCTGACCTGGCACAAATCTTTATTCTAATGATCGACTGCATGGCAAACATTTTGTGCAAAAAGCTTTGACTTGTGTTACTTGTTCTGATGTAGTGCTGAGTCTTGACTTTGTTCAGTGTAAATTTGTGTAAATATTGAGTGAGAAAGATCTGACGCTTGTCACAGTCAAAATCCAGTTTGATCCTTAAAAAGAACAGGCCACCGTTTTTCCAGACTGAGATCTGTTCTTACCTGAGCTTAGACGAGTTGATACATCTTTGTGTATACATGGTCTTTTTGTGTGCACTCAGTCCAACACAGACCAAAGATGTTGTTAGCATTTGGCCTCTCCCAGCATATTCCTATGGCTCCAAACGGAGGTGAAGTTGGAAGCTACCATGCTCTTCCACGGGGGGGCGCACAAAGACCAGACGTATCAGCTCAGGTAAGAACATATCTCAGTATGGAAAAAAAAAACGGTGTCCTGTTCCTTTAAAGACCTGAGAGTCAGTTTGGTCATGAACATTACATCAGTACTTTACACCAGTGTCAGGGCCAGCGGTTTTTGGCTAAGGGGTGTCAGGAGGGTCCATATACATGATTATACCCCGTAGTGAATACGTTTATCAACTAAAACAACAAAATATTTGTCAACTCCTTGTTTTGGGCTTGGCCCTCCATACGGCTCTATTCTCCTTATTCCACACCGCTCCCTTTTGCCTCTTTTTGCCACAGATCCTTTGTATTGACATTTCCTGTAAAGCTTGAAGTCCACTCACTCAGTGGAGAATGAAGGAAAATATTTGCCACCAAGTTATGATACAGTTAATTCATTTGTCAAATGTCCAAATGTTCATTTTCACCAACAGTTTCTCTGCGGGGCCCCAAGCCCTGAATCTTCTGCTCTTCTTAGACGCTGTTTCAGATGCGCTTCTGACTCCACACAGGCTACGGGGGACACCACAGACTGCTACAATGTTATCAAGGCATTTCAACTGTTTTATTTGGCTAAAATTGTTTAAAATAGTAAACATGTCCCTGCTCCTCATAGTCTTGGGCCTAATCTAGGCTACAGCAGCAAACTGTACCTATACCAACCTCTACTGTCAACTAGCTCTACTCGAGGTTTTACTAATCAGTGTGTAAAAGGCAATACATATAGTTTATATTGTATTAATTCTGCATTAAGCCAAACTAAAAATCTCTTTTTGCATCTGTTGTCCTGCTCACAGACACTAGAAATAATATGCAACGATAGAGCTGGGATTAAACCGCTGACTTTGTGATACATGGAGGAACACACTGAGGAGCCACTGTTGCTAAACAACTGCAAGATGTGCCCGGATTTCTCTATTAACTTGCCTTAACTGAGTTGAATAAATACAGTTGACCCGCTCAAGAACGGTTTATTCTTTGTTGCATAGAAACCTTGACTCTCTGCAAAACATGAGTTTATTGTGAGAGAAATGTCTGTTCAGGCTCGGAATTAACGTCTGCTTTTAACACCTCTTTCAAACCAAAAGGCAGCAATTAAACAGCGTCCTCGGGTTTCATTTTCAAAGGGAGTAATTGGGTGTAAATTTGGATTCTATGAGTTTTTATGTAAGCTGCCAAAGAGGCTGCTTCACTGATGCGATGAATTGACCGTGGAAGTCCCCAAGTTCGATTCTCAACTGGGAAACACTAAGTCACGATTTTGACTGCATGCACATGAAACTAATACCAGCTATAATGGTGTGGGTGTTGCTATAACAAACAATGGTTCCACCACCTCCCAAAATCAACTTTGATGCCGGAAGACAACAAACAACCACACAGACCATTTAATAGCAATAAAACACAGACCATATAATAGCGACGAAATAAAGAAAATCTCCTTGCTTGATTATAGTTGTTGTGGTGTGCAGCGAGCAGTAGAAGGTCTCATTTAACAAGTCGTGATGGTAAATCTCTGCTAAATTTGTCTGAAATGTACACTGTAACGGTAAAAAAGATCAGAAAATCCCATCACTATTGTCCAGCGTAACAGTGCCAAAGTAGTCACGGAAATGTATAGTTGCTGCTTCTACAAATTAAAAGTCTGCAAAACTCGTTTTCGCTTTCTAACGAGATCGACATAGAATGGTTGTCAGTCATCTTAACGTTGTTGACAATGCATCATTTGCAAAGTTTGGCGGTTAACAAACCCCCTCCATTGAAAAAGCATTATACCTCTCTGTCAATCATTTGCACATGGCGCTGGTGCAGTCTTCCTTTCAGTCTTACAGCTGCACATAGTTCTGTTCTGGTCTTGACACATATTGGAGGCGCACAAACTCCCTCTCCTTTCTTCTCTGTCTGTATAACTGCTGAACTCATAGACCCCTGAGTAATGCTTGGCCGTTGATCTTCAAACTCTGAACAAGAGGAGAGTACACTTTGGTAATAGGCTTCTAGCTGTGTGCTGGAATGGAAGTGCTAGAGTGACAGCCTGGGTGTCCCTTGAACCAGAAAGATTCTCTTTTTGGATGATATTTCAATTTTGCCATGTGATTGGGACAGGGAAGAGAAGGCTGGACATGTTTATTTGTAGAGTTTGCACAGTTCGTACACAAAGTAAAATTAATCTATTCAAAGTAAGTTTCTTGAGGGAGTATGGCTGGAAGAAAATATGGATATGCCAAATGTTAGAGATCTTGTGGTGCAACTCAAGGAAATCCCTTTCATATCTTTTGGGGATGCTTCCCGATAACCGAATATTGAATAGATTATTATACTTTTTTTTTTTTTAAAGATTAATTTATGAGGTGAAATGAAAATACCAACTAGTTTTGAAATCATGTATCTTGGGAAAGTTGAGACTTTGAATTAAAAAAGGACGACTATATATTGCTCAGAATCATGTTGTGGCTAGTAGGCTAGAAGATAGCAAAGTGATTTGGTGCCTAAAGTGGAAGAATGGATTGATGTAATGTTAAGCATTTACATTATGGAAAAATTAACTGCATCAATTTGATTGGAAGACGAGAAAAGTAACAATATTCTGGAAAGGATGGTTAGATAACATCTGATTTTGTTTAAGAATTGCTAAGATGTCTGAATGTCCGTGAATGCCTTACAGATCTATCGTGAAGAAAGATGAGCAAAGTAAATGTTTTCAATATTGTCTTGAGTTTAGCTGGAGAAAGTTTTGCATCCACTAACTGATCTGTTCGATGCAGCGTGGCTCATGTTCACCTGCCGTCAGACACATAGACACATACTGTAGATCTGAGTATCATCTGCCTAATAACTGTAGGACACATAATCGCTGACAGGAGAACGTAAAGATTGAACAAAAGGGGACCCAATATCGACCCCTGAGGAAACCCACACGTCGCTGCCATTTGCTCTGAAACAATTACTTTTGAAACTGTAGCTTTAGAAATGGTTTGTAAACTTTAACTGTACGATCACTGACATTTAACCTATCATCACAATATAAGCAATATATATATATAGATATTGATATCATACAAAAATGTATATCATACAAAATGATATCATTTTTTTATCATACAAAAAATGATATCAATTGGTATATAAATTGGTATACAGAAATGTTTAGTTATTGGTGGGGAAATGCCCCTTTTGCAAACCCACGCCCATGTCTACCGCAGCAGGAGAACCAACCTCCCACCAGCCTCAACGCTCCTTGATGTTCTGTGTTTGGAAAAACATGCGGCTACGCATGGGCCTCTGTGTCCATCTTCTGTGTGAATCAGTTACTTTGTCTGTCGCCCTTTTTACCCAGAGCGTGTGGGAGTCATAGCAACGGAGCTATACACGATGTAACTGCTGGGGATACTACCGCACACTGCTCTACAGGTGAAGCAGAACAAACCGCAAAAGCAGGGTCTATGGTTTTTCAGGTCAAGCAATAGGTGGCCGAGCCTTAGCGTGAGGCCGCTCAGCCAAATACTGCTTTCTCCAAATACTAGTGTTGTACAGGGGTCCGTGGGTTCTTCTCCAGGAAATAGATAGTAGTTTTGGTATTGTATAGTACTTTAATCGGTGTTTGATCTCTGTTGTGTGCAATCATATTCTCAAAATTATGTGGGTAGCCGGAGGATATATGCTGGGGGGCCCGATTTGGCCCCGAACATGACGTTGCTTTTGCCTGGCCGGCCATCCACTCCTGCTTTTTGTATCTGTTCAAAAGCAGCACCATCTGGAGCTTTGCAAACAGCCAATAAAATCCTGAAAAGTTTATATTTAGTTTTATTTATTTATTTGATAGGGACAAGTGTGAACAATCAACACTACAACATGTATAGCCAAGGCTAATTTGCTATGTCTATGAGAGGGCTTTTCAAATTCACACAGGAAATACATTTACAATCACATTCATTCTGACATTACACAAAGGAAGTGCATTTAGACGCAATCTAAACATGAATGCACACTTAGTCTCTTTTTAAAACACGCTTCAGTTCATTCTTAAAGGCCCCCAGCTCCAATCACAGAGCACGTAACAACAGGAAGACTGAACCACTTGTGAAATATTTTCTTAAATGTACCTAAGAATGTACTTGCAAATATGTTGATTGGAGGATTTTCTTCCTGTTGCCATCTATCGAAGGTTTTTTCATCCCCTTCCAAACGTACATTGATTGAAACAGCCGTTGCACATTCATGTTGAATTCTCCTACATTTAAAATCTGAACAGTGTTGCTAATGACTTGAAGTTTTTGTGGCAAAAACAACATGGATCATTCAGATTCTCCACTCCAAACTTCCTTGTTTATAAAATATGCCGCCTGTCATATCCGGCTCTTCTCTAGCTAGTCAATCTTGCTGGCCAGGCTAGCATTGCCTAATCTTGGACTAAAGTTTTAATACGTAACAATCTTCACACATTTATTACTATTTGTCAGTAACAACGGACAACCAGCGCCCTCAGGTGGTGACTTTTGACAACACAGGCTCGGCATGAGAAACTCGCGGGACAGTGACTACGCTTGAAACGCTCGGATCTTCGGGTCTTCACCGTGAACGTTTCCTCCCGTTCCCCTCATTTGTCTGTCACACCGATTTCTCTCCGATCTCTTCACAATTGAAATTAAAACCCTGTTAGCTAGCCTAATCAGCTGTGCGTAGTATGATTAGGCGGCGCCATTGGTCGGACACAGTCACATGCTACGGCTAAAGCAAATGAGACAAGCTATGGATCCGAACGCCCAGAGCCATTACGCACCTTGTCTGTCTCCACAGCCTCGGCGAAAATGAGCCCGACGATTCTGGCCGTTAATATGATAATCAATTATAAATGTGTCACGACTAATGGCCCCGACCAACACGAAAGGACATCAGGGCGTAGGGGTGAACGGCCGCAGGAATGATTAGAGGAGGCCTAATTTCCCAGGGATACGGGCGGGGATTAAACACGGGGGCTTATGGGAGACGCCAATTGTTTTTCGCTCCCTCCCCCCCTCGGAGTTATCTCAGGGATACGGTTCCACTATAATTAAAGAACTCAAATTGGCGCGTGCCGTTTTGGAGCAACCTGGATTCAAGTGCCTGGAGGTGTTTATCCGTAACGTCTGGAGGCGTACGGATTTGGAGTGGCCCAAATTGAGGGGAGCTCGACTTTGAAATATCATGAGTGCAATTAAAAAGACCGGCAGAATCAAATAAAGACAGGTAACGCAATGTTTTTCTAAGAAGGTGCAGGTCTGTCTCGGAGGAAGGAAAACGGCACTGAAAAAAAAAAGGACAACAATACGCTATAACCAAATACCCAACGTTATGAAAATACCCCCAAAAAAGAGATGTAAATTACAGATAGTGCACTTGAGATAGTAAAGTTAATTTGTTTGATCCCAATTTGATCCTTAAAGAGACTGGATGCAAGTTGGTAATTTGTATACTCACTACTGCCACCTCAGGTCTTACGCGTAACTGCAGTCTCTATGTTAAAGCAAGGCAAGGCAAGTTTATTTGTAGAGCACAATTCATACACAAGGCAATTCAAAGTGCTTCACAGTTGCATAAAATTACAAAAAACATCAACATGAAAATTAATCAATTACAGTAAAAGGCAAGAGTGCAGATAAAATACTTTCAGTTTTCATCTGCTCGGGTAAAAAGAGCTGTTTTCAGCCTGGATTTGAACATTGTCAGAGTTGAGGCCTGTCTCACATCCTCATGAAGACTGTTCCAGATTTTAGCTGCATGAAACTGAAACGCAGCCTCACCGTGTTTATTATTGACTCTGGGAACCACCAGGAGACCCCTCCCTGAAGTTCTCAGGGCCCGAGATGGTTCATACGGCTCTAACATGTCAGAGATGGACTTTGGTGCTAAACCATGAAACGACTTGTACACAAGCAGAGCTGTTTTAAATTCTATTCTTTGAGTTCAAGCTCGTGCATGACGGCAATTCGGACCCGAAGTAACACCTTTGTGAGTGACAGTGCAGGATTTTAGAGGCAGTTGTGGTGAACAGGTCTGGGCTCATTCTACACATTAGGACATGGCTGGAACATGTAGGGGGAGGAAAATACTTAATGTTAACATTTTGAAACTACGTATAGTCCTTTTAAGAGGTTCGCGCTTGACTATTCAGAACACAGTTCGTTTGGAGTCCTCTAAAATGGAACGCGCGAGGTTATGAGAGTCCAGTTCAACAGCAATAACTAAACAAAAGAGGCAAAAGGTGTGTAGTGTCCAAGCACGTGTTGAATGGGGAGCGAACGTGTTCGGCTGCAGAGCCTCTTACCGCACTGTTAGCAGCAGTAGTTTCAAATCTGTCGGACGACTCGGACTCTAGACTTTGACTTCAGAAGTCCACTCACAGAAGCAGGTCCAGAGCAGCACCCTGGCCTGTGTAATAGAAGCTAACGTCAGCATACATTCTCTTAAATGGTATAGCCCCATTATAGCTCTCAATACATACGTGACCAGTCACTAGAATCGGGGACACAAGTCGGCTCCGGGGCATTTTGAGCTTTTCACAGGTTGTTAAAGTGTAGTCTCCAAGCTTTCCAACAATGTGTAACACATGGAAATCTGACCATATTTGGAGACGTAGCCACGATTTGAAGTTAACAATTTCTAAAAGGCCAAAGAACATCTCTGAAGTTTTGGTCAGTTCTCACCTCTCTGCTGTTGAGAATAACAATAGGGCTCATTTACATCTCATTTAGATAAGCCACACCCCCGTAAAGCTCCCCACTGTCATGTCATGTTATGTGTATGTTGTCCAGATAATGGACGTAGTGTAGCCTACTCTTTTATTAGGCCCGAGCAACGGACACGAAGTGCCCGGCGAGGGACTAATTAAAATCGTAAAAAAAAAGGGAACACGCAAGAATTCAAATAGCAAACGTGGACCGATACACAAGTAACAGGTATCAGGAATTAGTGCTCCGGGAGGTCTAATTTTGGGTGGCGTTGGCAAGAGAAAATAATAAAAGATGGCTCAGTGGCGCCCCCTCAAACAGGCAGTTTACATTGAGTCAATGAGAGCCCGGTGGCAAAAAATGTCATGGTACAAAGGTGACACTGGCCAGGGTCATAGACCACGTCAGGACATGTCAAAAAATATATTATGAGCCCGGCCTAAACTCTACAGGAAGTCGGCCATCTTGGCCCAAACCTCGCACCGTCAAAATCGTACCTGTTGAACTTGTGACCCCTGATCCCCGAGTTTTCAATCAAAAGCTTCGATTTTTGGCCAAAATGTCCCAGACCCATGTGGCTTTCCAAATCCTCATTTAAATTTTGGAAATATTATTGGGCGTGGTCATGACAAGGCCGGAACTCAAAGGCCATTTTCAACCAAATTCAAAGTCTCATATCTTTCACAGAGTTTGTCGGATTGCAATGGACCCAATACGGCGCACGTGCACATTCTCGAGCTGGACCTAACCATGTGCAAACGCAGCCACTATGGCCAAAAATGACCCACTGGCGCCCCCTTCAAGGTTTTTTCTTGAAAAATTCGGATCAAAAAATCCGGATGGTATGGAGTTGTGAAAATAATCACACAGGCCTTCCCCGTCATGGGGATCAACATACCAAAGAGGCATCACTCTGAGTAATGTCGTTTGGGAGAAATAAAATGCCAAAACATAGCAAAAAAAACGTTTCCATTATTATTATTATTATTATTATTACGTCTTTGACCTCAATTTTGACCCCCTGAACATTAACGAAAACTCAATTTTATTTGACCAAAGGTTCATGGTTGGTGTAAAATTAACTATTTTGATACCCTCAAGACAACACCTTGAACAATGCCTCAGTGGCGCCCCCTCAAGCACGACCCCAATTCAAAAGGAATGATGCATTTTTTGCTCTAAACCCATGTCTTTGGGTACAGTGATAGAGGACATCAAGACAAACCTAAAACATCATTATAGCTCCGCCCTCTGACAAACAGGAAGTCGGCCATATTGGATTGAAAATTGTAGCCTTATTTTCTTCACCTGATATTTTGTCAAGTCACTCCCAGGGATTTGGACCAAATGAGATCCAACTTGGTGAGTGTAATCTAGAGGCATAGAGCTACAATAATCCAGCTCTATTGTTCAGATATCTGTTACGGTTTGTCTGTACGGCTCTGCCAAATATCATGCTTTTTCCCCGCCTCTTTGACGACAACTCAAAAGGGCATGCAAGTTCCAATTGCACTAAAATTTCTATCAGCTAAGCCCCTCTATGGATCGTACTGATTAGCCAGGATAATTGTGCAATTTTCACAAAAATAGCGCCCCCTACCTATACTTGCAAAATTACACTTTTACGAACGTGAAAACAAAATTCATATCTCGATTCTCCATGTCACACTGATCAAAAAGGTCCATTACAACACCCCTCTATCTCGCTTTGTTTTTATATTATTAATATCCTGCTTTTACCCCGCCTCTTTGACGACAACTCAAAAGGGCATGCAATTTCCAATTGCACTAATATGTGTATCACATGAGCCCCTCTATGGATCGTACTGATTTGCCTGGATAATTGTGCAATTTAAAAAAAAATAGCGCCCCCTACCTATACCTGCAAAATTACACTTTTACGAAAGTGAAAACACAAATTATAACCTGATTCTCCATGTCACACTGATCAAAAAAGTCTATTACAACATGCCTCTATCTTGCTTTGTTTTCTTTTTAATTAGGCCCGAGCAACGGACACGAAGTGCCCGGCGAGGGACTAATTAAAATCGTAAAAAAAAAGGGAACACGCAAGAATTCAAATAGCAAACGTGGACCGATACACAAGTAACAGGTATCAGGAATTAGTGCTCCGGGAGGTCTAATTTTGGGTGGCGTTGGCAAGAGAAAATAATAAAAGATGGCTCAGTGGCGCCCCCTCAAACAGGCAGTTTACATTGAGTCAATGAGAGCCCGGTGGCAAAAAATGTCATGGTACAAAGGTGACACTGGCCAGGGTCATAGACCACGTCAGGACATGTCAAAAAATATATTATGAGCCCGGCCTAAACTCTACAGGAAGTCGGCCATCTTGGCCCAAACCTCGCACCGTCAAAATCGTACCTGTTGAACTTGTGACCCCTGATCCCCGAGTTTTCAATCAAAAGCTTCGATTTTTGGCCAAAATGTCCCAGACCCATGTGGCTTTCCAAATCCTCATTTAAATTTTGGAAATATTATTGGGCGTGGTCATGACAAGGCCGGAACTCAAAGGCCATTTTCAACCAAATTCAAAGTCTCATATCTTTCACAGAGTTTGTCGGATTGCAATGGACCCAATACGGCGCACGTGCACATTCTCGAGCTGGACCTAACCATGTGCAAACGCAGCCACTATGGCCAAAAATGACCCACTGGCGCCCCCTTCAAGGTTTTTTCTTGAAAAATTCGGATCAAAAAATCCGGATGGTATGGAGTTGTGAAAATAATCACACAGGCCTTCCCCGTCATGGGGATCAACATACCAAAGAGGCATCACTCTGAGTAATGTCGTTTGGGAGAAATAAAATGCCAAAACATAGCAAAAAAAACGTTTCCATTATTATTATTATTATTATTATTACGTCTTTGACCTCAATTTTGACCCCCTGAACATTAACGAAAACTCAATTTTATTTGACCAAAGGTTCATGGTTGGTGTAAAATTAACTATTTTGATACCCTCAAGACAACACCTTGAACAATGCCTCAGTGGCGCCCCCTCAAGCACGACCCCAATTCAAAAGGAATGATGCATTTTTTGCTCTAAACCCATGTCTTTGGGTACAGTGATAGAGGACATCAAGACAAACCTAAAACATCATTATAGCTCCGCCCTCTGACAAACAGGAAGTCGGCCATATTGGATTGAAAATTGTAGCCTTATTTTCTTCACCTGATATTTTGTCAAGTCACTCCCAGGGATTTGGACCAAATGAGATCCAACTTGGTGAGTGTAATCTAGAGGCATAGAGCTACAATAATCCAGCTCTATTGTTCAGATATCTGTTACGGTTTGTCTGTACGGCTCTGCCAAATATCATGCTTTTTCCCCGCCTCTTTGACGACAACTCAAAAGGGCATGCAAGTTCCAATTGCACTAAAATTTCTATCAGCTAAGCCCCTCTATGGATCGTACTGATTAGCCAGGATAATTGTGCAATTTTCACAAAAATAGCGCCCCCTACCTATACTTGCAAAATTACACTTTTACGAACGTGAAAACAAAATTCATATCTCGATTCTCCATGTCACACCGATCAAAAAGGTCCATTACAACACCCCTCTATCTCGCTTTGTTTTTATATTATTAATATCCTGCTTTTACCCCGCCTCTTTGACGACAACTCAAAAGGGCATGCAATTTCCAATTGCACTAATATGTGTATCACATGAGCCCCTCTATGGATCGTACTGATTTGCCTGGATAATTGTGCAATTTAAAAAAAAATAGCGCCCCCTACCTATACCTGCAAAATTACACTTTTACGAAAGTGAAAACACAAATTATAACCCGATTCTCCATGTCACACTGATCAAAAAAGTCTATTACAACATGCCTCTATCTTGCTTTGTTTTCTTTTTAATTAGGCCCGAGCAACGGACACGAAGTGCCCGGCGAGGGACTAATTAAAATCGTAAAAAAAAAGGGAACACGCAAGAATTCAAATAGCAAACGTGGACCGATACACAAGTAACAGGTATCAGGAATTAGTGCTCCGGGAGGTCTAATTTTGGGTGGCGTTGGCAAGAGAAAATAATAAAAGATGGCTCAGTGGCGCCCCCTCAAACAGGCAGTTTACATTGAGTCAATGAGAGCCCGGTGGCAAAAAATGTCATGGTACAAAGGTGACACTGGCCAGGGTCATAGACCACGTCAGGACATGTCAAAAAATATATTATGAGCCCGGCCTAAACTCTACAGGAAGTCGGCCATCTTGGCCCAAACCTCGCACCGTCAAAATCGTACCTGTTGAACTTGTGACCCCTGATCCCCGAGTTTTCAATCAAAAGCTTCGATTTTTGGCCAAAATGTCCCAGACCCATGTGGCTTTCCAAATCCTCATTTAAATTTTGGAAATATTATTGGGCGTGGTCATGACAAGGCCGGAACTCAAAGGCCATTTTCAACCAAATTCAAAGTCTCATATCTTTCACAGAGTTTGTCGGATTGCAATGGACCCAATACGGCGCACGTGCACATTCTCGAGCTGGACCTAACCATGTGCAAACGCAGCCACTATGGCCAAAAATGACCCACTGGCGCCCCCTTCAAGGTTTTTTCTTGAAAAATTCGGATCAAAAAATCCGGATGGTATGGAGTTGTGAAAATAATCACACAGGCCTTCCCCGTCATGGGGATCAACATACCAAAGAGGCATCACTCTGAGTAATGTCGTTTGGGAGAAATAAAATGCCAAAACATAGCAAAAAAAACGTTTCCATTATTATTATTATTATTATTATTACGTCTTTGACCTCAATTTTGACCCCCTGAACATTAACGAAAACTCAATTTTATTTGACCAAAGGTTCATGGTTGGTGTAAAATTAACTATTTTGATACCCTCAAGACAACACCTTGAACAATGCCTCAGTGGCGCCCCCTCAAGCACGACCCCAATTCAAAAGGAATGATGCATTTTTTGCTCTAAACCCATGTCTTTGGGTACAGTGATAGAGGACATCAAGACAAACCTAAAACATCATTATAGCTCCGCCCTCTGACAAACAGGAAGTCGGCCATATTGGATTGAAAATTGTAGCCTTATTTTCTTCACCTGATATTTTGTCAAGTCACTCCCAGGGATTTGGACCAAATGAGATCCAACTTGGTGAGTGTAATCTAGAGGCATAGAGCTACAATAATCCAGCTCTATTGTTCAGATATCTGTTACGGTTTGTCTGTACGGCTCTGCCAAATATCATGCTTTTTCCCCGCCTCTTTGACGACAACTCAAAAGGGCATGCAAGTTCCAATTGCACTAAAATTTCTATCAGCTAAGCCCCTCTATGGATCGTACTGATTAGCCAGGATAATTGTGCAATTTTCACAAAAATAGCGCCCCCTACCTATACTTGCAAAATTACACTTTTACGAACGTGAAAACAAAATTCATATCTCGATTCTCCATGTCACACTGATCAAAAAGGTCCATTACAACACCCCTCTATCTCGCTTTGTTTTTATATTATTAATATCCTGCTTTTACCCCGCCTCTTTGACGACAACTCAAAAGGGCATGCAATTTCCAATTGCACTAATATGTGTATCACATGAGCCCCTCTATGGATCGTACTGATTTGCCTGGATAATTGTGCAATTTAAAAAAAAATAGCGCCCCCTACCTATACCTGCAAAATTACACTTTTACGAAAGTGAAAACACAAATTATAACCTGATTCTCCATGTCACACTGATCAAAAAAGTCTATTACAACATGCCTCTATCTTGCTTTGTTTTCTTTTTAATTAGGCCCGAGCAACGGACACGAAGTGCCCGGCGAGGGACTAATTAAAATCGTAAAAAAAAAGGGAACACGCAAGAATTCAAATAGCAAACGTGGACCGATACACAAGTAACAGGTATCAGGAATTAGTGCTCCGGGAGGTCTAATTTTGGGTGGCGTTGGCAAGAGAAAATAATAAAAGATGGCTCAGTGGCGCCCCCTCAAACAGGCAGTTTACATTGAGTCAATGAGAGCCCGGTGGCAAAAAATGTCATGGTACAAAGGTGACACTGGCCAGGGTCATAGACCACGTCAGGACATGTCAAAAAATATATTATGAGCCCGGCCTAAACTCTACAGGAAGTCGGCCATCTTGGCCCAAACCTCGCACCGTCAAAATCGTACCTGTTGAACTTGTGACCCCTGATCCCCGAGTTTTCAATCAAAAGCTTCGATTTTTGGCCAAAATGTCCCAGACCCATGTGGCTTTCCAAATCCTCATTTAAATTTTGGAAATATTATTGGGCGTGGTCATGACAAGGCCGGAACTCAAAGGCCATTTTCAACCAAATTCAAAGTCTCATATCTTTCACAGAGTTTGTCGGATTGCAATGGACCCAATACGGCGCACGTGCACATTCTCGAGCTGGACCTAACCATGTGCAAACGCAGCCACTATGGCCAAAAATGACCCACTGGCGCCCCCTTCAAGGTTTTTTCTTGAAAAATTCGGATCAAAAAATCCGGATGGTATGGAGTTGTGAAAATAATCACACAGGCCTTCCCCGTCATGGGGATCAACATACCAAAGAGGCATCACTCTGAGTAATGTCGTTTGGGAGAAATAAAATGCCAAAACATAGCAAAAAAAACGTTTCCATTATTATTATTATTATTATTATTACGTCTTTGACCTCAATTTTGACCCCCTGAACATTAACGAAAACTCAATTTTATTTGACCAAAGGTTCATGGTTGGTGTAAAATTAACTATTTTGATACCCTCAAGACAACACCTTGAACAATGCCTCAGTGGCGCCCCCTCAAGCACGACCCCAATTCAAAAGGAATGATGCATTTTTTGCTCTAAACCCATGTCTTTGGGTACAGTGATAGAGGACATCAAGACAAACCTAAAACATCATTATAGCTCCGCCCTCTGACAAACAGGAAGTCGGCCATATTGGATTGAAAATTGTAGCCTTATTTTCTTCACCTGATATTTTGTCAAGTCACTCCCAGGGATTTGGACCAAATGAGATCCAACTTGGTGAGTGTAATCTAGAGGCATAGAGCTACAATAATCCAGCTCTATTGTTCAGATATCTGTTACGGTTTGTCTGTACGGCTCTGCCAAATATCATGCTTTTTCCCCGCCTCTTTGACGACAACTCAAAAGGGCATGCAAGTTCCAATTGCACTAAAATTTCTATCAGCTAAGCCCCTCTATGGATCGTACTGATTAGCCAGGATAATTGTGCAATTTTCACAAAAATAGCGCCCCCTACCTATACTTGCAAAATTACACTTTTACGAACGTGAAAACAAAATTCATATCTCGATTCTCCATGTCACACTGATCAAAAAGGTCCATTACAACACCCCTCTATCTCGCTTTGTTTTTATATTATTAATATCCTGCTTTTACCCCGCCTCTTTGACGACAACTCAAAAGGGCATGCAATTTCCAATTGCACTAATATGTGTATCACATGAGCCCCTCTATGGATCGTACTGATTTGCCTGGATAATTGTGCAATTTAAAAAAAAATAGCGCCCCCTACCTATACCTGCAAAATTACACTTTTACGAAAGTGAAAACACAAATTATAACCTGATTCTCCATGTCACACTGATCAAAAAAGTCTATTACAACATGCCTCTATCTTGCTTTGTTTTCTTTTTAATTAGGCCCGAGCAACGGACACGAAGTGCCCGGCGAGGGACTAATTAAAATCGTAAAAAAAAAGGGAACACGCAAGAATTCAAATAGCAAACGTGGACCGATACACAAGTAACAGGTATCAGGAATTAGTGCTCCGGGAGGTCTAATTTTGGGTGGCGTTGGCAAGAGAAAATAATAAAAGATGGCTCAGTGGCGCCCCCTCAAACAGGCAGTTTACATTGAGTCAATGAGAGCCCGGTGGCAAAAAATGTCATGGTACAAAGGTGACACTGGCCAGGGTCATAGACCACGTCAGGACATGTCAAAAAATATATTATGAGCCCGGCCTAAACTCTACAGGAAGTCGGCCATCTTGGCCCAAACCTCGCACCGTCAAAATCGTACCTGTTGAACTTGTGACCCCTGATCCCCGAGTTTTCAATCAAAAGCTTCGATTTTTGGCCAAAATGTCCCAGACCCATGTGGCTTTCCAAATCCTCATTTAAATTTTGGAAATATTATTGGGCGTGGTCATGACAAGGCCGGAACTCAAAGGCCATTTTCAACCAAATTCAAAGTCTCATATCTTTCACAGAGTTTGTCGGATTGCAATGGACCCAATACGGCGCACGTGCACATTCTCGAGCTGGACCTAACCATGTGCAAACGCAGCCACTATGGCCAAAAATGACCCACTGGCGCCCCCTTCAAGGTTTTTTCTTGAAAAATTCGGATCAAAAAATCCGGATGGTATGGAGTTGTGAAAATAATCACACAGGCCTTCCCCGTCATGGGGATCAACATACCAAAGAGGCATCACTCTGAGTAATGTCGTTTGGGAGAAATAAAATGCCAAAACATAGCAAAAAAAACGTTTCCATTATTATTATTATTATTATTATTACGTCTTTGACCTCAATTTTGACCCCCTGAACATTAACGAAAACTCAATTTTATTTGACCAAAGGTTCATGGTTGGTGTAAAATTAACTATTTTGATACCCTCAAGACAACACCTTGAACAATGCCTCAGTGGCGCCCCCTCAAGCACGACCCCAATTCAAAAGGAATGATGCATTTTTTGCTCTAAACCCATGTCTTTGGGTACAGTGATAGAGGACATCAAGACAAACCTAAAACATCATTATAGCTCCGCCCTCTGACAAACAGGAAGTCGGCCATATTGGATTGAAAATTGTAGCCTTATTTTCTTCACCTGATATTTTGTCAAGTCACTCCCAGGGATTTGGACCAAATGAGATCCAACTTGGTGAGTGTAATCTAGAGGCATAGAGCTACAATAATCCAGCTCTATTGTTCAGATATCTGTTACGGTTTGTCTGTACGGCTCTGCCAAATATCATGCTTTTTCCCCGCCTCTTTGACGACAACTCAAAAGGGCATGCAAGTTCCAATTGCACTAAAATTTCTATCAGCTAAGCCCCTCTATGGATCGTACTGATTAGCCAGGATAATTGTGCAATTTTCACAAAAATAGCGCCCCCTACCTATACTTGCAAAATTACACTTTTACGAACGTGAAAACAAAATTCATATCTCGATTCTCCATGTCACACTGATCAAAAAGGTCCATTACAACACCCCTCTATCTCGCTTTGTTTTTATATTATTAATATCCTGCTTTTACCCCGCCTCTTTGACGACAACTCAAAAGGGCATGCAATTTCCAATTGCACTAATATGTGTATCACATGAGCCCCTCTATGGATCGTACTGATTTGCCTGGATAATTGTGCAATTTAAAAAAAAATAGCGCCCCCTACCTATACCTGCAAAATTACACTTTTACGAAAGTGAAAACACAAATTATAACCTGATTCTCCATGTCACACTGATCAAAAAAGTCTATTACAACATGCCTCTATCTTGCTTTGTTTTCTTTTTAATTAGGCCCGAGCAACGGACACGAAGTGCCCGGCGAGGGACTAATTAAAATCGTAAAAAAAAAGGGAACACGCAAGAATTCAAATAGCAAACGTGGACCGATACACAAGTAACAGGTATCAGGAATTAGTGCTCCGGGAGGTCTAATTTTGGGTGGCGTTGGCAAGAGAAAATAATAAAAGATGGCTCAGTGGCGCCCCCTCAAACAGGCAGTTTACATTGAGTCAATGAGAGCCCGGTGGCAAAAAATGTCATGGTACAAAGGTGACACTGGCCAGGGTCATAGACCACGTCAGGACATGTCAAAAAATATATTATGAGCCCGGCCTAAACTCTACAGGAAGTCGGCCATCTTGGCCCAAACCTCGCACCGTCAAAATCGTACCTGTTGAACTTGTGACCCCTGATCCCCGAGTTTTCAATCAAAAGCTTCGATTTTTGGCCAAAATGTCCCAGACCCATGTGGCTTTCCAAATCCTCATTTAAATTTTGGAAATATTATTGGGCGTGGTCATGACAAGGCCGGAACTCAAAGGCCATTTTCAACCAAATTCAAAGTCTCATATCTTTCACAGAGTTTGTCGGATTGCAATGGACCCAATACGGCGCACGTGCACATTCTCGAGCTGGACCTAACCATGTGCAAACGCAGCCACTATGGCCAAAAATGACCCACTGGCGCCCCCTTCAAGGTTTTTTCTTGAAAAATTCGGATCAAAAAATCCGGATGGTATGGAGTTGTGAAAATAATCACACAGGCCTTCCCCGTCATGGGGATCAACATACCAAAGAGGCATCACTCTGAGTAATGTCGTTTGGGAGAAATAAAATGCCAAAACATAGCAAAAAAAACGTTTCCATTATTATTATTATTATTATTATTACGTCTTTGACCTCAATTTTGACCCCCTGAACATTAACGAAAACTCAATTTTATTTGACCAAAGGTTCATGGTTGGTGTAAAATTAACTATTTTGATACCCTCAAGACAACACCTTGAACAATGCCTCAGTGGCGCCCCCTCAAGCACGACCCCAATTCAAAAGGAATGATGCATTTTTTGCTCTAAACCCATGTCTTTGGGTACAGTGATAGAGGACATCAAGACAAACCTAAAACATCATTATAGCTCCGCCCTCTGACAAACAGGAAGTCGGCCATATTGGATTGAAAATTGTAGCCTTATTTTCTTCACCTGATATTTTGTCAAGTCACTCCCAGGGATTTGGACCAAATGAGATCCAACTTGGTGAGTGTAATCTAGAGGCATAGAGCTACAATAATCCAGCTCTATTGTTCAGATATCTGTTACGGTTTGTCTGTACGGCTCTGCCAAATATCATGCTTTTTCCCCGCCTCTTTGACGACAACTCAAAAGGGCATGCAAGTTCCAATTGCACTAAAATTTCTATCAGCTAAGCCCCTCTATGGATCGTACTGATTAGCCAGGATAATTGTGCAATTTTCACAAAAATAGCGCCCCCTACCTATACTTGCAAAATTACACTTTTACGAACGTGAAAACAAAATTCATATCTCGATTCTCCATGTCACACTGATCAAAAAGGTCCATTACAACACCCCTCTATCTCGCTTTGTTTTTATATTATTAATATCCTGCTTTTACCCCGCCTCTTTGACGACAACTCAAAAGGGCATGCAATTTCCAATTGCACTAATATGTGTATCACATGAGCCCCTCTATGGATCGTACTGATTTGCCTGGATAATTGTGCAATTTAAAAAAAAATAGCGCCCCCTACCTATACCTGCAAAATTACACTTTTACGAAAGTGAAAACACAAATTATAACCTGATTCTCCATGTCACACTGATCAAAAAAGTCTATTACAACATGCCTCTATCTTGCTTTGTTTTCTTTTTAATTAGGCCCGAGCAACGGACACGAAGTGCCCGGCGAGGGACTAATTAAAATCGTAAAAAAAAAGGGAACACGCAAGAATTCAAATAGCAAACGTGGACCGATACACAAGTAACAGGTATCAGGAATTAGTGCTCCGGGAGGTCTAATTTTGGGTGGCGTTGGCAAGAGAAAATAATAAAAGATGGCTCAGTGGCGCCCCCTCAAACAGGCAGTTTACATTGAGTCAATGAGAGCCCGGTGGCAAAAAATGTCATGGTACAAAGGTGACACTGGCCAGGGTCATAGACCACGTCAGGACATGTCAAAAAATATATTATGAGCCCGGCCTAAACTCTACAGGAAGTCGGCCATCTTGGCCCAAACCTCGCACCGTCAAAATCGTACCTGTTGAACTTGTGACCCCTGATCCCCGAGTTTTCAATCAAAAGCTTCGATTTTTGGCCAAAATGTCCCAGACCCATGTGGCTTTCCAAATCCTCATTTAAATTTTGGAAATATTATTGGGCGTGGTCATGACAAGGCCGGAACTCAAAGGCCATTTTCAACCAAATTCAAAGTCTCATATCTTTCACAGAGTTTGTCGGATTGCAATGGACCCAATACGGCGCACGTGCACATTCTCGAGCTGGACCTAACCATGTGCAAACGCAGCCACTATGGCCAAAAATGACCCACTGGCGCCCCCTTCAAGGTTTTTTCTTGAAAAATTCGGATCAAAAAATCCGGATGGTATGGAGTTGTGAAAATAATCACACAGGCCTTCCCCGTCATGGGGATCAACATACCAAAGAGGCATCACTCTGAGTAATGTCGTTTGGGAGAAATAAAATGCCAAAACATAGCAAAAAAAACGTTTCCATTATTATTATTATTATTATTATTACGTCTTTGACCTCAATTTTGACCCCCTGAACATTAACGAAAACTCAATTTTATTTGACCAAAGGTTCATGGTTGGTGTAAAATTAACTATTTTGATACCCTCAAGACAACACCTTGAACAATGCCTCAGTGGCGCCCCCTCAAGCACGACCCCAATTCAAAAGGAATGATGCATTTTTTGCTCTAAACCCATGTCTTTGGGTACAGTGATAGAGGACATCAAGACAAACCTAAAACATCATTATAGCTCCGCCCTCTGACAAACAGGAAGTCGGCCATATTGGATTGAAAATTGTAGCCTTATTTTCTTCACCTGATATTTTGTCAAGTCACTCCCAGGGATTTGGACCAAATGAGATCCAACTTGGTGAGTGTAATCTAGAGGCATAGAGCTACAATAATCCAGCTCTATTGTTCAGATATCTGTTACGGTTTGTCTGTACGGCTCTGCCAAATATCATGCTTTTTCCCCGCCTCTTTGACGACAACTCAAAAGGGCATGCAAGTTCCAATTGCACTAAAATTTCTATCAGCTAAGCCCCTCTATGGATCGTACTGATTAGCCAGGATAATTGTGCAATTTTCACAAAAATAGCGCCCCCTACCTATACTTGCAAAATTACACTTTTACGAACGTGAAAACAAAATTCATATCTCGATTCTCCATGTCACACTGATCAAAAAGGTCCATTACAACACCCCTCTATCTCGCTTTGTTTTTATATTATTAATATCCTGCTTTTACCCCGCCTCTTTGACGACAACTCAAAAGGGCATGCAATTTCCAATTGCACTAATATGTGTATCACATGAGCCCCTCTATGGATCGTACTGATTTGCCTGGATAATTGTGCAATTTAAAAAAAAATAGCGCCCCCTACCTATACCTGCAAAATTACACTTTTACGAAAGTGAAAACACAAATTATAACCTGATTCTCCATGTCACACTGATCAAAAAAGTCTATTACAACATGCCTCTATCTTGCTTTGTTTTCTTTTTAATTAGGCCCGAGCAACGGACACGAAGTGCCCGGCGAGGGACTAATTAAAATCGTAAAAAAAAGGGAACACGCAAGAATTCAAATAGCAAACGTGGACCGATACACAAGTAACAGGTATCAGGAATTAGTGCTCCGGGAGGTCTAATTTTGGGTGGCGTTGGCAAGAGAAAATAATAAAAGATGGCTCAGTGGCGCCCCCTCAAACAGGCAGTTTACATTGAGTCAATGAGAGCCCGGTGGCAAAAAATGTCATGGTACAAAGGTGACACTGGCCAGGGTCATAGACCACGTCAGGACATGTCAAAAAATATATTATGAGCCCGGCCTAAACTCTACAGGAAGTCGGCCATCTTGGCCCAAACCTCGCACCGTCAAAATCGTACCTGTTGAACTTGTGACCCCTGATCCCCGAGTTTTCAATCAAAAGCTTCGATTTTTGGCCAAAATGTCCCAGACCCATGTGGCTTTCCAAATCCTCATTTAAATTTTGGAAATATTATTGGGCGTGGTCATGACAAGGCCGGAACTCAAAGGCCATTTTCAACCAAATTCAAAGTCTCATATCTTTCACAGAGTTTGTCGGATTGCAATGGACCCAATACGGCGCACGTGCACATTCTCGAGCTGGACCTAACCATGTGCAAACGCAGCCACTATGGCCAAAAATGACCCACTGGCGCCCCCTTCAAGGTTTTTTCTTGAAAAATTCGGATCAAAAAATCCGGATGGTATGGAGTTGTGAAAATAATCACACAGGCCTTCCCCGTCATGGGGATCAACATACCAAAGAGGCATCACTCTGAGTAATGTCGTTTGGGAGAAATAAAATGCCAAAACATAGCAAAAAAAACGTTTCCATTATTATTATTATTATTATTATTACGTCTTTGACCTCAATTTTGACCCCCTGAACATTAACGAAAACTCAATTTTATTTGACCAAAGGTTCATGGTTGGTGTAAAATTAACTATTTTGATACCCTCAAGACAACACCTTGAACAATGCCTCAGTGGCGCCCCCTCAAGCACGACCCCAATTCAAAAGGAATGATGCATTTTTTGCTCTAAACCCATGTCTTTGGGTACAGTGATAGAGGACATCAAGACAAACCTAAAACATCATTATAGCTCCGCCCTCTGACAAACAGGAAGTCGGCCATATTGGATTGAAAATTGTAGCCTTATTTTCTTCACCTGATATTTTGTCAAGTCACTCCCAGGGATTTGGACCAAATGAGATCCAACTTGGTGAGTGTAATCTAGAGGCATAGAGCTACAATAATCCAGCTCTATTGTTCAGATATCTGTTACGGTTTGTCTGTACGGCTCTGCCAAATATCATGCTTTTTCCCCGCCTCTTTGACGACAACTCAAAAGGGCATGCAAGTTCCAATTGCACTAAAATTTCTATCAGCTAAGCCCCTCTATGGATCGTACTGATTAGCCAGGATAATTGTGCAATTTTCACAAAAATAGCGCCCCCTACCTATACTTGCAAAATTACACTTTTACGAACGTGAAAACAAAATTCATATCTCGATTCTCCATGTCACACTGATCAAAAAGGTCCATTACAACACCCCTCTATCTCGCTTTGTTTTTATATTATTAATATCCTGCTTTTACCCCGCCTCTTTGACGACAACTCAAAAGGGCATGCAATTTCCAATTGCACTAATATGTGTATCACATGAGCCCCTCTATGGATCGTACTGATTTGCCTGGATAATTGTGCAATTTAAAAAAAAATAGCGCCCCCTACCTATACCTGCAAAATTACACTTTTACGAAAGTGAAAACACAAATTATAACCTGATTCTCCATGTCACACTGATCAAAAAAGTCTATTACAACATGCCTCTATCTTGCTTTGTTTTCTTTTTAATTAGGCCCGAGCAACGGACACGAAGTGCCCGGCGAGGGACTAATTAAAATCGTAAAAAAAAAGGGAACACGCAAGAATTCAAATAGCAAACGTGGACCGATACACAAGTAACAGGTATCAGGAATTAGTGCTCCGGGAGGTCTAATTTTGGGTGGCGTTGGCAAGAGAAAATAATAAAAGATGGCTCAGTGGCGCCCCCTCAAACAGGCAGTTTACATTGAGTCAATGAGAGCCCGGTGGCAAAAAATGTCATGGTACAAAGGTGACACTGGCCAGGGTCATAGACCACGTCAGGACATGTCAAAAAATATATTATGAGCCCGGCCTAAACTCTACAGGAAGTCGGCCATCTTGGCCCAAACCTCGCACCGTCAAAATCGTACCTGTTGAACTTGTGACCCCTGATCCCCGAGTTTTCAATCAAAAGCTTCGATTTTTGGCCAAAATGTCCCAGACCCATGTGGCTTTCCAAATCCTCATTTAAATTTTGGAAATATTATTGGGCGTGGTCATGACAAGGCCGGAACTCAAAGGCCATTTTCAACCAAATTCAAAGTCTCATATCTTTCACAGAGTTTGTCGGATTGCAATGGACCCAATACGGCGCACGTGCACATTCTCGAGCTGGACCTAACCATGTGCAAACGCAGCCACTATGGCCAAAAATGACCCACTGGCGCCCCCTTCAAGGTTTTTTCTTGAAAAATTCGGATCAAAAAATCCGGATGGTATGGAGTTGTGAAAATAATCACACAGGCCTTCCCCGTCATGGGGATCAACATACCAAAGAGGCATCACTCTGAGTAATGTCGTTTGGGAGAAATAAAATGCCAAAACATAGCAAAAAAAAACGTTTCCATTATTATTATTATTATTATTATTACGTCTTTGACCTCAATTTTGACCCCCTGAACATTAACGAAAACTCAATTTTATTTGACCAAAGGTTCATGGTTGGTGTAAAATTAACTATTTTGATACCCTCAAGACAACACCTTGAACAATGCCTCAGTGGCGCCCCCTCAAGCACGACCCCAATTCAAAAGGAATGATGCATTTTTTGCTCTAAACCCATGTCTTTGGGTACAGTGATAGAGGACATCAAGACAAACCTAAAACATCATTATAGCTCCGCCCTCTGACAAACAGGAAGTCGGCCATATTGGATTGAAAATTGTAGCCTTATTTTCTTCACCTGATATTTTGTCAAGTCACTCCCAGGGATTTGGACCAAATGAGATCCAACTTGGTGAGTGTAATCTAGAGGCATAGAGCTACAATAATCCAGCTCTATTGTTCAGATATCTGTTACGGTTTGTCTGTACGGCTCTGCCAAATATCATGCTTTTTCCCCGCCTCTTTGACGACAACTCAAAAGGGCATGCAAGTTCCAATTGCACTAAAATTTCTATCAGCTAAGCCCCTCTATGGATCGTACTGATTAGCCAGGATAATTGTGCAATTTTCACAAAAATAGCGCCCCCTACCTATACTTGCAAAATTACACTTTTACGAACGTGAAAACAAAATTCATATCTCGATTCTCCATGTCACACTGATCAAAAAGGTCCATTACAACACCCCTCTATCTCGCTTTGTTTTTATATTATTAATATCCTGCTTTTACCCCCGCCTCTTTGACGACAACTCAAAAGGGCATGCAATTTCCAATTGCACTAATATGTGTATCACATGAGCCCCTCTATGGATCGTACTGATTTGCCTGGATAATTGTGCAATTTAAAAAAAAATAGCGCCCCCTACCTATACCTGCAAAATTACACTTTTACGAAAGTGAAAACACAAATTATAACCTGATTCTCCATGTCACACTGATCAAAAAAGTCTATTACAACATGCCTCTATCTTGCTTTGTTTTCTTTTTAATTAGGCCCGAGCAACGGACACGAAGTGCCCGGCGAGGGACTAATTAAAATCGTAAAAAAAAAGGGAACACGCAAGAATTCAAATAGCAAACGTGGACCGATACACAAGTAACAGGTATCAGGAATTAGTGCTCCGGGAGGTCTAATTTTGGGTGGCGTTGGCAAGAGAAAATAATAAAAGATGGCTCAGTGGCGCCCCCTCAAACAGGCAGTTTACATTGAGTCAATGAGAGCCCGGTGGCAAAAAATGTCATGGTACAAAGGTGACACTGGCCAGGGTCATAGACCACGTCAGGACATGTCAAAAAATATATTATGAGCCCGGCCTAAACTCTACAGGAAGTCGGCCATCTTGGCCCAAACCTCGCACCGTCAAAATCGTACCTGTTGAACTTGTGACCCCTGATCCCCGAGTTTTCAATCAAAAGCTTCGATTTTTGGCCAAAATGTCCCAGACCCATGTGGCTTTCCAAATCCTCATTTAAATTTTGGAAATATTATTGGGCGTGGTCATGACAAGGCCGGAACTCAAAGGCCATTTTCAACCAAATTCAAAGTCTCATATCTTTCACAGAGTTTGTCGGATTGCAATGGACCCAATACGGCGCACGTGCACATTCTCGAGCTGGACCTAACCATGTGCAAACGCAGCCACTATGGCCAAAAATGACCCACTGGCGCCCCCTTCAAGGTTTTTTCTTGAAAAATTCGGATCAAAAAATCCGGATGGTATGGAGTTGTGAAAATAATCACACAGGCCTTCCCCGTCATGGGGATCAACATACCAAAGAGGCATCACTCTGAGTAATGTCGTTTGGGAGAAATAAAATGCCAAAACATAGCAAAAAAAACGTTTCCATTATTATTATTATTATTATTATTACGTCTTTGACCTCAATTTTGACCCCCTGAACATTAACGAAAACTCAATTTTATTTGACCAAAGGTTCATGGTTGGTGTAAAATTAACTATTTTGATACCCTCAAGACAACACCTTGAACAATGCCTCAGTGGCGCCCCCTCAAGCACGACCCCAATTCAAAAGGAATGATGCATTTTTTGCTCTAAACCCATGTCTTTGGGTACAGTGATAGAGGACATCAAGACAAACCTAAAACATCATTATAGCTCCGCCCTCTGACAAACAGGAAGTCGGCCATATTGGATTGAAAATTGTAGCCTTATTTTCTTCACCTGATATTTTGTCAAGTCACTCCCAGGGATTTGGACCAAATGAGATCCAACTTGGTGAGTGTAATCTAGAGGCATAGAGCTACAATAATCCAGCTCTATTGTTCAGATATCTGTTACGGTTTGTCTGTACGGCTCTGCCAAATATCATGCTTTTTCCCCGCCTCTTTGACGACAACTCAAAAGGGCATGCAAGTTCCAATTGCACTAAAATTTCTATCAGCTAAGCCCCTCTATGGATCGTACTGATTAGCCAGGATAATTGTGCAATTTTCACAAAAATAGCGCCCCCTACCTATACTTGCAAAATTACACTTTTACGAACGTGAAAACAAAATTCATATCTCGATTCTCCATGTCACACTGATCAAAAAGGTCCATTACAACACCCCTCTATCTCGCTTTGTTTTTATATTATTAATATCCTGCTTTTACCCCGCCTCTTTGACGACAACTCAAAAGGGCATGCAATTTCCAATTGCACTAATATGTGTATCACATGAGCCCCTCTATGGATCGTACTGATTTGCCTGGATAATTGTGCAATTTAAAAAAAAATAGCGCCCCCTACCTATACCTGCAAAATTACACTTTTACGAAAGTGAAAACACAAATTATAACCTGATTCTCCATGTCACACTGATCAAAAAAGTCTATTACAACATGCCTCTATCTTGCTTTGTTTTCTTTTTAATTAGGCCCGAGCAACGGACACGAAGTGCC